>CM036586.1:176080047-176367547 GCA_020745705.1 Hemiprocne comata
TGCAAAATCTCTGTGGACATATTGCTGATTTCTTCCACACGTTCAGCCCCTCTTCCTTCACACAGTTAACATATACTTCAGAGTCATAAGCAGTATTTTTCATAGATGACTGGAAATCTCTGTTCTCTCAGGGGTAAAAGGCCTTTAATTTGTGGTCATAGGAACAGCAATGGTGCTTTCAGGAATTTTCTAATATTAGGATCACATCTTTTGTGAAGAGATCTTGAGGTATCAGAGTTCAACAAGAATTTTGCTGTTTTCTTTAATAGAGGCTTTGCAGTACAGTTGTGAAGAAAGGCACCTATTTTGGGGAGAAGACAGAGAATAGTGTGTAGTGGTTATGTGGGGTTGAATAGGGCACAAAACTTCATTTTAGAAAAGCAAAAAGAAAAAAATAAAAAGAAGGATGGCAGATGTCTTGTACAGCACAAGATTCAGGTGTAGGACATAAGAAAATAAAATAGCAATTTAACCTAGGAGCTTGTGTTATATGCCTTGGTGTTTACTAGGATGATTTCCCAGCAACTGGCACTAGTAAAATCTAGGTAATGAATGTGCCAAAGCCTCTGATGTCTTGAATGCAGTTAAATGCCTGTTTTTACAAATAGGGCAAATGATTCTTTACTGTAGAAAATGAATCTTAACAAGTTTAGCAGGTCCTCTGCCTGCTAAATTATCCAGTCACCATCTTACTAAAAGATGAAATGAATGCTGTTTTCCAATGCATTGAGTTAAAGCCCTACTTCAAAACGTAAAATAGGTGAGAGTCTCATTATATAAGGTTCTCCTCAGCTTACAGCAAAACTGAAAAAAAATAAAATGAAAAGCAGTGATGCATAAGCTCAATATATTCTTACAAACTAGGGTATGTTAGCTTTGCCTTGTTACATATTTCTTAAGCAATTTTTAATTGACAACATATGTTGAACATCACATAGCAATGTGTGCAAAGCACTTTACATCTGTCATAGCCTCCTGAAACTAATCCCTCTTTAATGTGCTAGCTTTCTTTGTATTGCTGCAGGCTTTGTTTCTGTTTACCGTCTTACAAAAGGAAGGGGAAAAAAACAAATTAGCTGTCAGTGAGAAGAGGCTTATTTTACAAAGATTATAATTCTATCATTATTACCAAGGACAATGACTTACGCAGAAAGGAAAAGTCAAATTCTGTTTCTTTCAAGGTGAATTGTATATTTTGACTGAGCTTTCAGAAATATGATTCCAAATCTCACAGGAATTTAATCTTTCTTTCTATTTTGCTTTTCTGTAAAAAAAAAAAAAACAAACGCACAAAAAACCCCCAAAAACCCAAAAATGAAGGTGAACTACTTTATCTTTTTTTTTTTTTTTTTTTTTTTTTTTCTGTAGGACTTATCCTTTCTGTTGAAATAGGAAATTTAGCTACCTACTGTTTTTGTGACTTTATAGTAACTACAACATGGATATAGACTTGAGACTCTGCCTGTTCAGCTTTATACTAATCTGCTTTGCAATCTTAGTCAAGTCACTTATTCGTATCACCACTTCCTTACTTGGAAAAAAGAATCAACAGTGATTATTGTTTTGCACATGTAACTTTTGAGATGTATGCATGAAAAATAATGTGTAGTATTTCTTATAGGAAATATTTATTTTTTTCTAATTTATATCTGACCGTTGTTTAAGGAAATCATCACAGGATGTGGAGCAAAATGTTGTGTCTTCTCTAAGAACTTAAGGAAATAAAGGAATATGCTTTCAAAAGCCAGCATGTGAGGAAAAACTTACATAGAAAATACTTACATAGAAAATAGCATTTTAAGCTGTACGTAAAACAAGACAATGGAAAAATCAGTCTAATAATTTTTAATTACCTTTTCTTTCTTTGAGGAAAGAACAAGATATTTCAAAATGTCTTGGAGAGTAAGACTGCAGACAAGGGGGAGAGGGAACCCTTAAATATACAGGAATCCCACATCCAACATTGCATAATGGAATTGGCTGCTTGCAACGTGACATACCCAAAGAATTTAGAAATTTCAGGAGTCCTGTCTCACACCAAACTTCCTGGGAAGCAGCTAGACACTAGACTAAGCTTGGAAGTCCTTCTGTCTTAGAGAGACTTTAAGATAGTTAGGTAGACAGGCTGCCAAGAAATCAGGGCAATGAGATTAGCTTTCATTACCAAACAGTACTAACTGAAATCAGCAAGCAATGTGACTTCAACAAGCTATAATTTTCTGACAAGCAAAACTAGACTGAAAATTTCCTGCTCAGACACAGAACAACACCACAAAAAGAATTCCTGACCAGTTCTGAAGGACTGGCATAAAACCTCTAGCTACTTGTAATGAGAAATACTTTTTTAAAAAGTTATAATGTTGTAAGTTTGCTTCAGTTAAGACCATCTAATATCCCAGAACAACACAATTTATACAGAGGCTCTAAGGAACTGCCTATAAATTGCAATTTATGTGCTGTATCTGGATATTTCAGAAAGCAATGCTGCATGTTGGTACTTCAGCTGGGCAATGAACTGGAATTCTGGAAAAGGAAAAGAAAAGCAGAAACAACTCCACATCGAAGAACTTAGTTTTCTCTTTACTCTTTTCACACCAGGAAGTTTTTCAGATACCTTAATAATCAGAAACAACCAAAACCAAACCAAAACCAAAAACCAAAACCAAAACCAAAACAAAAAAACCAACCAGACAAACCAAAAAAAAACAACATAAAACAACACTGAAATAAAATAACAGAAAAGTTAAGATATTCTGGCTTTTATCAAAGTTAACTTTTTTTGGAGCTGGACTGTCAATTTTTTCCTTATGGGAATTATGAGAATTATTGAAATACCTGAGTGGATGTTTCAAATACTATATAGCAGATGAGAGTTCTTTTTCCTGTTAGCATCACTCCCAGCAGCACTACTGAAGCTGCCTGTTTCACAAACTGTAAGCACTAGTGATTGGAGAAAAGATTTTGAAAACTATGAATCTGAGTTTCCTAAGGGGTCCTATTGACTAACTCCTTGAGCTGGAAATTTCCTTTCCTACAATTCAGGGTCCTGACTGTGCTGCTTGTCTGACTTGAATCCCTTAGGACTGTGAGCTTCACCAGGGTGTGATCACTGCAGCCCAGGCTGCCTCCAATCTTGACATCCCTGATGAGCTCGCCTGCATTGGTGACCATCAGGTCCAGTATCACATTCCCTCGGGTTTGGCCATCTTACTTCTTGGCTTAAGATGTTATCACCAAGCCACTCCAGGAGTCTCCTGCGTTGCCTATAGCTCACTGTTACTTTTCCAGCAGATTTTGGGGTGGTTGAAATCCCCCAGCAGAACAAGAGCCTGTGAGCACTATGCCTCCTGGAGCTGGGTTAAGAAGGCTTTGTCAGTAGGCTCCCCTTGATCAGGTGGCCTCTAATAGACACCAACCACAAGATTCCCTTTGCACCTCAGTCCCTAATTCCTACCCATAAACTTTCGATTCATTCTTGGTTATTCTTTAGGGACATCTCCTCACACTCAATCCATTTCTTACCATAGAGGGAAATACCTCCACCCCTCCTTCCTTGCCTGTCCCTTCTGAAAAGTTTGTAGCCATTGATAGCCTCACTCCAGTTGTAGGATTCATCCCACCAAGTTTTAGTAATGGCCACCATGTCATAGCTTTCCAGCAGCTTCCAACTCCTCTTTTTTGTTGCCCATGCTGTGTGCATTTATGTAGAGGCACTTCAGATGGGCTCTCAGCCATGTCACCTTTTTAGAGGAACACCTCTTAATTCCCTTGAGGTGTTTCACAGGTGTTTCCCTGTTGAATTCTACTACCTCAGGAGCTTCTGACTTATTTCTGTAAGATTTTGACTGTGCTGCAGTGTCTCTAGCATGCACCACAGAAACAGGTTTAAGGCCCTTACTAGCACTGTGTCCCTCTAACCCTCTCTTCGGTTAATGATCCAGATGATGGGGAAGTGTGTACCATCAACAAGTTTGCAGAGGACACTAAACTGGGAGGAGTAACTGATATGCTCAAAGGTCATGCTGTCATACAGAGGGACCTCAACAGGCTGGAGAAAGGGGCTGACAGGAACCTCATGCAATTCTACAAGTGGGAGTGGAAAGTCCTGCACGTGACAAGGAACCTCAGGCACCAATACATGCTGAGGACTGACCAATTGGAAAGCGATTTTGGAGGAAAGGACCAGGAAGTCCTTGTGGAGAGCAAGTTGAACATGAGCCAGCAGTGTCCCCTAGTGACAAAAAAGGCTAATGGTATTGTCAGCTGCACTAGGCAAAGTACTGCCAGCAGGTTGAAGGCGGTGATCCTTTCCCTCTACTCAGCACTGCTGAGGCCACACTTGGAGTACTGTGTCCAGATGTGGGCTCCTCAGTCTAAGAGAGACATGGACACACTACGGGGAGTCCAACAAAGGGTCAAAAAATGAGTAAGGGACTGAAACACCACTTAAAAGAGAAAAGGTTGAGAGAGCTCGACTCTTCAGCCTGGAGAAGATGAGACTCAGGGCATAGTTCAAAAATGTATATGAAGTGACAAACAGCTCAATTCAGTGGTACCCAGTGACAGGAAAAGAGGCAATGGGCACAAATTGAAACATGGGAAGTTCTGTCTGAACATTGGGAAAGACTTTTGTACTGTGAAGTTGACCAAGCAGTGGCCCAGGTTGCCAAGAGACATTGTGGACTCTCCCTCAGAAATATTCAAAAGCCATCTGGACATGGTCTTAAGCAACTGGATGTAGAAATCCCTTCTTGAGCTGGAGGGTTGGATCAGATGACCTCCAGAGGCCGCTTTCAGCCTCAAACATTTTGTGATTCTGTGACTCTGTAATACTGTCATTATGCATCATTTTGAGACAACGTATGCTTCTATCGTGCTGCAAAGTCATCTCAGGTTGAATAAAGGTACATAAGATAACTTTCATAATTTCTTCTGATTTATTAGGTGAAACAGTTGTCCCAATCTGAAAGGAAAAAAATAGAAAAAAAAGTCGACTTTTTCTACTGAAGCTGCAGTCTTTGCTCAGTATTTTCATATGCAAACTGTTTGCCTAGGCTGTTGGGTTTTCATACTTGCACTGGTTTGCAGTCTCTTCTTAAATTTTCTTAAAGAGGTGGGAATTATATCAAGAAACTGTAAGATCTAGCATGAAATTTAAGATATTACTGCTACTGCTAATGTAATGTATTGTTTCAATTTACTGTTTTAGTCTATCTACAGTTCATCAGCAATCTGTTTCCTTTGAAGTAAAAGAGAAGTTTGTTAATTAAAATAAAAGCAGGATTGACTGTGCGGAGAGTGTGAGAATACATTTGTTATCATTATGCCCACCTTAGCTTCCCTTTCTCTCTACATCTAAAATAAAGGAAAGAATGTGTTAAAAATCTTACATTGTGATGAGAGGTTGCAGATATACACGTTAGTATATTCACTCCTATTGGGAATTCAGTGGGGCTCTCCTACCTGAGAAATTACACTTTGCTGAAGAGAATGGAATTTTAAACTACCCAACATTTGCTTTAAGCATTGAGTCCCCCTTGGAGGGAGAAACAGAAGAACAATGTGAATAGAAATTTTATTAAAGAAGAGAGCAGGTTGAAGACTAAGAGTGTAGTTCCACATATATTTTCTTTGGAATTGAAGCTAATTTAAGAAGTCCTCACTCCTTACACAAATCCACACACCTTGACCCCCCACTGCTTGTTCTTATTCACCTCCCTCTCTTCTGTGCTGCTCAAAACATTTGTGAGGCCATAATATAGAATGGATCCCTGAAACAAACTGTATTAATAAAAGAGTCTCCAAGGTTTGTTATTCATGTCAGTGATTCAGTTTACAACACAGCATTATAAATAGTTTCACTGCTGCATTGAAGAAGTGATGAATCATAGCACAGGGGCATGAATGAGCAAGTGGTGTTAGAAAAGTGGTCTTTTAAACCAGCTTTGTCACTGAAGAGTACATGGAACTGCACTCTGGAAACCCACAGGGAAAGAAAGGGTTCACAGGTGTCCTATGCTGCCTTTTACAATAAAGGCTTTCCTCAGTGCAGTGTGGGCATTCTGACCTCAGGACTTTGGCTTAAGTTCTAGTAAATGCTGATTTGTTTTATTCTGTTAGATCATCCTAAACTGTCTTTAAGAGTGTTCAGTTTGTGACTGGATCAGTTTAGGTCTCTTTGGTGACACAGAACAAATGGGGTTGTTGTGATTCATTCACTTCATAAAAGAATGAACCTATTTATTCTGGCCTACATAACCAACTGCACTTGTCAGGGGAAGGAAGATTAAGGGGAACTGCATAAGGGTCTAATCCTTGCATAGATTAAAGAAAAGACCTAACATTTTAATTATGTCCAAAGCAAAAGGAAATGTTCCCAACCCCCAACAGAACTGGAATTTGAGTATAAAGCATAGGTCACCCGTTTATACTTTCCCTCCTTTCCCTGTTTTATACTGCAGACATATTTGACATGAATAGACCAGAGAGTCAAATATTAATAGTTCACAGAATCACACAGAATGGTCATGGTTGGAAAGGACCTCTGAGATCACCAAGTTCAACCATAAAAATCCCAAAAAAAACCCAAAAACCAGAAACAAAACCAACCAACCAAACAAACAAAAACACCACAAAAACACAACCAAACAAATACCCAACCTACAATCTTGGCCACTAGATCCTGCCCTCAAGCTCTGCATCTCCACATTTCTTGAATACATCCAAGGATGGTGGCTCAACCACCTCTCTGAGCAAGCTGTTTCAGTGCCTGATCACTCTTTCAGTAAAGAAATTCTTCCTAATGTCCAGTCTAAACCTCCCCTGCTGCAATGTGGCATGATTTATGCTAGTTGTTGTACTATAAAATTTGGTCACTTTGTTCTTTCTAGGATGCAATCATATTACTTCTTCTATTTTATTTTCAAATATTAACAAAACCTGAAAAAATGCCATTTCATGTCATCATTATATATACATATTAATAAAACAGATGAAATCTCAAATCTGAACATAATAAAATACTTCTACTAAAGCCAGTATATTTGCTGACAGCATCTTTGTACAGGCGTCTTAGCATAAAAGATATCCAAGCAAGAAAAAAGTCTCTATTTTAAGTCTTTTTAAACTTAATCTGTACTAAATAAATAATTAAATAAATACGTGAACAAAACTTACTCAACACGAGCAAAAGCTTTGGCTGTTCCGCTTTAAGAAAAAACAAAATAATTTCAACCCATTTCCATTTAACTGCTGTTCCACTCTCCATTGAGATGACTTTCTCATGTCTCTCACAGGAAAGGGAGAAAACATAATACCCACTTAAAGTCATCCAGCAAAGCCCAGAGATTCTGATTTCAGTTCACTTCTTAACAAGAGAGGAGTGCAGTTGCTGTCTTTACAGTTTAACAAATTATGTTTCCAAGATGATTATCAGTAACATTTTCTAATATGACTTCAATGTGAAGTTTTGTAATTTGCTTAAATGTAACTTGCATTAATTCTTTCTGCATCACTTTGTGACTCAATAGAACTAATATGAACAGATATACTAAAAATAAACATGCAATTAACTTCCTCAAAAACATTTTACACAAAATGTTGGTTAAAATGCCATAATATATGAATTAAATCCAAAATGTAACATAGTTCTTATTTAATTTATGAGTCAACATATACAAAGATTTTTTCATAGAAACTTAGAAAAAATTCCAAAAATTGCTGTCTTTACTCATACCCATGGAAATGCAACAAAGATTTTGTTTATTGCCAACAAATAAACGACTATGACATAACAGGATACAAAGATGTTAAAGATGGAGTATAGTCATGCAAACAGAAAAACAGCATTGCTGTGACCTTGTCTTTTTCCATCATCTTAACTTCTTTGAGCAAAATGTTAGAACAGCATGCAGTCTTACTAGACATTATCACCACTGATTTTCTTAGAAACATCCACACAATGGCAAAGAGAGCTTACCATACAGTGTTTTTCAATGCATTTTAGTTTTTTTGTAAAATGAGCTCTCTAGGGCTTCATAGTAAGTTTAAATTATAATAATTTTAATGCTGACTATTTACTGAAACAAATTGTGTTGCTATAAATCTTCTGTTCAGATTTGAAGCAAAGAGAGGGAAGACATTCTGAAAACAAAATCCTATTTCGATCTAATCCAAGTCTCAGAGAATAAACATTCATCTTTTGCTCACTCTCTTGATTAAAAACAGAAAAAGAAAAAAAAAAGAGAAGAGGAGAACAGAGCAGAGCAGAGGAGCGCAGAGAGCAGAGCAAAGGAGACAAGATCAAGACCCTGCAGAAAATAGATAACTGAAAATGGTAAGGTAACATAAAAGAATAATACAAATTATCTCATTCACCCAAAAACCAACTCTAGTCAATTCATTTCTGGCTTACTAGTAATGCTAACAAAGCACAAAGTCAAGTTCCACTGACATATTAGAAGACAACCATGATATAGCACAGCCAGTGAAGTCCAAAGTCGGCATTTCCCAGCTTTGCTTATCTTGAGAAGTATCATTATGTGACACATTATTTTTAATATCAGTGAGAATCCAGTATTCAATCTATAGAAGTTCTTCAGTGTAGCAATCTTCATCCTGGAATCTCTTCCAGTTGCAGGCATAGAGGGAGAGAAAACAAACATATCCAAATATGGCACCAGGTTTGCTCCAGGTTCTCTTAATGTGTCAAATACATGCAGTGAGTTTTCAGTCACTTTCAGTTTTCATCACTATCCTACCACGGTCATCTTATATTTTGAACAGATAGGTGTACACTTTTTGCATGACTAAAGTAAGGGATGCTTATGGGTTTTTTTTTCTTAGGTAAACTGTATTCTCTTTACACTCGTCTTTGGTTATCAGGCAAAATTGCCACTGGACTAGACAAGCGTTTTCGACATTTTAACATCTTCTTGCTGTGTGCTGTGAGAAATGTTTCTGGCAGATTATTTTTTTGAAATTGAGAAGAATCACTTACCTGAAATGCAGCCAAGAACACCAAATAAGATTCTGTCTTCCAGTGATGCTGGAAGATATCTCTAGATACTCTTGGAGATACAAACACCTTGAGAAATATCAACACCTGGTACTGGAGAAAAAGGCAAAAGGGGTCAGAAAATACATTTCTGATAGGCATAAATTTCATAAGAAGGAAAATGCAGAACTGGAAGATTTTTCCATTCAGATCTTATACTTCTTTTTTAAGCTTAAAAATAAAAAAATAAGGAAGAGCTCACATTTGAAAAATCTTTAGAAAACACAGTCTTCTGGTTTTGTTTTGGGTTTGTTTTTTTGGTTTTGTTAGCTTTTTTTCCCAGCTTCTCAGGTTTTTTTAAAGTCATTTAGGAGACTGGTATTTTTTGAGACAGTTACATCTAGATGAGGGTGGAGTGTTCATTTAAATCATTATTGGAAAGGAAAAAATGTCTAGGATACTGAACTAGAGTCCTTTGAGCATAATTAGAAAGGATTACCTGTCATTTTGGAAAGCTCCTCCTTAAATGAATATGCCTTGGGGCAGTTATCTTTGAGTGCTCATGGACAACAAGACAAAACTGATATATGTGTTCAAGCTATGAAGAAAATGGCCTAAATAGGTGATGTCAAAAAACATACAAATCTTTAAATTTTGTAGAAAAGGTGTTTTAGATTTCTTTTTTTTGTTGTTGCTTTGGTGTTTGGGGTTTTTTTAGGGGAGAGGGGTGTTTTGTTTTTAGAAATTATATGAAAAATGGCTTCCCATGAGACTTAGACCTTAGTGCTTTCCTCTTTTCAAAAAGACCACACCTCTACTTAATTGAATCAGACCTTCCCCCCCAAAAAAGGTAGGGAATGGATAATTAATTGGTATCTGAGACAGGGATATTTGGGGGGGAGAGGGGGAGAAGGGGGTAGGGTTAGAGTTATAGTTAGGCTTAGGTTTAGGTTTAGGTTTAGGTTTAGGTTTAGGTTTAGGTTTAGGTTTAGGCTTAGGCTTAGGCTTAGATTTAGGCTTAGGTTTAGGCTAGGTTAGGTTACATTAGGAAGAGGAGGGGAGGGAATAGGTGGGGGAGAGGGAGAGGGAGAGGGAGAGGGAGAGGGAGAGGGAGAGGGAGAGGGAGAGGGAGAGGGAGAGGGAGGGAGGGGGAGAGGGGAGAGGGGAGAGGGGAGAGGGGAGAGGGAGAGGGAGAGGGAGGCAAGTAAAGTGCTTGATTTTTTAATATCTTGAGAAGAGTGACAAGGATTGTGACTTCATAGAATGGTTGCATAGTAAGGTAGTCCTCCTCTGCCATCTCACCTTTTCCTCCTGCTTTCAACACCCTTTTGCTACCTCTTGTGCTCATCAGTAACAAAATGTTGCTGATTTTTGTTTAGTTGTACTGATAATCCTTATCAAAGGATTCAACATGAGAAAGGGCTGAAAAGAATTGAGAAGTTGTACAGGACTGCAAAGCTAAGAGAAGAAGGGGGAATTGGATAATTTTTTCAGTATAATTAGATCAGCTCAACTGCCTTGTCCAACCTCACATTAAACTTGTAGATCACTTGCTGGACAACTGTAGTAAATAATTAATTGTGAAGGTTTCCCCATACTAGAAGATTTGTATGCTATCAGTTCCTAGCAAAACCTTATTTAAATGTTCCTGATGGCTAGTGGCCAATAAAACACAATTATATGTTTTCATTTTTGTGGAGTGAGACGAATGGGAAACTCAAGTGCTTATAAATGTAGCAGCAGCTTTTACAAAGACTTATTATCCGATTAACCTGACAGCAACCTCATTAAAATCCATTTACTAGAAGTAAGCTGTTAATGTGTCAATCATGGCCAATATTAATAGAATTTAGTACTAGATTCATAAATTGCAAGGTATCATATGTACCTGGTCCTCCCTGTTTCCTTACATGAAAAAGTAACAATATTGAATACTAATTGCAGGTCTGTTTGCAACTATCAAATCAAATTACCTTGAGTTCTTAGAACATAACTCCCTGTTGCCAACTTTGCCTAGCTTGTGACACTGTATATATATTTTTTTAATTTACTAGCTAAATTTACTTGTTCAATAATCTGATCCAAGTCTTTACAATCTACTCAATAGATATAATGAATGCTACATAATTTGAATGAAGTTACTGTTTTTCATGCTATTTACTTTCTTTTGGCAATAAAGGATGTATCTGGCTGATTTTCAGAAGTCTGCTATGGTACAGTATCTTCCCTTAATTTTCAGCGTGCTTGGCTGCAACAGAATAAATGCAGTAATATGAATAATGTCAACTCAGAAGAGTATTATATGAAGTCATAAAAAAATCTTGGAGAACAGTTACTTGAACCTTCAGTTTCTTTCCTCCCAAGATAATTAGGTAGCCAATAATTATGTAACTCTCTGTTTAGGGCATCATAATACCTTTTTTTGTTTCATCTTTAGCAACTATTGTTTCTTTTTTCCCTAACTAAACTTAGCTTCCATGTTTGTATTTCTTTATTTTTGTTTTTTAAATTTATATTGAAAGCTTCTCTGTTTGTACACAAAGAAAAGTGTTTTCTCACTGTATGTAAGAAGATGATGATGTGATTTTGGACTTCTCGCTTCTATATTTGTACAAAAAGAAAAGAATGTTTGCACTCTATGTAAGAGAAATGATTATTTGATTTTGACCTCTATTTGCCATATGCCATGAAAAATGGAAATGCTCACCTGAAGCATAAAATATCCATTCATTACTGCTATATGACTAACTGGACTTTCTGGTTTTAGGTAATTTCATGTTTAAATCTTAATTGGTTTTATGGAATAAAAGAACTTTCATGTTCAGTTCAGCTGTAGAGCAGAAGAGGGTCAAGGAAGTTTTCCTTGATATGTATCACAGCAGACTTTCTGAATAGCAAAAGGATAAGTCTATTTCTACTAAAGTCCTCTCCAAACAATTTTCTGTTTTAAACAGAAGCAGGTGGTGTGTTTTACTTTACAGCCTGCAGAAATAAATCAAGAAGGTCAGATTTGAAAATTTCACTATAATACTGAATATGTTAACACCTACAAAAGCATTACCAGGATTAACTAATAAGGACTATAATAATTATACTGGTAAAGAAGAGAAAAATTAACATCACCACCATACCTTTTGTCTGTAATTTCCTTTTTTTAATATACATGGTAAATTTCCTGTTAACTTCCTTTACTTTTAGTATTTGCTTCATCTAGGAGGGGAAAAGAACAACCTAAAGCAGGAAATGTATATCTATTCCTAACTTTTACTTGCATTATCCATTTGACAGGCACTGTTGCACAGCAAACTTTTACTTTTTGAGAGAGAAGACAGTTTCCATGATATCATGAATTATCTATAATTTTTAAATCTATGCCTGAATGATAACCAAGCAGCATAATTTACATAGTTTTTAAAGAATCCTGGAAACTCATGTACTGTACATTACAAGGCTTAACATTCATCTAAGCGCATATAAATCAAAACAAGAAACAGTACTTCCATCACTGGTGAAGTTATGAAGCAGAGAAAACATTGTTATGTTCTATAAATGTCTGTGTCTGTGTCAACATTTTTAGGAGAACAAAAAGTTGCTGGAGTAAAAAAATTAAAAGCCTGAACTTGGTGACCCCTGAAAATTATCAGTCTGTATACTTCAAAACTGGTCTCCCAATTACTTTGTTTCTTTCCTTAAAAATGTCTCCTTCATATCTATTATACAGTGCACTATTTGATTGGCCTCATTTTAGGATACATTTCATTGTGGTTTGGAGAGACCTAAAGATCAAATACTTAGAAGATGTATGTTAAAGTTTACACTTTTAAGTTGCTACTTGTTTTTTCTATTTTGCATTATAAAGTTGTTCACTTCCTCCTCTTTCTTAAAAGCACAGGATTCCTGTGCAGGACTATACAGGTTAAAGTAATTTTATTGCCATTGTTTAATGTCAGTGGTCTGTGATCAAGAGCCAGTAAAGGATTTAGATACCTAAAGTAGGGCTTCAGGTGTATTTTAAGTCCCATTTTGAAAAACTTTTCACAGCTATCACATGATGTGTCCTACTTTTTTATTTAATCTTTTCATCTCCTTTGAACTGTATTTCTTCACTTGTGTAGAAGTACTCCAGCCTGTTTTGCAGTTTTGTCTTTATATGTGAAGGAAGACATAGTAAATATAATGTGCAAGTTGCCTCACAGAGGCAGTAGTCACTGCTATCAAATAATTTAGAAGTATTCTCAGTTTTCAGCCCCTACACTGCTAACACGATAGAAAATTGTTCTCTTCTTGACTTTTCTTTGTAGTGACCAAATTCCCTGGAATGTAAATCCATGTGTAGCTGTGGGCATAGTTTTCTTCAGACCCTCTTCAGTAAAGCAGGAGAGATGACAACAAACTATCTGAAAAGGCCTAGTTCCTCCATTTCTACACATTCTTCCAAAAACATTCCTCCAGCCCATCCATCACATCACACTCCCAGTCTCACACTATTTAAAACAATATTTTGTTGACTACAGTGTTAGCTCTAGAATAATTTCAAATACTGAACTACACCACAGCAGTTTGCATCAAAGAATAATAAAGGATCATATTTCACACAGGCCCCAGAAAATTTCAAGTAAGTTACGTCATGCAGTAGACACAGTCAGTCTGTTTTAAAAAGGGTTCTCCAAAAGTAGTGTGAATACAAATTGTGTTGTACTGCCTTGCCTTGGGACAAGAGAAGATTATCTGGAGCATCTGATGTGGTCAGTGTAGACATGAGGTATGTAATTATCATATATATAATACATCCTTTGGGCCATATTAAATGACACACAGTTATTTCTGGGCATGAGTAAGAACATAATATTGGCCTGGGACAATTTACAATAGGCAGTCTTGTCCTGTGGGAGAAAGGAGTTTTGACTGGTGGAAAAATTATGGTGTGGTACTTAACCTCAAGACTAAAGAACGGTCATTAAGCTACTAAATTTAGTAGTACAGACATACTGTAAGTGACCAGATAACTAGTTCAGATTTCAATCTACATCATGTCCTTCTTAACAGATTAAATTAGCCAAAGATATGCGACTCCAAGTGGAGCTTCTTCTGTCATACTTATCAAATATGTGACACTGTATTAAAATGTGAGTAAGAAGAAGCAAATCAGAACTTTCTTTTAAAAAATGAATTGTTAGGTAGAGGTGTGTTTTTCAATAAATTTGAAATTATTTCTCTCAATTAAAGGAGGTTTGTGTTTTCATTCTAAACACAGATCAAATTTTATTCCTTATAATTTGTGTTCCATTGTGCCCTTCTACATCATGCATGACAGATGACAAAAAAGTATGAAACAAATTCAGAATACTGGATTCTACTCCAAGAACCTAAATGAGTGATGATGTGGTTCTCCATTAACTTATTTTGGAGAAAGTTAAGTAGTTTCATAAAGGTTGCCCTACTAACATTAGATGACAATATAGAGCTACATAAGATGTAGCATTGTTATGCCAAATGGAAATTGGCTTACCTACAGGATCTTTCTACACAGGATGAAATAAATTTACTTAACAAAATAAACAACAATCATGGGTTTAGAGCAAATAAGATTTAATTTGATATAATCTTTTTCTCTCACACTAAAATATTATATTTTTTCAGGTTTGACTCCAGCTTTGGTTGAACGTAAAGCTCACTATTAGTTGGTCCACACAGGGCTTCTCTATTGGAGTGGTATGAACTTTAAACTCTGGTCCTGCAAGAATTTACACACATGCTTAATTGTAGGTACATCTTCATGGCCCAAAGTTATCTGAATGAAATATGATGTACTATTGAGGCTATACTTCAGCAGGGCTGATTAGTTCAAAAACAAAGCCCCTGCTAATCCCGTGCTATTTCAAGTATTTAAACTAGCTCACTCTGAAGTACCAGACTATAAACATGCAGCCCTCGTTTGCTCCATGTGGACCTAACCTTCATACATTGTGAATGGAAGGAGAGTTCTGGTGGAAGCAGAGTGAGAGAAATCTTGAAAATTTTTTACTATACCCATATCTGTTAGGTACAATATCGAATGTGCAAGTTTAATACAAGACCAATGTTTCATACGATAAACATGTTGGATCATGAGGGTCTTAATAGGTTATGTAAAGAATCATTTAAGCTTGCAAAACCTAGAAACTAGGTATTTTGTGCCTGCAATGTGCTGTGAGTACTAGAACAAGAGATTTAAAAGTGAGTGCTATGGCTTTTGGATTGCAACTGGAGTGGCAATAGTGTTATTTTGTGGCATATGTAGGATATGAAGTGAAACAGTGACCCTCAGGAGAAAAGATGGAACATGAACATGCAGAAATAGCACATGATTCTTTTTATTTTTTTAAGTACGCCACATCTGAAGTAAGATCCCTGGTGTTATTTTTGAGTGTCAAGTTTGGCAACTTCCACACTTTTCATTTACCTTCTTCCTTCATAAATAAAGATTATGTTTGGTAGGACTGGAAATACTAACATAGAGAGATCAAAGCCAGGTTGTTTATTTGCTGTATTTTAACATGTGTTGGGTGCACATTCAAGGTTGTCGTAGGAGAAAGAGGCTACAGGGTCAGCCTTTGTGAGGAGAGGCTGGGGCTGCCCCATGCAGGACACAGACAGTGCCAGCCAGCTCCAACCAACCCACTACAAGGTACAGCTGAGCCCCTCAGACAAGGTGGTAACACCTTGGGGGAAGCATACTTAAGAAATTACAAAAATGCTTCATGGCAGTGAGGAAAAGAGAGTATAAGAAACGGCCCTGTGGACACGATGGTCAGTGAAGAGGGAGAGGGAGGAAGTGTTCCAGGTGCTGGAGCAGAGATTCCTCTGCAGCTGCTAAACTGGTTTATGCCATAACAAATATCTACACTACAGCCTGTAAAGGATCTCACACTAGAGCAGGTGGGTATTTTCTGAAGGTATTGCTGCCTGTGGAGTGCCCATGCTGCAGCTGGTTTTCCATACTAGATAGACGAGTTAGGAATTCAAAAGTAAAATTGAACCTGTAGAAAGAGGGTGGTGGGAAGGAAGGTGTTATTTCAATTTTGTCTGTGTTTCTCGCTATCCAAATGTATTTTAATTGGCAATAAATTAAATTCATCTTCTCCAGGTCAAGTCTGATTTGCCCATGACAGTAATTGATGAGTGATCTCCCTGTCTTTATATCGACCCACAAGCTTTTTCATCTTAGTTTCTCCCAAGTCCTGTTGAGCAGGGAAAATGAGAAAGTGGCTTGGTGGGTGTCTGGCAGCTAGCCAAGGTCAACCCACCACATAACAATACTTTGATTGACAATATAAATTTTAAGGTGACAGAGAACAGAGATTTTTTCTTTGCATCAGGGTAGTCAAGCAAGCACATAATACATTTTTAAAAACATGAGAAAGAAAACTTGAATGTTCTGAGAAACAAGCTTCATTTACCAAAGAAAATTTAACAGCCATTCTAAAGAGTGACATTTAGAATCACTAATCTTGCATGATCTAGTTAAAAAGGTATGCTGGCTACTTAGATTATAACCTGAAGGACAGAGAAGCAATCAGATGAAATTTTGGTACAGCATAAGCACTAGTTTAAGCTGTGGTATTCTGTTTCCTGAATGGGTCCTGCCATGTTTCTTTATGATGGTAAGACATAGAAACTCTGTTTCTGGAAGACATTATTTGTTGGGATCCTGTTCTCAAGCTCCAAGAAATGACAAAATATAGATCTAAATACTTCAAATGACATTATTAAGGAAGTTTTAAAAAAATAAAAAATATATTATTAAAAATATCAGAATTCAAACTTTCATTGCCATTTTTAAATGAGGGTTCTTTAGCTGATTAAAACTGAAGGTTTTGTCTGGATCAAACCCTGGTAGCACTTTCCAAATCCTGTGTTTCCTGTATTCTGACATGACTACACAGCAACTCTGTATTGTTCTCTGGTTTCTCCTCCCTTCTTTGTCAACATTTTCCCAGAAAGGAAGCCTGACATTAGAGGCCAGCTGAGAGCTTCAAAATACCCCAGCAGATAGGGTAGACAGCTGAAGAAAACAATTTATTTTCTCATCAGCTAAAAGCAATCAAAAGTAAGTAAAAAATGTTTGCTTATTTTGAACTCTGCAATAACTAGTTTTACAAAATAATAATATTGATATTTGTTAAATAAACCCTAAAATATGACCAGTGTATTCGGTTAAATTTCCTAGTAATGTTTAAGCTATTATAGTGATTTCATGCCTGTGGGAAGTAATCCTTGATGGGAAGCTCTGTAAATAAAAGGATGGTACATAGGACGTATTTGCCTAAAGATTACTCATCACTTTTCAGTCACAAATGGCAGAATGAAAGTGAAGCAATGAAAGAGCAAACAACTGACATAAAAAAAAGTTAAGATATTGAAAATTACAAGGAAGCTCACTCTAAACCAAACTTTTAAGTAATTTCACTGCAGACAGTAAGAGAGCATTGGCACTGATGGCTATTAAATGTTTGTATTACTGGGGCTTCTGAAAGAGGTAGAAAGCTGTAATGCACTAGACACTCTACACATTTCTGGAGTTTAGATCTTCATCTCTGCAATATGTATACTGTAAATAAAGAGTGAAATCAAAAAGTGAAGGAAAAAAGCAGCATGCAACTGAACCTGAGTTGGAGGTGTTTTAAGTCTTAATGAACTGATGAGTTGTGAAATTCATCCCTCTACCCTGCCATTCCACATATAGAGAAAAAAAAAAAATTGAAGTAACAGTGCAAGAAATAGAAGAATTAAGACAAGGTTATTAAGAATTAACAATTAAGAATTAAGACAGAGGTTTTGGTTTATGTTGAGCTGGGAGAAGAAGGAAGGAAGGTGTTTACTTAAGTGTGTATTTAACTGTTTATGTTTTGTTCTTTATTATTGTACAAATCAGCAAATAGGAGTTTGTGATAATTGACAATAAATTAAATTATGTAAAATTTCAATTAGTTGCGACTATTTTGTTAGTGACATGCAAGAGGTACATTTTCTCTAAAACAGGTATCTTATCTGGTGAAGACTGAGGAGGATTAGTCTAAACAGCTGTATCATTTTGGGCCTGGTTTATGTTGTTCTATGTGTTAAAATAATTTTCAGACGTACTAATGTGTGACACCAGCACTCAAATGACCAGAAAGTTAAATACCTTTGTTAAATTACATGTCACATCCAGAGTATTCTGATACATAATACCTGTTAATTATGTTCTCTGAGTATGCTCACAAAAATTTAAGTGAAAAAATACAAAGTCAAATGCCACTAAAAGCATTGCTATAGATTCTTCGCAGAAGTTGGATTTGGAATCTGGAACACCATTTCCTCAACATTTCATGTAAGGTAAATAACAGCATAATGCCAAGATCAATAGTTTGGGTTCTTGTCACTTATCTGGGGAAAGGCCACTGTCCTTGTCATCACAGCAAACAAATGTGTATTTTCAGTCAGTTCATGCTAAAATGCAATGTATATAGTTATATTTGAGATTATCAGATTGGTAAATATCATAATCTTTGGTATTTTATATTCAATAATTGAGAAAGTCCTATTTCATCTCTCACATTAAAGAAAAAAAAAAGCTGTTGCTTTGTGCTTTTTTTGTTGAAGTTCATATTGCAATGAACATTCAGATCCAAAAGAAGACAAGCAAGTGCCTAAGATTAATTTCAAGGTGTCTAGTTCTAAACACATTGAGAGCCAAAAGCAATACTTAATCAAGCAGGCTATGCCTGACCTGCAGCCCTTAGCCCAAGTCCAAGTGGTGCAAATTGACTCCTTTCCATGGTTCTTGTAACTAACCCTCTCTGTAGTAGGCATGACTTGGAAGGGGTAATGTCCAGCATTCAAAAAATACAAACAGAATGAACGAGTGATCTAACAAATGTCCAATGCTCATGCAAACTTTTATCTCCTGAAGCCACAAACACCTTACCACCCACTAAAAATCAAAGTTTCTTCCACTTTTCTATATTTTCTGGACACTAGCTTCCCATTACAAGACCTTTATTTTCAGTGATGACTCAGCATACACATAACTTCATTCCTCATGAGCAAGTGACAGTTGCAAGTACATAAAACTGAAAACTCTTTAGAAACTGTGTTACCCTAAGTGGCTGGTATTAAGTGTATAAAGAATTATTTAAAATCTAGGTATTTTATAGCTATAGAGACATTGAATCAACGTTACTCCTCCAAAAAATTTATTTTCTATTAAAAATTGAAGTCTCCATAACCAGACATTTATATAAATATATATTTCCATATAGATGTATATGAGAGAGAGAGACACATAAAATCACTAGCCTACTCCTGATGTTTCCCGTAGGAAAAAGTTACAGTTTCGTACAAGGGAAAAAATTAATATTTTGCTGCCTTTCAAAGACATATAATACACCTCAGCAACTATGTTCTGGTTTCAGGATTCAAGCTAGCATTCCATTAAAGCACTTTATCTAGCAATAAAAATAGCTATAAATTTAGGGCATCAGTCAGCAAGGCACATTAATCCTATAGATTTAAATATGCACTGTAATATCTTAGTGAATTACTCTGTGGGTTTCCTGAGAAAAAAGGGGCTCTGATTTAAAACAGAAGTTGGTGTTTTTCTCAAGAAATATCTGTTTTGTCCTACAGAACAGTGGACAAATTTCTGTACTGTCTGGCATATGCAACTGGCATTTTATGTGGTGTTTTGAGCATCTGAAATGTCAGTTGCTAGATATATACATGGAAGAAATCAGACAAACAGTATGTCAGCTCTTGTCTTTATACCAACAGCAACACGTTCACTGTTAATCATGGAGAGCTCATTTTACTCAATTCCTGGACAGTAAAAATCTAGTCTGATGAGAAATACTTAATTTTCTTCTTCTTTTTTAAAAATCAGAATTATTCTTCTCTGCAGGTTTTGATAAAATGGTTCCATTGTATATGCAGCTTCAAAAAGAAGTCATGCCATGTTCCTCCATTATAAGCAGGATTAAAACCTACAAAACTGAACTAGTGCACAAAGTGTACCACTGATCTCCCAACTGCTAGCTGGGAAATATGTCCATTGTTATCTGCTCATCCTTAGTTCTGAGTGTATAAAAGTATTTAGCATAAGTAAAGTATATTAAAATGTCAATAAACTGTCTGTGGTATTTGAGACCTAGTTAGCATTTTTATTGAGCTCTTGTGTTAGCATTTTCAGAAATGGACTTTTATTAATTACCAATTTAAATCCATACTTTGATACCACAGGTCAGTATCAAATGGGTCATTTCAACATTAATAGCTCCTACCAAGTGCAATACTTCAATTTCAGCAGATTTCACTGTTATTAATTAAAATGTGCATGTACCCCAACCTATTCATCATGGTAACTAGACAGCTTAAGACATGTACAAGGTACTGCTCTTGATAAAAGACAATATTCTACTTCACTGCAGTTTTCAATAGCACTTTCGTTTACCATGTTGTAGTGTAATTAAGATAAACTGGTTATTTACTGTTTATTTACCTGTCAGAGGAAAAAAAAAATCTCAAATAAGACACATAGACTAAATTTTAGATCTCAAGACTCTGGGTGGACCTTATAGCAACCTTCCAATACCTGAAAGGGGCCTGTAAGGCAGCTGGGGAAGACTTGTTCACAAAAGCATGTAACGCTAGGACAAGGGTTCATGGTTTTAAGCTAGAGAAGGGTAGATTTAAGTTGGACATTAGGAAAAAGTTCTTTAATATGAGGGTGATAGATCACTGGAACAGGTTGCTGAGAGAGGTGGTCAAGGCCCCATCCCTGGAGACATTCAAGGTCAGGCTTGATGGGGCTCTGAGCAATCTGTTCCAGTTGGAGATATCCCTCTTTATTGTAGGGGCATTAGACTAGATGACCTTTATAGGTCCCTTCCAGCCCAATGTATTCTATGATTCTATGAAATAAACCTAAGGAGATATAATTGCTAAATTGTCAACTTGGGTTTTTTTGGCAGTTTTATGTTGAAATTATTGATATTGATCAATTACTACATTAATTAATTACATGTCTACTATAGTTAAAGGGTTGTGAGCATTTTTGCTACAAATCTCACTATTAAGAGGTTATAATTGAACCTTAGAAAGTTTAGCTTAGGCTAATTAAGAACTAATTTTTTTTCTATACAGCAGTTTTTAACCAATACAACAAAAAAACAGTATTAATGCACTAAAACATTAACCGGCAATCAGATATGTAAAAGTAAAAGCTCCTGAAGATGTTAAAAATAATATGAAAATCAATTATTTCTGAATTTTAGGTGAAAAAAATGAAAGACCATGAACTGATGTTTATTTAAGTGAGTGGCATCTTTTGGTGGCAAGAAATTGTTCCAGCTAAGAAGGAGCAAGAATTCACTTCTGAAAAGTACAAAGCTTTATATTTAATTTCTGAGGAAAAAAAAAAAAAAGCATCTCAGGAGTGAAGCTTACAGAAACATCGTTTCCAGGGAATAAAAAGAAGACATGTGATGGGAAAAATAACTTCTATTATAAAAGAAAAAAACACTGGTGATAGTGTTTCCAAGATGAAAGTTGCTTACAGTGTGCAGCAAAGAGTTTAAACTTCACTAGAAATGCTGCTCTAATATGATAGTCTGTACTGAACACCGTATTGCTTTCACCAGAAATTGAAAGGTTGGGGTTTTTTTTTGTTGTTTCCTTCTTGGACAACTTGGTTCTCTCAAAGACAGAAATAATACAGGCAACAGTTGCTGTCCCTTAAATTATAAAAACAATGCAAGCATTTCTACATTTGTATGTACATAGGTTTGACTTTTCACCAAACATTACGGAATTAATATCTATACTGAATGAAATGTAATGAAGAAGCTGTAAGAGTATTGCAAAAGGAAGGAGTGCTTCACAGATTTTTATACACTATCATCAAAAAAGATTTTCTTTTGTATGACTAGCTTGTTACCTTATATGAAAAGAGGAGTGGAGATAAATGTCAGGTTTTAAGGGTAGCACAAGATAGTACCACAAAAGCTGGACTAATGGTCATGCAGTTCAGAGTATCTATGAAAAACCTAGAACAGAAAGAGAAATAGTGGCATGACAAATACGGTTGATGGTTGAAATTATGAAGAATAGTGAGAAATAAAACTAACTAAAGAGTAAAAAAAATAATCTTGGTCAAAAAAATGTTAAAAAAGAATCCAGTGTTGAAAATTGTAAAGTAGTGCACAAAGGGAACTACAATTCTTACTGTACAGGCATTTGATGGGCTTAAATTTTGCTTTTAGTCAGTTAGGTGAGGGATCTGGATCTGGATTTTGGAAAAGTCAGCTCAGTATTCACCTGAGGTCAAAAAGGCAAACTAGACATCAGGAGTTATTAAGAACAGAGAAAAGAAAAGATAGTATTTGCTGTGTCCCTAATAATTCAGTGGTATTCTTATGGCTTCTGTAGAAAGAGAAATTAAATAGAACAAGACTCATCAGCTTCAGAGAACAGGTGGTGGGATATGACAAAAGTATATATAATAATGAATGACATGGAATAGATTAATAAGAAACTATTATTCACTATTTCTCATAACTCAAAATGTAGGAGCAGGAAATGAGATTAGAAAGCAGCTGGTCAAAAACAAACTGGGGGAAGTAGTTTTTCACAGAATGTAAATTAAATTCTAGCACTCATTGCCACAGGATATTTTTGGATGCCAAAAGTACAAATGGGATCAAAAGTAGATTAGAAAAATTCATAAGAGAAATGTCCAGCAAGGTCTATTAAATACTGTCATGTGAAAGTAAAATCTTCACTCCAGAAGGTCTTCAGTAGGAGCTTGCCAAAATCTCGTAGTACACTGGTAGAAGTATTATTCTGAACTTCCAAAAGCATCTAGCTAAGGACAGTGAGAGAATACTGGGTTAAAAAAGAGAAATTTTCTCTAGATTTCTTTCCTTTTTTTTTTTTTCTTTGTTTTCTTTTCTTTTTTTTTTTTTCCCCCAAGAGGTGAGAATAAAGCATGAAGCTACATTTAGCAAGAGCTGAATGATTGCACAAGACCTAAGGATGAATTAACCAGTTCTGAAAAACTAAGCAGTGACCTAAGGTTTTGCTCAAAAGTTTCAGTGAAATGAGCAGCTTTCTGAGGTTCAACATGTTCAGTTAATGAATTTCTGTGAGTCTGCACACCCTAGTTCAAGGCATGAATGGAAATGCAACAGCAAAAAGACTGTGTTTATATTCCTTTCCTAGATAAAACCAGAAAATTATAGAATTCTCATAAATCACCTAATATATCGCATTTCCCAATTTTAATTCAAGATCAATGAGCTTTGATTGCCTTTGCTACATTTTTACAGTGGAGGGCATGGCAAAGAAAAGAGGGGGAACTGCATTGTTGAACTGAACTGAATCTATGGTCTAATCTGACCATAAATGTCAGTTTTGATTAATTTAGCTTTTATTGAGTAGGTCTCTAAAAAAGTCTGTACCTATGAGGACAAGATATTACTTACTGCAAGTTAGGTTACATAATCTGGTCTACTTCATTAAGTCTCACAGAAGTTTCCTACAGCAGCCTTTTCTTCAAAAGGAATTACACCTATGAAAAATGTATTAAGGGTTAATAAACAAATAATCGATTATTGGAGTTTACAGGATATCTCTATGTTACCCATTTACATTACTAATTATCATCTGCTTTTCATGTATAAAAACCAATATAATTACACAATAATTAAAAATTATTTATAATTATAATTTTATAATTTATAAATCTATATATATTATATAAAATCATATTATATATTTATGTATAATATATAAACGATACAATTTGTAAATTATAATTATTTATAATTTTTAATATTTATATTATTATATATAGATGTATTTTGAAAAGATAAAGGACAATAAATGTATATACTTGGGATTTGTATGTAATATTTTTTTATTAAAGCACATAGCATATATATTTATTTCTATTTGTAGTCTCCCTCCAGTTTTTTTTCACTCTGCATCCTCTGGTCTACCATAATCTTATTTTATTTATTTATTTATTTATTTATTTATATTTTATTTGTCCTTTTCCCAATTCTGTAACCATCTTTCTGTGAATAGCAATAGCCTAATGCTGTGAATAGCAATAGCCTAATGTTTGAGTCAGAGTTTTACATGGATTGTATTCAAATAGGTCCCAAAATAAATACATAAATACTAGCATTTTCCTTTTCTATGGCAAGATTTATCCTGTAAGATCATTTCAATCTTTAGTCTCATACTACTGTTGCTGAGGTCTTAGTTTTTCTATATGGTCATACTCAATGCATAATGCAAGACATTTCAATTGGGCTCATATTCTAGTCAGAGCTCTCAGCCCTTTCCCAGGAAGTGATCTGCATCTTCCTAGCTTGAGCTCAAGATTCACATGGACTTCACCAGTGTTTTTTTCCTGACAAGTCCAACATGAGGTAAGTTTTTACAGTTTTCTGTATCAGGAGTTTTGTATTTCACTACGAAGTACTTTCTTTGACAAGGTCTAATTCATAGTGATTATTACAGTTACACACTCTCATGACTGGGGGTTCTGGGGCACCTCCTCTAAAGATAGAAATTTTCATTTGGAATGAAGCACTGCAAAATGGTTAAAATAATTCTCTAAGTATATAACATTCTTCTACATAGAAAATTCTGGATCCTATTTTCTGTTTTGTAAAAAGAAAATACCATTTCCAATGACACCAAAATTACAAGTGAATGGCTGCAGCATGAAGATTAGTAATTTAGAAACAGGCCGTATTTAACAAAATGTTTTCTCTTCATTTAGCCTGACAGACAGCTTAGCCTGATGTCACTTAAAGTAGGCTATACTGTATTGTATTCTAGTGAGCTGCAGATGGGCTTTTTGAGAACTATTTCTATCCCAGCTTCAAGGTTTCCTGTTTTTTTCTTTTTCTTTTTCTTTCTTTTTCTTTTTTTCTTTAGATTAGTTCTGCTGTATATTGCAAAAACACTTTTTTTTTTTGTTCAAATCCAAGCACAGCATTAAACCATTCTACCATAGCAATATAAATCAGTCTTTCATGGTCACCAAGTTTAAGAAACTGAACTTCAGGGAAAAAGGGAGTTTCTTTTCTAAGGAATTAATTATGACCTTTATCTCAAAGAAGCACCCAATTCAAGCAGATATGATTCATCTGTTTCATGCAATAAACTGGGAAAGGCAAAAGTAGGTCTACAAACTCCATCCTTCTCATAAAGAAACATGAAGATAAATGTTGGAAAATTAGAACAAAAAACAACTGAATATAAATTGTGAAGCTAAGAACAAGTGCACTTAGTTTCCCCATATAATAATTTTGAAATAGACACTTGTCTTACTAAAATACAAGCCAGTATAAACAAATGTATAGAGATAATGTTCCAGTGTAACTTCCTAAAACCTTGTACATCCCAGAACTTCTAAATGCAGTCAAGAACAATGAGATATTTTTTTAAGGGAAGGATAATACTTCCTCATCTCCACTCCACTCTCTATGCTAATGAGGAATGAAGCAAATCTACAGATCAATTTCCTACTGCTTATTTTACATAGTGTTGCCACTATTTAAGTACTGAACCATCTAACAGAGGTAAGGGAACATTTTACACAAGATCCCATGAATCAGAGAAGTTATATCTGGACATCCTGAAAAAAGTCACGTGGAAGAAAGACGTTCACAGTTTGTGGAAGAAGGGACTTGTCACTTGGGAGAGCTACAGGAATGTTGTCAACATATGTAGGAAGGCAACAAGTAAAGCCACAGCCTTCTTAGAACTAAGGTTGGCTAAGGAAGTAAAAATGAACAAGAAGGGCTTCTTCTAATAACATCAGTGCTAAAAGGAAGAATAGGGAAAATGTGGACCCACTGCTGAATGAGGTGGGAGCCCAGTGACAGGAAGTGCAGAGAAGGCAGAGTTACTGAATACCTTCTTTTCTTCAGTCTTTACTCCTAAGACTGGCCCTTGTGAATCCCAGACCCTGGATGTAAGGAAGGATAACTCTCCACTGGTCAATAAGGATTGGGTTAGAGATCAGTTGGGTAAACTGAACATACACAAATCCATGGGCCCTGATGGGATGCACCAACAAGTGTTGAGAGAACTGGCTGATGTTGTTACTCTACCACCCTCCATCATTTTCAAAAGATCATAGCAAACACGACAGGTGCCTGAGGACTGGAATAAAGCCAATGTCACTCCAGTCTTCAAAAAGGGCAAGAAGGATAATCCAAGAAACTACAGACAAGTCAGCCTCACCTCCATCCCTGGAAAAATAATGGAGCAGCTCATTTCGGAGGTCATCTCTAAGCACAAAGAAGAGAAGAAGGTTATCAGGAGCCAGCATGGATTTACCGTGGGGAAATAATGCTTGACTAACCTGATAGCATTCAATGATATTGTGCCTGAATGAGTAGAAGCAGGGAGACCAGCGGGTGTAGTCTACCTTGATATTAGCAGGGTTTTTGATGCTGTCTCCCGTAACATCCTCATGAGCAAGCTCAGGAAATGTGAAGTAGAAGAGTGGGCAGTGAGATGGATCAAGAACTGGCTAAACAACAGAGCCCAGAGGGTGGTGATCAATGGTGCAGAGTCCAGCTGGAGACCTGTGACTAGTGGTGTTCCCCAGGGGTCAATACTGGGCCCAGTCTTATTCAACATCTTCATCAGTGACCTAGATGAGGGGATAGATTATATCCTCAGCAAGTTTGCAAATAAAAAACTGGGAGGATTGGCTGATTCACCAGAAGGCTGTGCAGCCACTCAGCAAGATTTGCACAGACTGGAGACCTGGGCAAAGAGGAACCTAACGAGGTTCAACAAGAATAATTCCTGCACTTGGGGAGGAATAACAACATGCACCAGTACAGATTAAGAGTTGACCTGCTAGAAAGCATCTCCATGGAGAAGGACCTTAGAGTCCTGGTGGACAACAAGTTACCCATGGGAAAGCAATGTGCCCTTATGGCCAAGAAGGCCAGTGGTATCCTGGGGTGCATTAAGAAGAGTGTGTCCAGCAGGTCAAGGGAGGTTCTCCTCCCCCTCTACCCTGCCCTAGTCAGACCACATCTGGAGTCTTGTGTCCAATTCTGGGCTCCCCAGTTCAAGAGGAATAGGGATTTACTTGAGAGAATCCAACAGAGGGCTACAAGGATGATTAAGGGACTGGAAGGGACTTATGAGGAAAAAATCTTATCTCTTATGTGGTCTTTCAGAAATGTATTGACTTTTCCCAAAGGTTGATTAGAAATAATTTTCATCTAAATAGCACTTCATGAATTAATTCTGAATCAAATCTTTCTCAAGATGTTTCAATCTTTCTCAATCTTCAATTCTGAATCAAGTATTTTCTCAAGAATGCAGCTGTCCGGGTCTGGCTGCACAGAATGCCTCAGCCTGGCAGTCGTATGGGAGGATAGCAGAGAGACCACCTGCGTACACTGTGACCAGGTGAATGATTTACTCAGCCTAGTGGCTGAGCTGAAAGAGGAGGTAGAGAGATTATGAAGTATCCAGGATTGTGAAAGAGAAATAGATTGGTGGAGTAATACCTTACCATCCTTGAGACAAAGCCCCAAGAGAGAGGTTTAACGAGATGTAAATGATCCTCTGCCTTCCTGTCACCTGGCAGAGGTAGGGGACCTGAGAGAAGAGGGGGACTGGAAATGGGTCCCTGCTCGAGGCAACAGACGAACCCGCCCCAGGCTTCCCTCACCTCCACGTGTACCCCTAGAGAACAGGTATATGGCCCTGGATCAGGAAAATCAGGTAACTGAGGTTACTGACAAACGTCCGTCCAGGAAGTTGCCGAGGCAGTCTGCCCCATGCACCAGGACTGCCTCTGTTAAGAACAAGAGGAAGGTAATTGTTGTGGGAGATTCTCTTTTGAGGGGAACTGAGGGCCCTATATGCCGGCCAGATCCAACCCTCAGGGGCCAGGGTTAGCAATGTTACTGAGAAACTCCCAGGCCTGGTGCAGCCCTCTGATTACTACCCACTAGTGGTCATGCAGGTGGGTACTGATGAGGTTGACAAGGCAAGTCCCAGGGCAATGAAAAGGGATTTCAGAGGACTAGGCTGAATGCTTGCAGGATTGGGAGCACAGGTGATCTTTCCCTCAGTTCCTTCAATGGCAGGAAAAGATGAAAGGACTAGGAAAACACAACTGATTAACGACTGGCTTAGAGGCTGGTGCCATAAGATGAGCTTTGGGTTTTTCGATCATGGAGATGTTTACAGGGCACCAGGTATGTTAGCAAACAATGGCATAGAGCTGTCAACAAGAGGGAAAAGGATTCTTGGCCAGGAGTTGGCAGCATTCATTGAGAGAGCTTTAAACTAGACTTGAAGGGGGTAGGGGACAAAACTCCTGAATGGCTTGATGTACAGGACACCAGGCCTGCTGGCATGGAATGGGAAGACCCTGTCCTGCAGGGGAAAAAGGGTACTAGGGCAAGAGTTAGCAGGGCTCATTCACAGAGCTTTAAACTAGATTCAAAGTGGGAGGGGATTGTAGCTGGGTTTGAACTAGTGGGGCATTCTTCTACTATTAATGAAAACCAGAAGGTCTTCCACCACCCAAGGGTGCCACCAGCATGCTCAGCTCGCTCCCTGAAATGCCTGTACACCAATGCACGCAGCATGGGGAATAAACAGGAGGAGTTAGAGGTCTGTGTGTGGTCTAAAGGTTATGATCTGGTGGCAATTACAGAGACATGGTGTGACTGCTCACATGACTGGAATGTGGTCATGGATGGCTATGTGCTTTTTAGGAAAGACAGGTCAGTGAAGCGAGGTGGTGGAGTTGCTCTTTATGTGAGAGAGCAACTAGAATGTATTGACTTCTGTCTAGGGGCAGATGAGGAGCAAGTGGAAAGTCTGTGGGTACAAATTAAGGGGCAGGCTGGCATGGGTGATACAGTTGTGGGGGTCTATTACAGACCTCCTGGTCAGGATGAAGGAGTTGATGAGGCTTTCTACAGGCAGCTGAAAACAGCCTTGCAATTACAGGCCTTGGTCCTCATGGGGGATTTTAACTACCCCGATATTTGCTGGAAGGCCTACACAGCCAGCCATTCCCAGTCTAGGAGGTTCCTCCAGTGCATTGATGATAACTTCTTAATGCAAATGGTGAACAAACCAACTAGGAGAGGAGCACTGCTGGATCTCGTGCTCTCCAACAAGGAGGGTCTGGTTGAAGTGGTGATGGTCAATGGCAGCCTTGGCTGCAGTGATCACAAGATGCTGGAGTTCAGTATCCTGTGTGGGAGGAATAGAATACCTAGCAAGACCACAACCCTGGACTTCCGCAGGGCCAACTTTGGCCTCTTCAAACAATTGTTAAGGGAAGTCTCGTGGGAAAGGGTACTAGGTCGTAAAGGGGCTTTTTTTTTTTCATATTATATATAACAACATTGGATAACCATTGTAACAAGAAAAAGAGGAAATCACAGGATGATAACAGCATGATAAAATATATGAATAATAGTAATAACAATAGTAATCATAGAATAAAAAATACTTAAAAATAGCTTCCTTGTGGATAAATAAAGATCCAGAGCAAACCCAACTCTGGAAGTTTCTGAACTATTGATTGCCAGAAATTAGAACAACATCTCAAAAGAATATCAGAGAAAAGGGGATTCTCAACTTCTTTAATTTATTAAACTTTTCTTTAAATGTTTGCTGTTGGCTACCATTACAGATAGAATATCAGATTTAGTGGAATTTTAAGACACATAAAAAAACCTCCATTCATAGAGAAACAAGATTGTCTGTTAAACTTCCCAATACAACTACACTAATAAATTGGTACTGGGTTAATATTTAATGTGCAATCCAAGGCTCAAATGACAATATTTTAAGCTAATATTATCAAATCATACAAACGACATTCAAAATTTGAGCTTTTATTATTGTTACTGAAGGCTGAAGGACTCTACCTCCAAAGGGCAGTTTCATCTAACATCATGGATGGATGGAATGAATCACCCTCTCAAGGTGTTCACTATTCTCATTGGCAATAAACGGAAGTGCAGCACCTACCTCAGACTATGATTTCAAATTTTTAAATCCCAAAAATTAGACTAAATTAATTTCAACTTTTATGCATAATATGTGTGAAAAATGTACGGAACCTTTAACTTTAATTTTTAAGTTGTGAAAGATATAGAGTAATTAGTTCCTCATCAAATCTGAAATGCAATACCTCAAAGCTGGACTTGAAAAGGAATCATTACTAGGAAAAGGGTTGTCATAGCTGTGATGATCCTGACAAAGGTTATGCCATAAAACAGTACTTATTCCTAGATGCTAGAATTAGCAGGAATTGTGCTGCCCAAAGCACAAATGTCGTTTGCAACTTCATCTAGATATGAGAGTACTGTGCCACTCCTGGCATAGACAGAGTAGAAGTAGTAACGTGGTCTCAAGAGCCTGAATTTTTAATTTCTTCCTTAGTTAATTTGTGCATTTATGCACAAATGTTTCAATAACTAAATTCTGTATATGCAGGGATGCCACTGCTACTGTCATGGAAAAAAATTAGTTGGCCAAAGCTGAGAGGAGTGCGTAATTCAGAGGGATTCCAGGTGACTAAATTTTTCCATTGAACAATTTTCAGGAATGAGAGTAGGATTATAATAATATATTACAATACATATACAACTTATCTTAATTAGGGATGAGCAAAGTAGAAGTACATAAATATAACATTTTCCATCTTTCTACCTGCTACTGATATATGTATCTGACTTTATACAAGCTATATTTAGGCAAATTAAATTTAAAACTAGTAAAAAGAAATGCAGCTTTATAGGATATGTACATAATTGATGGAACTTTGGCCCAAGATGGGGATATGACTTTTCAGAAAATTTAGATTTCTGTTTGTGCTCTAGAAAAAGGAGTTCATTTCTCCAGTTTTTCTAAAAAGCAAAATATTTACTTTTTAAAGACTATAGTGAAATCGTTTCAGTTTACAGCATACAGAATAGTTCACCAACTGATTAAAATATCTACCTTTCTAGATTGCTTTTCTCTAAAAGAGCAAACACATTTGGTCTTCAAAAGGAGCTCCAAGCCCTGACTGCTCCAAAGGCAAGGAGAATAATCTCTGAGGCACTGTTGCACTTGAAAGTGTAGTTTTATGTTTAAATATACCGTATGAGAGAACTCAATGTCAAGGAAATCAGTCTATTGAGATAGAATACTACCTTGCAATCATGCTGTGAACTACAGTTTAATTTATTCCTACAGAACTGCAGGATATTTCAAACTATATATAATAAGAAAAATAGGAAACAATTTCCCATAGGAAGCCTATCATTGTAAAACCAGATGGACCACAATTAACTCTGTCTGCAAGAAAAAAGAGAGGTTAATGCCTATCGGTTACCCTCACTTGTGAGCTATACTAGCTAGTGTATTATTTTACACATGTACTTCTTATGTAGTCTATTGGAGATTTTGTATAAGAAAGTGTTCTCACAGACTCCTCCACACATATAAACGATAGAATTATACTATAGGGAAGGTGCAGAGAAACTCCTGTATAACTACTTAAGCATGAAAAAGAACGAAATTGATTTCACAGTCCTGCTACTCTAAGTACAACAGCTTTCTGCAGTTGCATCTCTCCTTTTCCATATTAAAATATAAAAATAAGGAGCAGCCATAGGTAAACTGAAATGTAACCTTTTCTTTTATCATTCCCCATTACATAGTTAGCAATTACAAATAGTCATAACAATTTATTGCATATTTATTTTTTATTTTATATTTTACAAGAAAGAAAAGAAATAAAATTATTTTTTTCTAATTTTCCTCCATCTTGTATACTGTTTTGACTGCAAGAACTTCAGTTCTAAACTATAATAACAAAATTAATAGATTAACATTCTCACATTATTTAAGATTATCAGCTCATGTTTGTGCATTTAGTGTTGTACACATTAAAAAGTGCTCACTAAAAGAGCTACAAAATTAGTTTTTGTTACTACAGACACTGCAAAATGAATGTGAATCTACGTGGGCAATACTTCTTGATTCAGTGTTAGGTTGCAGACTAAAGCTACAAAGTGTCATAAAATATCTTTGTTATGCATTAAATTACTTTTTCATGCAATCGTTATTTTTCAAATCAGGTGATTCGAAATTTTTCTGTAATATCACATATACATCAATCCATACTTAAATCTTCCAAATACTGTGAATATGCATGAAAATAACTCCTAAGAGATGTGTATTTGTTTAGAATATGAAGAAACTATTATAGAATTAGAGTGAGAACATCTCTAAGGAAAAAGATTAAAATGTTCTGGATATGTTCTGGTTTATTTAAATCATTAATTTGTTTCCTCATTCAGATGACCAAATGTAGATACTTATTTCTGGGTGAACTGAACAACTCTCCAAGGTGGATTGACTCTAACAACGAGGTGTCCACTGAATGCAGTGACAGCTTAGCCACATGTTTCTTACAGGTATCTGAAGCAAGTGGTCAACACTCTGGATCTGAATCCAATCTGAGGGTAATTCATTTGTTTAGATGCTTTGTCTCTTTTGAAAACCCTAGAATATCTGAGTCATCTCCACAGAGATAGCAGGTAGGGGGTGCTGGTTAACAGCAGGCGCAATACAAGTCAGCAGTGTGCCCTGGCAGCCAAGAGGGCAAACCAAAACCTGGGGTGCATTTAGCACAGCATTACCGGCTGGTCACAATAGGTCATTATCCCACTGTATTCAGTGGGCTCACCTTGAGTACTGTGTGTAGTTCTGGGCCCCACAATTTAAGAGGAATGTGAAGATCTTTGAATACTTCCAGAGAAGGGCAACATATCTGGTGGGAGGGCTGGAAGAAACTTCCTATCAAGAGGGACGAAGAACTTTGGGCTTGTCTAGTTTGGAGAAAAGGAGGCCGAGGCATGACCATTCTCTCTACAGCTTCCTGTGGAAGGGAAGTGGAAAGGCAGGTGCTGATCTCTTCTCCCTCTCACCTATTGTTCTCTTCAAAATTTATTGTGTTGGTTGTTCAGTTTTTATACTCTAAGTTGGGCTGAGCCACTTACTTCCCCTGTGCTGGTCTGGCTAGCTTGGGAAGACATTTTTGCTGCTTGATTAACTCAAGGAAGGGCATTTAAAAAACAAGTTCATCCAGTCAGCTGATATAGCCCCTCATAAAATAAAAACCACCCACTGGTTCTTTTTGTTGAGATACATTTAGCTTTATTTATAACAGCTGTGGTTACTCTTTAGATTTGCTCCTGAGTTTCATGAGCAGATTGCCTGTGCCCATCAACTCTGAATTTTCTTCTGTTGTAGGGATTTGTTTATCAGTCACACATGGTGAGATTTGAGATGAGATTTCCCTGTAACTAGCTATACAGTGGACACTGTTCACTTTTGTTCACTTTTTGGCATTGACTTTAAGTTGGACTCCTAAAAAATCACATTTCTATCCTGTTTTCTCCCTGCATCATTTTACTTAAAAAGTAAATTTAATTTTCTTTCTTATTGGTAAAAACCTATGCCTTTCATATAAGATTCCTGGATATAATTTAACTTTGAGGAAACTATCAAATTCTGAAACTGTGTTTGTTTTTCCCTTGTGATGTACAATGCAATTTCTTCATGTTGTAGATGTGTTTACCATTGCTACTTCTTTTTTCATTTTACTCAAACCGGGACTTCATTTAATCTACTGAATATTGAAGACAAGGCAGCGCCTCACTGCATCAGTTTATTTGTGCATTATGTGTGCAGAAAGAAAGCTAACATAATAAAATTGTTGGAGCATACAAGCTAAGGCAGGGTATTGGCTGAAATCTTCAGAGTTTTAGGTCATCTGAGACTTAGTTAAAGCTGATGGATTAGTAGTGAAGCATTAATAAGATAAGTGCTATTTGTCACTGTTGTTTATAAAAAATGTTGGAGTCTGCTAAGAAAAGTTCTTTCCTATAATTGTTAGACCGTGCCATAATTTTATGTTCTAATAAGACAGTTTCTTCAGCTTTTAGCAGTTTATAGCATTTCAAATGCACATAAACTTGAAATTGCATGAAAGGTTCCAAATACTTCTTCAGATAATAAATGAAACAACACCACTGCATTGTAGCTCATAATAGAACATGTGGATATAGTGCAAGAAAAGAATGAGAATCATTTCAATGGTTGAAGTATGCGAGGTTCAGGCTACTAGTACCATTAAATACATGAAGGACATGGAGCTCATGGACATGGAGTCCATAGGAGGGCTACGAAGTTGATCAGAGGGCTGGAGCTCCTCTCCTACGAAGACAGGCTGAGGGGAGGGACTTTTTTCAAGGGCTTGTAGTGAGAGGAGAAGAGGTAATGGATCAAAACTGGAAGAGGGGAGATTTAGGTTAGACATTAGGAGGAAATTCTTTAGTGTGAGGGTGGTAAGACACTGGAACAAGTTGTCCAGGAAGGTTGTGGATACCCATTCCCTGGAATTGTTCAAGACCAGGTTGGATGGGACTCTGAGCAACCTGGTCTAGTGAGAGGTGTCTCTGCCTGTGCAGGGGGGTTGGATCTAGATGATCTTTAAGGTCCCTTCCAACCCTAACCATTCTATGATTCTATGATGCAATGAAGTAAACCTGAATTATCTGTGTTTGTATCTAATCAAAGTTCAATGAAGACAAACTGTTGTTTCAAGGCTTTGGATATCTCTACAAATTATCAATGCATGGAGAACTGCAATATGTGCATTTACAATATGCCTGTGTGGAACAGTGCAATGCCTTGCTAACATATTCGGATACTGTTTGTTGCATAGACTTGTCTCAGTCGTATCATGCAGATGTAGAAGTGGAGATCAAAAAGCAGTATAGCCATGTTAGGCTAGTAGCATATTGATCTGCTCAAGCTAATGTATATCCCACTCCTCAGCCAGGAGGATTTATATTGAGACAATAATATTTCTTACAGCTCTAAGTCCAAACTCAATTGTAATCATCTACTCTCTCTGCAGAGGACTGTGTGTTGCCATGCAGATATGCCTTCAAACATGTATTGTGCAACTGTTACTTACGCTGCTGGGTATTTTGAGTCCTTCCTTAAAGTTTGTGGGGTTATGTGTTTTGTAAAGGTAAGGCAAATATTCCTTTTTGTTTTATATCTCTCACCAGTAACATTTCCCAAACTCAGAAAAATGATGGAAAGACAAGTGATGGAGAAATGTGATGCTCTCTCTGCCTTTATGACTCATTCACAATTTAATATTATTTTTTGTAACGATGGTCTCCTGGTGTTACCACTGCTAATGCATTATCTGGAAGGAGAAAGAACATTTTCCATGTAACCAAGGGACTGTGGGCAGGGAGAAGGTAAGAAGAAAAGCGGAGTCTCAGTGTTAATGACAGACTATTCTTTCCCAAGAGAGTCAGCTAGAACTGGGTGGATTTACTGAGAGCAAATCTGAAGGAAAGGACTTGAACCACAAGGTCACTATATGCAGAGTACAGATTTTCTAAAAGCTGAGTCATTCTGCTATTAAAAAATTCCTTGTTCTAGCACTTACTAATTCTTATTTAGTCTATGAAATCGATTTTTTTGGGAAGTATAGTTCTAAATTTACAAAAGCCTTTTCGTATTTTTAAAGCTCATCATTTCAAAGTTTCAAGCAGACCCTTCTCAAGGCACTGACCAACTTGGAAATCTGACAGAAGAGACATTCAGCCACATTTGATCTTTCAGAAAACTACCCAACAGGAAACACGAATATTTCCAAATGGGATATAAATGGGATTCAAACTGTACAAAAGTGGATTCTGATTAATCAGTGCAATATTTCAGCCAGTTTCAGAAAAACAAAACAAAACAAAAAAAAACCCAAACCAACAAACAATCAACCCCCCTAATATGTAAATATTTCACCCAGTCAGGTACTATATTCAGTGCTTTGAATACCTGGTGAAAATTACAGAGGTCTACACTGTGGCCTACCTAGTAGTTAGATATGTGTACTCTTTCAGAGCTAAAATTCAAGTGGACTACATTCCAAATCCTTCAAAAATGAAACATATGTGTAATTCTTATTAATTGTGATCTAGACTGGAAAAAGAAACATTTATACTGGTAGAAGTATTGGAGGTGCAGGCAAAAAACAGTGGGAAAATTATTTAAAATTTCACTTTAAGACTGAGTCAAGCTGAAACAAAAAACAAGAAAATAAGATTAAAAGGGAAATAGGCCTGATTATGGAGAGAAAAAAATGGTATTAAGTATATTATGCTCTGGACTTAATTTGGACTTAAAACACTGAAATGTCCTCATCTATGTTACCCAGGAATAAATTCTGAGGAAAACAGCATAATGTGCATGGTAAAGGGCAATTCATCTGTAGTAACAACATAGACTGGATGACCTCCTTATTTGTAGTTCTTCATGAGTGACTTTGATCCTATGATACAGGGGTTAAAAGGTACAAAACATTGGTTAACCACTACCTTGAGATCAAATCACTGAAAAAATGCGAATACCTGGTTAAATCTTATTGAAGAAAAACTGTACAACAAAGTGACCATCAGTAATTTTACAAAGGCATAATGATATGCTTTTTTTCAGAATGAAAACAAGCAATTGATTACAAACATTTTGATTAAAAGTAAATTTCCTATTTAATAAAAATATAATTATTGAATTTAAATTGATATTACTTATTAAGGAATAAAAAAAGTTATTACTGTTTTTTAAAATGTAAGAATGCATTAAAACACTTTAAGAAAGTCACTTAACTTTTGGAATAACAAGCAAGAGGTTGTTTGGGTTTTTTAAAATTTATTATTTTTAACAGAATTTTCAGTTTCACTGTTCAGGTACTAAAAACTCACAGAAAATGTCTTTGTATAGTTCCCAGGGAGTAGACAGTATGCCTTGCTGACTATTTTGCACAGCCATCTCTCCAGTGACACAAAGACTTATTTTTATTAACATAATGTTTAAGTAGAGTGCTATTCAGGAAAGTATTGGCAACTAATGGAGAAGTTAAATACCTTCTCTGTTTCCACACTTCCCACCTGTGTTACTGAGACACAGTTAATCCATGACTTTTGGATGACTCAGCTTTAAGGACGTTTAGGAATTTTGCAAGGGTGACTCTACACAGCTTTCTTCTCAGACGGCTCCTTTCTGGAAGGTGCAGACAAAACCAGAAGAAGGAAAGGTGTCTGCCAGAAAGTATCAAAGTAAGATTGGGAGTGCAGTCACAGGGACAGAGACATGTAATCTAAACTTATTTACTTAACAGGGTCATTTAAGTGGGTGGATAGCAATTCCTTTCCTCCAACAGCCAAATGTTCACACAATCCAGAGCTTCAGCATGATCAGTCCACTTCAGATCAACATAGGTTGTACCCGGGAGAATAGGACACTTGCTCTTCTTGGTAGATGTGTCAGGTCCACGACTGAGAAAGCAGTTCCATTCTGGGCTCTAACTTCCACTTGTTGACAGATGTCCACCTATGGTGTCTCCCTAAAAGACTGTTGTTCAACAATTTATTGTGTTAGCTTGTTGGCATTAACTACCAACTGCTTTATTAAACACCTAGCATCAAATATTCAGCAACGGCCTGTGCTTTTCCTTATATCCCCCCATCACACAATGAAAACCTGAAAGAACTCTCAGTTACATTTTCTAATTTTGATAATTGAAATTAGCCATATAAAATAAAGTTGCCAGATATTCAGGGGTTTTCTGGGCTCTTAGGTCTCGTTAAAATTAAGAGAGTCGGAAGTGCTCAGTACTCATGAAAAAGTCAGACTGCACAGTGAGATGACAGAATATGGCTTAAGGTTCCTAATTTTAGACATTGTGATTTGGCAAATGCTGCCTGTAAATATTTCTGATCATGTGAAGTTGCAACCCATAGAGTATTTTTGCAATTCTATGATCACCATACAGTGTTACACATTTAAGATTATCTAGATTATTTGTTCCATTAGTGTCTTGCAGCATTAATCCTGGTCAGTGCTGTACAGAAAGAATAGATAACTACTTATGAGATCAGAACTGTAGTGTTGCCAGTCGATAAAGGTTAGAAACATTAGAGTTGATTTTTCCTGTAGGACACAGCATGCTAGAATTTAATTGTAATCTTGCTTCATTACCCATCACATTCCCTATTAAATAGCAAAATGATTGTCTTTATGTCTTTATTTCTCACTTCCTAAATTATTGCCATTTGGGAACATAAGACAGCATTCTTAAATCTGGATACATTACTTTATACTGCACATTATTTTCTTTCTAATTACTTAGGAATTTATAGTTCAGGTTCCCAGCTGAAGGACTTTCAACTTTACTTTGGGGATTTTTTTATATCAAATTTTGTAGATTTAACTGTATATTGTATTTTACCCCCCAGGAAGGAACAGCTGGCCTACTTATGTACATCAGCAAAAGTCTGTTCTTTTAGCAAATGAAGGACTTACTGCATAGTTATAATCACCAAAATAATCAGTGGTTAACAGAGACAGAATTTTATTTTTCCTACAGCTTTAATGGATTGTGTTTCTTATTCTTATTCTTATTCTTATTGGTGGTGGTGGTGTTGATACTATAAATATGCAGTAGATTAAAAAGAATTTGTCTTAAGGCACTGGAATTATTGTCAGGCTAGATCTCATCTTCAAATCCTAATTGCCAAGGTAAGTCTATTTGTGTATGAAAAAGAGCATGTTTTCTTCCTCAAGAATTATTTTGTTGCTAGAGGTATTGATTTAATTTAATTGCTCTCTGTTTTAGACAATTAATTTTGGAATTTTTTGAGAGGAAAGAAGAGTCCATGGGTGACTCCAGTTAAAGCCCTTTTCAACACAGATTTACACTTAAAAGCTTATGAATTATGTGGTTAGACATTCGTTTACACAGTTTCACTTTAGAGCTAAAAGAATTGTTAGTTTTTAATAGACTGGTTTTATGGAAAATGTGATATGTCCATTAATACCTTAAATGTAGATTTTATGTTTCTAATTTAGAACACTGGTTTTAGAAAAATAAAAAAACACACACATACACCTGAAGACTACTTGCATATACAGTCTGAGAGTGGGAATAACAATATTGAATTGAGTATGAAATTTGTATTTTCTAAGCACAACAAGCACTTTGTTATTTAAAATACTGAGCAGTCATGTGAATTTGGTATTTAGCTATGAACCGTTATCTTCTGCTGATCAAATATCAAAATGCTGCCTTATCATTAAAAGAATATTGAATTTTGGGTGAATTCACATAGTATTCTGGTCAAAGGTACTCTCTCAGAAAAAAATCAGATTACATTCTGACATTTTTTTCTAATGACACTTTAAGATTTGCTCCTAGTCTATCTCTTCTATTAATACACTCTGTTTCTTAAAGCATAGAAAGATATTTATTGCAATCTTTATTTTCTCAGTTATTCTAATAACCGTGATAATGAAATGTCATCCTAATTATTTTTATGTAGGACAAAATGTAAATATACTCAAGTCAGTCTTCCACTTTGACCGTTAAAATTAACATTTAAAATAAGAGGTAACTACCGTAAGTCTCTAGAGTAATGAATTAATCCTTTTGCTACAAGTGTGTTAGTTATAAAACCATTTTCACCTGTGATTATAGCTAGCAGCCTTATGTTAAATTAATTTAACAAAACCAGGAAATAAGTATTTGAATGACAGTCAAGTCCCAACTCAGTAAAAGCAGGATTAGGTGTATTATCTTAAGCAATTCTGCTCATCTCCACGGTTTGGGAATGTCATCCACAATTAAACAAATGCATACAAACTTTACACACAAATCTCCTTCCGCTGTGCAAACACAATACTAAAGTGACAGGTTGTTTGATTTTTTTTTTTATATTTTTTTTTTTCACTATGTTACAGGTATCGAAAATTAGAAGGAGCTGCTATCATTGGGAGAGTTATTGCAAGCAGTCTAGTGGATTGGGAGGCTGAAGGTGATTGGTACCTTACACATAGCACTTCGGAGAATCAAGCCTCTAGTTTATGACACTGTGACTAAATGACACACAGGATGATGACTATGTGAGATAAAGTAGAATACTAATATAATCATTGTCCCTTTGCAGTACTGCAGTGCAATAAATGCACAGAAATTCAATGACAGCTGCCTCTAACCTGAATAATTTTCACTTTTTTTTTCTCTCTAGTTCCTTACTAAGAAAGTTGCCATTTTATTTACAATGATCCAGCATTCAAGATTTCAGAATGGTAAGGTTACTTCTTTCTGGGTAAAACTGACACCCCACCCAAAAACCAAAAAATAAGCCAAACCAAAATAAAACAAAATAGTTGAAAGGGATAGTTTGTCATAAACCTTCAAAACTCCTCCAGCCATATAAGTCTTTTCCCCAAATACCTTCATTTTATCCCTTAGTTTTTCATCTTTCATGAAGTGTCAAGTAGGTCTGTTTGCTCAGGCTATTCCTATGTTAGCAAACCAAGTAAGTGCAGGGCTCAAGGACTCACCTAAGAACACTGGCACGGCTTAACTGTACTATCTATGGCTCAGTTTTAGCCTGTGCCAGCTGGCATGTTCCCATACAATAGTCTGAAACAGATGAAAGACAGTTTGCACCAAAGACCACTCCCAGTAAGCAATTTTGATGTGGCCAGCTTACTTTGGAGCATAAAAGAATGTAGCCATTTGGACACCAGCTATGACATGCCACCTGGCCTCAGAATCATAGAACAGTCCCTGGACCATTTTATTTTTCAGAAGAGATGTTGTCTCAAAGAAAAACTTTGAGCCCTTTATACATGGATTTTCTCACTCAGCACCTAACTGCTGCTTCACAAAGGTACTTAGGGCACCATGCCCATCCGCCTTGCCAACAAAACTGGGATGGTGTTCAGGGCCAAGAGAAAGAGAGAGATGAAGGAAACAAAGCCTGTGTGGGAGGTAGGGATGACTTATAAATACACCCCCCTCAGTCAAAGCATAGCCCTCTCCATTTGTCTACCAAGCTGCCTGCTGTACCTAAAGAGATGAAGTGGTGCAATGGGACAGAACAGAGGACAAGTATACTGTCTGTGCCTACTGGAACAACAGATGGACGTAACTTCATTGTTACTCTGTTTCCCACCACACTGCTATTTACCTTTGTCTCCATCTGTTCTGTCCTGTCATGAGCTTATGTTGTGAATGCTCTAGATCAGTGAGTGCACCTTGCCAAGCTCAGTGGGGTCCTGATTGCTGCCTGGAGACAGGCTGTTAGGCAATACATTCACAGAGGAAATTTATGCCACAGCTACTTAGTGAAATTCGTACTATGCAGTCCAGACAGCTAGGTGCTTTGTGCTTTATTTGGGTAGAACTTGGTATTAAAGAATGGAATATATCACAGAATCACAAAATGGTTTGAGTTGGAAGGGACCTTAAAGATCATCTAGTTCCACCCCCCCTGCATGGGCATAAGGGTCAGCACAAAAAAATGACAGTTATAAAATAACCGTAGGGGAAAATGGGAACTAAGGACACAGCCACCTAACTCCCAGCTCCAGAGAAAATTTAGATCCATAAGAGATTCCTATCTGTGTGTCTCTGCAGACACTGCGGCCCAAAATATGATCAGAGACATAATATATTTCAAAATAAAGCTGGAAGAAAGGGTCAAGATACTGATACCACTCCTTTTCTCTGATAATTCAGTAAGAGACCATTTCACTTGTGATATGGGACTGCTGATTTCAAATTTGTTTTTCTGCCTGGGTAGATATGAACACATATCTCCAACTCTAATCTCTAGGCAGCTGAGTATTTGGAGATAAGATTCAGTTACACCCACCAGTTGAGTACTCAGCAGAAAGTATTTTTCTGGCCCAAAGAAAGACTGAAAGACAGCAAATGCAGGCATGAGTCTGCAACATCTCGACACAGCTTGAAGTTGGCAGAACTGGGATTCTATCTCCATTGTTCAATTTTATGTTGAATCCCACTGCATATATCCTACACAATTACTGGATCAGAAGCCAACACTCCTAAGGCATGTTGGAGAAAACATCATAACAAATAGGTTATAGAGAGACCCCATTTGAGTACTGTTAATGTAACAGTATTCCTTTTCTTACTTCAATATAAATAACAATTCATAGTAAATAAAGTTAAACTTGAAGGCTTGAACACTCATGGGTTTATAAAATTATTTAATTGAGCATTAATTAAAATTAATCATCTGACTTCTCAACTGACTGGAAGCTGGAGAGGCAAGGGAAAATTCTGATGGAAGAAATCAGACTTTGTTTTTAGGAAATAATCTGTTTGCAAAGCCGCCATGCTTCAGTTGTTGAAGAAGCTTTAAATTGCAAAGTGAGATAAAGAGAAAAGCTTTTGAGGAAAAGGGATAGTTTTATGGTTAATGCTGTGCATGATACATGAAGAATTTCCTTCTTTTACCATGGTCTTAATCATACCACTTAAACCAACTCCACCACATGCAGATGATGAACACAATGACTTTTATTTTCTATAGATATGCCATAAGGAAAATAAAATCAGATTTAAAGAATTAGCAAGAACTCATTACTTCAGCAAAAGCTATTTGAAGCTGCCCTGTCAGCTGCTATCATTCTTTATAGTGACAGGTCTCCCAAGATACGAAACACTAAGGAGTTTCAACGCAATCAAAAAACATGATCTCTTTAAATTTCTCCTTTATGTTCCCATGTTTTGTATATACACTGTGATTAAGAAGAGAGAAATATGTACTGATTCAATTAGATTTGTAGTGGAAGTGATCTGAGATAATTAAATTTTCTTTACACTGTACTTCTAAACATTTGCCTGCTTGATTATTTCTCAGTCTGCTCCCCTGACTAGATCTGTGTTCCATCTTTCTCCTTTACTGCACAGTCCTGGTTCCCTCTCCCCTGCTCTGCATTTCTGGGTCCTGTGGTCTTTTCTGTGTGTCTCCACCTGCACTTCTATCCCTGTTCTGTGCTGTTCTTTCCTTTCCCAGACTCTTCTTCCCAGTTAGGTGCAGTTCTTGCTTTACTCTACTTGCTCGGCAGTAATAGCTGAAGCATTAAAAAACCCTAGAGAGACAGAGCATACCTATGTAATCTAGTGCAGGAGTGGATTAGAGATCCCTGAACTAGCTCCAGTGGAATAATGCCATAAGTTCCAACAGTAGTTTAGCTGATTAATTTTTTTCTTTCTTCATGTTACAGTGATTTAACAGCTATTTAACTTGTTTGGCTCAGCCAGAGCATGAAGCCTGAAAGAGTTTCACTCATAATGAGTGAAGGGTCTAGAGTGTGAGTCTCATGAGGAGCAGCTGAAGGAACTGGGGTTGTTCAGTCTGGAGAAAAAGAGGCTGAGGGGGGACCTTATTGCTCTTTACAGTTACCTGAAAGGAGGTTGCAATGGGGTGGGGCTTGGTCTCTTTTCCCAAGTTACAAGTGATAATACAAGAGGAAATGGCTTCAAGTTGCACCAGGGGAGGTTTAGCTTAGATATAAGGAGAAATTTCTTCACTGAAAGGGTTGTCAGGCACTGAAACAGTCTGCCCAGGGAAGTGGTGGAGTCACCACCCTTTGAGGTATTTAAAAGACGTATAGATGCGGTGCTTAGGGTTCAGTGGTAGACTTGCCAGTGCTGGGTTAATGGTTGGACCTGATGATCTTAAAGTTCTTTTCCAGCCAAAATCACAGAATCTCAGAATTGTTCAGGTTGGAAAAGACCCATAAGGTCATCAAGTCCAACCATAACCTGTCCCTACCAACCACCAACAAGCTATCTATAGCATAAACTTTAACTGTGAAAATTTAACCTGCTAAGTGGTTAGGCTACAAAATGTGAATGATATAAAAGGATGGCATGAACTAACAAGTGTATCTCAAAAGAAATTTTTTTTTTTTTTTCTAAAATTCTCTGGAAAAATTGTAAAAATGCAGTCATTTAAAAATATTCATTGTAGAAAGTGATAACACAAAGAAGAAAAGGAGACTCACAGAATCACAGAATTGTTAGAGTTGGAAGGGACCTCTAGAGATCATCTAGTCCAACTCTCCCACTGAAGTAGGATAACCTAGAGCACTTTACTCAGGACTCCATTCAGGCAGGTTTTGAATATATCTCCAGGGAAGGCGACTCCACAACCTCCCTGGGCAGCCTGTTCCAGTGCCTTGTCACTCTCATTGTAAAGAAGCTTTTTCTTATGTTTAAATGGATCTTCTTATGTTCAGCTTGTACCCGTTGCCCCTCATTCTGTCACTGGGAACTAGTGAGAAGAGACTGTCCCCATCTTCCTTGCACCCACCCTTTAGATACTTGTATAAATTGGTAAGGCCTCCCCTCAGCCTTCTCATCTCCAGGCTAAAGAGTCCCAGCTCTCTCATACTCTCAATCCCCCTATCATCTTCATCATCCTCCTCTGGACTGTCTCCAATATCTCCCTGTCTCTCTTGAACTGGGGAGACCAGAACCGAATGCAGTATTCTAGATGTGGCCTCACCAGGGCAGAGTAGAGTGGGAGAATGACCTCCCTCGACCTACTGGCCACACTCTTCTTTATGCAATTCAGGATTCCATTGGCCGTCTTGTCAACAAGGGCACACTGCTGGCTCATGGATAATTTACTGTCTATCAGGACTCCAAGATCCTTCTCCTCCAAACTACTTTTCAGGAGGTCAGCCCCTAACCTATATTGGTGCTTGGGGTTTTTCCTTCCCAGGTGCAGGACCCTACACTTGCTCTTATTGAACCTCATGAGGTTCTTCTCTGCCCAACTCTCCAGCCTGTCCACGTCTCACTGAATGGCAGCACAAGCCTCTGGAGTGCCAGCCACCCCTTCCCATTTTGGTATCATCAGCAAACTTGCTGAGGATACATTCTGTCCCCACGTCCAGGTCATTGATGAACACATTGAACAAAACTGGACTGAGTATTCATCCCTGGGGGACACCACAGGTTACTGGCCTCCAACTCGTCCCTGACCCATTGATCACCACCCTCTGAGTTCTGTCACACAGTCAGCTCTCAATCCACGTCACTGTCCACTCACAAAGCCCACTCTTCCTGAGTTTCCTAATGAGGATGTTACGGGAGACAGTATCAAAACCTTGCTGAAGTTAAGGTAGATAACATCCACTGCTCACCCTTCATCTAGTCAGCCAGTTATGTCATCATAGAAGGCAATGAGGTTGGTCAAGCGTGATTTCCGTCGGGTGAATCCATGCTGACTTCTCCTAATGACATTTTTCGCTATCGCATGTTTTGTGATGACGTCCAGAATAATTTTTTTCTAGGGAAGGAGGTGTATCAACATACAATCAATTTAGAATCAATATACATATAATGAGAAGCTCTGATTCTACAACCTTTTTTTGTAAGGCGCTAGCATTGGGTCAACAGATCAAGCCTAGCTCAGGACGTACAAAGCTCTGTTATTCTGTGAGAAATAAATGTCAAATTAAGTGCATGGGTGTTATGGTTTGGGAGACCCCGGCACTGTGTTGGACACCTATCGGAGAGAGAGGGGGTCCTTAGCACCCTGAGAGACTGGCAGGGGTCAGTATTGCCACCCACTTCCTGTCACAATCTATAAAGCCAGCAGAACCGGAAGCCGCTCTCTCCTTCCTCCCACTCCTCTTCCCCTGCCGGGTGTGCTGCTGGTTTCTTTTGGCTTCCCATGTGCTCGCTCCAGAATCCAACTACATCGGGTGCTGTGAGGAGCCGTGGACCTCTTCTGGAGCGGCCCTGCGTTCCCCATATCCCTGCCATCCTTGAGATCGGTTTTGTATATTTGTATATAAATATTTACTCACTCCCCATCCTCCCCGCCTCCGTTTTCTCATTCCCCCCCCCCCTCCATTTTACCCTTTTTCGTTGTGTTATAGTAAACTTGTTTCTAGTTTCAATTTCCAAAGTTGAAGTCTCTTATTCCCCTTTCTATCTTCCCTTGGGAGGGAGGAGGTGGGGGGTAATAGAGAGCAATTCTGTCCTCTGGTTGTCTGGGGTTCACCTTTAATATTTAAACCAGAACAATGGGGTCTACACAGGTACATTTCCAGAGTCTTGATAGGGGATATCAGTGACACAGGCATCTGCCATTGGACATCAGCTTCTAAGTGCTAAAGATACTTTCAGAACATTGTAAAGCCATATTAAATACCAGTTCAGTGAACAGCACATACAGAAGAGTGCATTCCTCAAAAAGTATTACCATAACATAATTACCATCTTTTGAAAATTTGTGCAGCCTATCTTAAAAAGAAAAAAAAAATGCACTATAGCTGTTAACCAAAAGACGGGGGATGTCTAATATATGCAGAACTGAAGAGCAGCTTTAGAACAATTTTGAAGAAGATTTCAAAAGATCAAAGTCTTTTAAGCCTTCCATGTAAATGGAATTAGCTAGCAGAACAAAATAAATGCAACTACATATTTGCTGAACTTGTATTTTGATACCTGAACATGATTAAGCACTGTTTGAATGGAAAGGACAGACTTTTACAATTTTTACTTAGCAAGGTACCAATGGCTTAATGTTTATAAAAAAACAACTCTTGATGAATATAAAGCCAAATGTTATGCAGTCTGCCCTGGCAAATATGGAAGTAAAATCTGAATGATTGCTATGACAATAAATGTAAACTATTGCAAAGTTAGCTTAGAACCGCAGGCTTAACTGAATAGAATTCAACAAAACAAATCAAACAGTAAAATAATTTAGTCTTATAAATAGTAAGTATGTGAGTAACAATAATGATACTGAATGTGAGGAATGCAGCAGCAAGGCTGAATTTAAAAAGATCCAGCTGAGAATAGATACCATAATTCATTACAAAGTTTTACAAAATATAATTCCATTTTTCTGTTTAGGAAACATCCACTTCTTCTAACTCATTCCAAGAAATAATTACTTTATAAAACAGGTAGTCAGTCTTTCAGACAAAAGATCCAGAAAAGTGTATCTCAAGAATTTCACTTGAGTCTGAAGCATTTAAGAGGGAGATTCTGTTTAATGAAGGGGACAGTACATCAGCAGGCTCTGCTTTGCCCTCGTAGTATCATCATGGATGCCACAATGGTTTTGACCAAGTTTTAAGGAAGAAAAATTCATGGATAAAGTTCACCTCAACCTTAGTAAAATAAAGGTTTAAGAAGCTAAATAAATCCCAACTCCCAAATGGTAATCCTGTGTTTATGAATCACCTAACTCCATAGGCACACAGGTATCTTTTAGTGTGTACAGTTACTTAGTCACACATGCAGACATATGTTCTGGGAAATGTGATGCCAATTCAGTTTAACATAGGCAGCCACTTAATCTCCCAGGAAGAACTGATGACAGCAACCTTAAGCATAGGAAATCAGATCAGGATTTAGGTCCTTCCCAGCTGTGAGTTAACACCCACAGCTTCCTTATTTAAGGAGAGAACTCTGAAACAGTGCTAAAAGCAAAAATAAGAATAAAAAGAGGTTAAAATTATCTGAACAGTAAGAGATGAGTTAATTTTCTTGCAACACAAATTAATAGAAGGTAAACTCTAGCTGCAGGTAATATCAATCGTGATACTTCATTATGGCATATACTGGCTGAGAACCCTCTTCACTCTTTCAAGTGCAGTTGGATCAGCATGTAACCAAGGAATGCATGAATCACCAGACCATTACATTGTGTGGGGTTATGACATTCAGCTGTGTTTTTGGGGTTTGGTTGGGTTTTTCTATCCCAGAATCACAGAATCGTTCTGATTGGAAAAACCTCTAAGATCATTGAGTCCAAGCATAACCTAACTCTACCAACCATTAACCTAACTCTACCAAGTCCAATGCTTAAACCATGATCCTAAGAACCATGTCTATACATTTTTAAACACCTCCAGGGATGGTGATTCAACCACCTCCCTGGGCAGCCTATTCCAATGTTTAATTAGATCTTCAGTTAAGAAGTGTCTTCCAATATCTAATCTAAACATACCCTGGCACAACTTGAGTCTATTTCCCCCTGTGCTATTGCTTTTTACTTGAGAGAAGAGACCACCACCCACCTTGTTACAAGCTCCTTTTAGGTAACTGTAGAGAGTGATACGGTCTCCCCTCAGCCCTCTTTTCTCCAGGCTAAACAACCCCAGATGCCTCAGCCACTCCTTATAACACTTGCACTCTAGACCCTTGACCAGCTTCTTTGCCCTTCTCTGGACTCCCTCCAGCACCTCGATGTCTTTCTTGTAGTAGGGTGCCCAAAACTGAACACAATACTCAACATATGGCTTCACTAGTGCTGGGCGCAGGGGGACAATCACTTCCCTTGTCCTTCTGGCCACATTATGTCTGATACAAGCCAGGATGCTGTTGGCCTTTTTGGCCACCTGGTCACACTGCTGGCTCATATTCAGCAGTCTGTCAACCAACACCCCCAGGTCCTTTTCCTCTGGGCAGCTTTCCAGCCTCTCTTCCACAAGCCTGTAGTGGTGCATGGGGCTGTGTAGCCTGAGTGCATGATACAACTCTTGGCTTTGTTGAATGTCTTGCAATTGTCCTTGGACTATTGATCCAGCTTGTACAGGTCCCTCCTACCCTCAGGCAGATCAACACTCCCACCCAATTTTTTCTTCAGGCTGTTTAAATTTTTTGTAGCCTATAATGTTTATACATTATGTGCATTCCTATTCCAATGAGCAATGGTCTGTATTCTCCTAGGATAGGTTCAAATTCCCTTTAGCCATCTTTCCTTCTATTCCCACGAGTCTTGTGTATTTGGCAGTGTAGCAGCTCACCTCTCAAGCTATTTATCCTCTTCTTTTCTTATTGTTATTGTAGCTTAATGTTATGAAACTCTCCTGCAATATGGCACATGAAGGCTGAGGGTAGCTCAGACTGAGTCAAGATAAGACTATATGTAATTTATCATCATGGCTGATTGTTCTGCTCACTAAGCTAAAAGGCAGTAAGTGGGGATTATTGTTTTCTTTCTGGAAAGGAAGCTCACTTTCCTCCATTAGACAGGTGTTCTTTGGAGACTGACAGCCACACAAGATACTAACTCAGTGTGACCATCAAGGATTTCTTATTTCTTTCAATACAATGAAGACACCATTGCAGAGAGTCTCTAAGTTTACACTGGCTCTTAGGTGGATGGGAAGTCTTCAGATGTGCTTATACTTTTCTGAAGTATGTGCCATGTGCTGAAGTGTATATGTTGGGAGGATTATATCTTCAAAATAAAAAATGAGGACACTTTAAAAACAATTCACCAGTCAGTGATTATACGTCGGGGAGGCAGTATTTGTATTGCAGATGGGAAAAGCTGGCTAACTACTTTTATAATATTTTGAGGTAGTAACACTTTAGTGGCACCAAGGAGGAGAACTAACTTAACTGTTGTAAAAAATCTTGTAAGAGTAGGATTAGGTTCAGTGCAGAACAAAAATGCAAGCCTGACACACTGGCTTTGTAGTATCTTCCTATCACCTGCAATAGCTAAAGACAAATGGAACTGTAGCTCCAATTCTTTCTGTGGCTATTTGGTGTTGAAGGGAAGCTGTAAGAAAGAAGGAGAGCTTAATGGTGAGAGAAGGAATACAGAAGACACCACCCGTTAACCTCAGTGTTTAACTCAGCAGCATTTTATTTTCCTTCTTTTTAATATTTCTTTAAAGAGTGCATTAATACTCTTTATGCTTTCAATAGGAATGTGCAGAAGACACATCAGAGCACCATTTTACATACATCTCTTGTGTATCTTTTCCACAAAACATACCAGGTTATACTGAGTCACTTAAGAATGGTTAATACAGCCTTGCCTAAATCAATTGTAGAGCAAATGATAACATGGACTTCTTACTGGAAAGTCAAAGAAAAAACAAAGATTTTGGTTGGGGTTTTTTATGTTTCTTTGTTGTTTTTTGGGTTATTTTGAGGGGGGCAGATGTCATTAATGCTGTCATCAAATGACTATTCACATACTTATGGCTGAACATACATTCATAAGTTTGAGCCACAGACCATAACCATATTCTCAGATTAATGGGACTTTCTGGGTAATCAGCACTTTTAAATGTCAAACAGCCTTAGCTGCCCAAGCTATATAGTTGTATAAATATTTTGCCAATTAAAGACTGTGCACCAAATTTAAGGGCTCTAACTGATGTGTGTATAAATGAGACTTGTTCAAAGAATTGGATTTTTAGAAACTGCTGAGTGCCCACCCTCAGAAAATCTGTTTTTTCAGTGTATTCTTAGGATTTTGATTGACAAGAAGGCTAAGACTGGGATGGCTGAAAAGGTTACTGTGTCCCCCATCCCTGCTGTTCGAGAATCACAACCTGACCCATGGCAGCAGCATACTGTCAGCTCAGCCTCTTCAGCTGACTAACGAGAAACTTGTGCAGGGAAACAGGGCAGGCATAGGGATTCGTAACATTTTTCACCTTCTCAACCTACACAACTTCCCCCAAGCACTGAAGAATGCCCTAAGGAGATGAATTTTCTGAGGGTGAACACTCAGCAAATTCTGAGCTCCTTTAGAGAATCCTGTTTGGACAGTGAAATCTGTGGATGCTAAAGAAAAATCATAGGTCATACAATCCCAGATTAGGAACCCTAAAGATCCCTTCCTGAAATCCTTATTTTAGATAGTAGATTTTGCACTAATGCCTGTGTTAGGCAGTTTACTTTACAGTACTACCATCTACACAGTATTTTTAAAAACCTTCCTTAGTAGCTTACTTTTTAAAGTAACTAAAGTGCTGTTGCAACTTGGATCTTTGTTAATATATTGCATGCATTTTTATGGCAACCTTCATCATATTGCTTTCACAGAACCACAGAATATTAGGGGTTGGAAGAGACCTCTGAAGATCATCGAGTCCAACCCCCTGCCAGAGCACGACCAAAAACTAGGGCAGATCACTCAGAAAGTCATCCAGACAGGTCTTGAAAGTCTCCAGGAAAGGAGACTCCACAATCTCTCTGGGGAGCCTGTTCCAGTGCTCTGTAACCCTCACAGTAAAGAAGTTCTTCCTCATATTGAAATGGAACTTTCTATGCTCGAGTTTGAATCCATTGCCCCTCGTCCTATCGCTGTGCACAAGTGAAAAGAGGTTGTCCCCACCTCTTTGATGCCCAGCCCTCATGTATTTATAGACATTAATTAGATCCCCCCTCAGTTTTCTCCTCTGTAGACTATTATATCTATTTTTTCTTCAGTCTGACTATTAAAGTGATATAGAACTTTCTGTCAGAATAAGTTGTTTAGTGAGCAACACGGGCAGAATGAAGAGAACTGAAATTCCTGTTTCTCAGGGGCCCATATTGTTCAAACTTCAGACTTCTATAGATTTTCACATATAGGGCCATATGTCCAGTGGCTACATTTATGATCCTATCCATATGTTGAATGAACTCTAAGAATTTTTAAAAATAAATAAATATTAACAATGTTTGTAATCTCAATAAGAAAGAGGTGCACTCCCCTAGAGCAGGCACTAGAAGACACTCTACCACATCAAAATAAAGTACTAAAGCTTACTGGCAGTGAAAACATGAAGGACAACTCTGTTTTTCTCCTCTCCCAACCTAATTAACTGGCATATAAACCAAAGGAGCTGTGCCCATGCTTTCTCCATGTATTTCTATCATTTTGGCTCATTTTCCACTTGTATTTACTCTTCTGCAAATTCAGTTCTGGTCTTATATTTTAGAAAATATGTAATTAAATAATCTTTGCCAGGTCTTCTATCCTAAACTTTGTTCAGTCGTATGAAAGAATACAAATACCCGGAGACAAATAGATGTACTGGTACAGTGGTAGTCCAAGCCTTTCAGTGCCTCTGGCTTTCATGCAGAACTGAGGGTAGTAAGAGTCCAGCTAGAGGGGAATCAAAACTTCTTATAGGGCAAGAAAGGCTGCCTGGACTTTCTAATGAGTCTAATACAGAATAAGCTTGTTTTCCTGAGACAGAAGTGTCTTGATACTGAAAAATATCTTTCCAAGCATTCAGCAGGTAGGTCTGAGCTTTTCATAGAACTGTCTAATTGCACAAAGAATGTATTTTGGTTGTACAGTTATGTAGGTTTTAAACACATATTATTCCCTTTCAAATTACACTTTATAGAGTATTATACCCTGGGAGAAATTATTCATAAATGGCAGTAATAAGTGTCAAGCTGCATTGCAAGGCATTTTGAAAATTGTCCTATTAATTAATGGAGTAATTAAGCTTTTGTCAGTGACATATCATATTTCTGACAGGAATAGATGGCCTGTGTAAGTCTGTGCTAGGCAGCTATCCAGGCAGCCACTGTGTTTAATGGATGGCAGCAATGTAGTCCAGGTTTACGGTGATGGGACCACCTGCATAGCAGGATCTGGCAACCTGCATACACAAACAGCACTTTGCACTTTTCCTCAGTAAAATTGTCTCAGTTCTAGATTGATGTAGCTCTCCCTAGGATGACACATCAGATTTTTGCCATTAAACCGTAAGTACTGTTTCTCTGAGCTTTTGTGACAAAAATGTCAATTAACTTCCAACTTTCATTTCCATTTAATTTTGTATTCTCCTTCTAGTTGCATATTAATGTGAACATGGTGCAGAACTGTTAGATTAAAGTACCTTACTAAGGCTAATACCATGTAATGCATACTTATTGAGTGTAATAGTTATGAAAACATAAAAATTTTAGAAAAGTACATTTTTGAGCTGCCGTCTCCTTTAGAAACCTTCTGAATTGGTTCAGACACATCAACCATCATCCCACTCACAAAAACCCTGAGGGGGTGACATATAAAAATGTAAACACTAAAGAGGAGGGGAAGAAACTTCTAAATGCAGATCCACACAATAATTATATATATTTATTCCCTTAGTAACAGATCTCTATTAATGCTCTCATTAATAATTTATAGCCTGCCTTAATTTAACAATGTCTTGGAATTGAATCCAGAAGAAAAAATGCATAAAAGGGGCGAACTGCATTGATGGACTGATTCTGATTCCATGTAGTTAGACAGTCTATATGCTTAGCTGCATGTCTTAGAACACATCTGAGTATTTTCAAATGTAGATGAGTAGAATTACTGGGCCAGCACTGAAAAAATATCCATTGTCTTGTTTGGGATAAAAAGCAGCAAGCTAGCCTTAGCACATTATCAGTACAATGAAACACTGATTTGTGGCTGACCACTCTGGCAGTGTACTTCTTGCAAACAAAACACTCACAATAGAAAGGCAGGGGAGGTCCTTTTGCTGATCAGTTCCACATTTTCTCTTCTTCCACTTTCAGATTATTAAGAGCCTGTTTTCTTGTCAGTTTCATGAAGCTGCTAAACTCAGCAGAATTTAGACTCTCGGGATTGCATAATTGACACGACTAAAGTATGAAAACATCTTACATTTAAAATGTGGGACCAGATCTACTTCTGATATATCTAACTGAAACCATCAGACTCACACCAATGATTAAATTGTAAAAGAGTGAATACAATAACTAAATAACCATATATGCAAAATTACTGTCTTATACCATTCAAAATACATGATTCTGGACTGAAATTTCATTGGTTTCTGCAAAACCAGCAGATAAGGAAGCTAATTCAAGATATGAGATGAATATATGGATGACAGGCTTGACTCTTTGACCATCTAAAGAACCTGAAGGTGCTTAAATCTATGGGACCTGATGGAACTCACCCACGGGTTCTGAGGGAGCTGGCAGATGCAATTGCTAAGCCTCTGTCCATCATATTTGAGAGGTCATGGCAGTCTGGTGAGGTTCCCTCTGACTGAAAAAAAGGGAACATAGCCCCTATTTTTAAAAAGAGGAAAAAAGAAGACCCAGGGAACTACAGACCTGTCAGTCTCACCTCTGTGCCTGGCAAGATCATGGAGCAGATCCTTCTGGAAAGTCTGCTAGGGCACATGGATAACAAAAGTGACTGGTGACAGCCAACATGGTTTCACTAAGGGCAAGTCATGCCTGACCAATCTGGTGGCCTTCTAAAAGGCTACAGAGATGGTGGATGGTGGCAGAGCAACTGACGTCATCTACCTGGATTTGCGCAAGGTGTTTGACACTGTCCCACATGATATCCTGGTCTCCAAACTGACAAGGCATGGATTTGACAGATGGACCACTAGGTGGATAAGTAATTGGCTGGATGGCCGCACCCAGAGAGTTGTGGTCAATGGCTCAATGTCCAAATGGAGGCAGGTGACGAGTGATGTCACTCAGGGGTCAGTACTGAGACCAGTACTGTTTAACATCTTTGCTGGAGACATGGACTGTGGGATTGAGTGTATCCTCAGCAAGTTTGCTGATGATACCAAGCTGTGTGGTGTGGTTGACACCTTAGAGGGAAGAGATGCCATCCAGAGGGACCTTGACAGGCTGGAGAGATGGGCCAATGTCAACCTCATGAAGTTCAACAAGGCCAAGTGCAAGGTCCTGCGCCTGGGTTGGCACAACCCCAGGCACAAATACAGGCTGGGGGCAGAATGGCTAGAGAGCAGTCCTGAGGAGAAGGACTTGGGGGTGGTAGTAGATGAGAAGCTTGACATGAGCTGCCAGTGTGTGCTCACAGTCCAGAGGACCAACCACATCCTGGGCTGCATCAAAAGAAGTGTGGCCAGCAGGGTAAAGGAGTTGATTCTACCCCTCTACTCTGCTCTGGTGAGACTGCACCTGGAGTACTGTGTACAGTTCTGGTGCCCTCAGCACAAGAAAGATATGCACCTGTTGGAGAGGGTCCAGAGAAGGGCCACCAAGATGATCAAAGGCCTGGATCACCTGTGCTATGAAGACAGGCTAAGAGAATTGGGGTTGTTCAGCCTAGAGAAGAAAAGGCTCCAAGGAGATCTTATAGCAGCCTTCCAGTACTTGAAAGGGGCCTACAGGAAAGCTGGGGAGGGGCTTTTCATCAGAGAAATAGTGATAGGACGGGGGGTAATGGTTTTAAACTGAGAGAGGGGAGATTTAGGTTAGATATTTGGAATAAATTCTTCACTATAAGAGTGGTGAGGAACTGGAATTGGTTGCCCAGGGAGGTTGTTGATGCTCCATCCCTGGAGGTGTTTAAGGCCAGGTTGGATGAGGTTTTGTGCAACCTGGTCTAGTGGTAGGGTTCCCTGCTTATGGCAGGGGGGTTGGAACTTGATGATCTTTAAGGTCCCTTCCAACCTTAATGATTCTATGATTCTATGACTCTCCTCATGGTCAAGAAGGCAGCTTGAATAACTCCATTGTCCTGAGAGAGTCAGGATTTGAAGTGCTTACATTTCACTTCTCAGCAGTTTTAGAATATTCTTTCAAGCATTCCCAACATCACTTTGGGAGGATTGATAAGCTTCCAATAAATTTAAATTAAAATGGTGATACATTACCATGCCTAAGACACAGAGTTATTTTGTCATAAATTATAGGTAATCTGCACTTTCACATTAACTCCATTATCAGTAATAAAGTTTTAATGTAGAACTTACGTGGTATTAGAGGAGAAATCTTCAGTACTACTGGATTTAAGGAGGAAATGAAAACTAAATTGGAGAGGCTGATACAGAAGAAATGCTATTAGGACATTAAGGAACAGAAGTGAGGATAGAAAGCCATGTCAGTCACATGAATAGAGAAACAAATAGTAAAGATAAGAAAGAGGAAGATTAAAACACATAATGTGAAGCAAAAATATAGTGCACTAGGGACACTTGAAGAAGGAGAAAAACAGCAAAATTGAGTAGGGCAGAAAGGGCACTAAAAATGGGGGAAGAGAAAGAGAAGAAGAATGAAAACGAGGTCAGTTATGTGGAATTGGCCTGCCTAAAGATAAACTTTGAATAATAGCATCAGAAATTCAGTAGAAAACACAAAGAGATTATGCTGATTGTGTAGCTTTTCCTGTAAAAGTAAGATCTTTCTCGAGGGACAATGGAGAAGTCAGTTTCAAATTATTTCCAGACAGTCTCTTCACTGCTTTAATTCAAATGTTGCTGTTTCCAATGAAATTTTTGAACCCCAATTTAGATAATTTCCACAATTATACAGCACGTTTACCCAGGGTTTAATGGGATCTACTTTTTTTCAAAATTAAGTGCTTCTAATTTATTGAAATATTTAACAACAGATTGAAAAATGTTAATTTCATCACTCAGCCAGAGCCTTTTCCTGTTCTGTAGACCTTGTTGCTTAGATTCACGAACTGGTCTTTTGAAAGAAAGGTGAGAATGATACTAATAAAATTTGGACCCTCCCTCTATCTAGACGTGTAACTGCGTAGTTTTTTTGGACTTGAATTAGCTAAAGTGCAGATAATGAAATGCAACAATTTATTATGAAAAAATAATAGGACAACAGGACAAGAGTATAGTTGAAAATAAAGTCCATCTCCAAAACTCCTATACTTCCTCCCCTTTGCTGCTGAAATAAAAGAAAAAACAAAATATTTGAAAAGCATCACAAGAGAGGGAAAAACAATCAATCAATCAACTGAAAGCTCCCCAAACAAAAAACCAAAGCTCATAAAAATTCCAGAATTAGAAATGAAGACATATCTCAGGAAAACCAAACCAAACCAAACAAAAAAAATCCAAAACAAAACAAACAAACAAACCAAAACCAAAACCACATAAAATCCTGGAATCTGGAAAACCCAGGGTCAGTTTTCCTGCTGCATCCTACTTTACAAGTGGTAAATATAGAACTAGCTGCTAAGGGCTCATTAAAGAGCCTTTGATGAGGTTATTCATTTGGAATATAAAAGACTGAGATGGAAAAACTCTCATCTGTCTCAGAAAGCCCAAATACATGCATCAGGGGTGGTATTCTCTCCCTAACTAAAACTTGATCACTGTTGAGGTTATTTGTAGTCCTGGGATCCTGTAAGTGCACTTCGTTTGACCAGAAATTCCATAGGCTAACTGAGAAACCTTTCTGACTGAAACTGCATGTTAAAAATGTTATACTCCCACCACTAAAAAGCTCCATAGTAATAGCAAATGGTTGTCCTGTAGCATGACCATGACAAGTGTCAGCCCTCTTTTTTTTTTTTTTTTTTCCCAAGGTATATCTCCTTTATCATTTCTCTAAATTGCCTATACTTTACTATCTGACTAATCCAGGTCTCTTTGCTGCTTCAGAATCTTAAATTATTTCCAAAACCCCTTTTCTATTTACCTTCAAGTAACAATTGACCACATCATTTAGATCTGGGAGAGCTTTCTGGAGAAAAATAACTTATCATTCACAAATCAAATTTTAGCACATGAGTTATAGAAACAGTAAGAATTTCTTCTTTGGTGTCTTTTGGTTTTTTTGTTTGTTTTTTCCTGGGTTTTTGAGTGTTTGGGTTTTTTTGTGTTTGTTTGTTTGTTTCATTTTTTCGTAATATGTACTAAAAGAAAAAAATGATTAAAAAATCTGAAAATGTGTTGCTTAGAAAAGCTGCTTCTTTAGTACCTTTTTCATGCTTTCGGTTCAATGTTGAGACTGTCTTGTCACATGAAAACTAAAGACAACCATAGAACAATAAAACTTACATGATTCTATGAGTTTTTTTATTTTTCATTTTAACGTGAATTAGAGCTGGAATTCCAGCAAAATTTCAGTAGCAACTTTGAGCTGTCCAATTTTGCCCAGCAGCTAATAGTACTTTTTAAATTCAAGTTTGATTCACAAAACACTTACAGTACATAGGCACACACACCCTTTACATGTAGCTCATGAAGCATAAATTTTATAATCTTTTGATTATTTCTGTATCATGTAAACTTTAAAGAATATTTGTGTCATGCTAGAAGGCATTTTTTTTTCTAACCACAAACAAACTCAATCCAAACTGAGAATATCTGAGATGGAAAATATTCGAGTACGTATCAGAGACATTCAGGGAATCACAGAATCACGGAATTGTCAGAGTTGGAAGGGACCTCTAGAGATCATCTAGTCCAACTCCCCTGCTAAAGCAGGATCCTCTGGAGCACATTACTCAGGACTGCATCCAGGCGGATCTTGAATATCTCCAGAGGAGGAGACTCCACAACCTCCCTGGGCAGCCTGTTCCAGTGCTCTGTCACCCTCACCCTAAAGAAGTTTTTCCTCATATTGAAATTGAACTTTCTATGTTCCAGCTTGTGCACATTGCCCCTCATCCTGTTACTGGGAACTACTGAAAGAGTCTGGTTCCATACTCCCTGCACCCACCATTTAGATACTTGTAGGCATTGATAAGGTCTCCCCTCAGCCTTTTCTTCTCCAGGCTAAAGAGTCCCAGCTCTCTCAGCCTTTCCTCGTAAGGGAGATGCTCCAATCCCTCAGTCATCCTTGTTGTCCTCTGCTGGACTCTCTCCAGTAGTTCCCTGTCTCTCTTGAACTGGGTAGCTCAGAACTGGATGCAGTATTCCAGCTGTGGCCTCACCAGGGCAGAGTAGAGGGGGAGAATGACCTCTCTCGACCTACTGGCCACACTCTTCCTTATGCACCCCAGGATTCCATTGGCCCTCTTGGCGGCAAAGACACACTGCTGGCTTGTGGATAATTTACTATCTATTGGGTCTCCCAGATCCTTCTCCTCAGAACTGCTTTCCAACAGGTCCACCCCTAACCTATATTGGTGGATCGGGTTCTTCCTCCCCAGGTGCAGGACCCTATACCTCCCATTGTTGAATCTTATTAGGTTCTTCTCTGCCCAGCTGTCCAGCTGTCCGGGTCACACTGGATGGCAGCGCAGCCCTCCGGAATGTCAGCCACCCCTTCCCAGTTTGGTATCATCACCAAACTTGCGGAGGATACACTCTGTCCCCTTGTTCAGGTCATTGATGAATATGCTGAACAAGACCAGACCGAGTGTTGACCCCTGGGGGACACCACTGCTTACAGGCCTCCAACTCAACCCTGCTCCATTGACCACAACCCTCTTGGCTCTGTTACACAGTCAGCTCTCATCCACCTCACTGTCCACTCATCTAGCCCACACTTTCTGAGTTTCCTAATGAGGATGTTATGGGAGACAGTGTCAAAAGCCTTGCTGAAGTCAAGGTAGATGACATCTGCTTCTCTCCCCTCATCCAGCCAACCAGTTATGTCATCATAGAAGGCTAGAAGACTGGTCAAACATGATTTACCCTTGGTAAATACATGTTGACCATTCCAAGTAACTTCCCATTTTCCAATGTGTTTAAAGATAACATCCCAAATGAGTCGCTCCATCACCTTCCAAAGGAAAAAGGTGAGTTCTTGTACTTCCCTGGGTCCTTCTTCTTGCTCCTTTTGAAGATTGGAATGATACTCGCCTTCTTCCAGTCCTCTGGCACGTCTTCTGTTCTCCATGTGCTTTCAAAGAAGATGGAGAGTGGCCCAGCAATAATATCTGCCAGCTCTCTCAGCACTCGCGGGTGCATCCCATCAGGGCCCGTGGATTTAGGGATGTCGAGTTGGGCCAAGTGGTCTCTAAGTTGGTCCTCCTCTACTAAGGGAAAGTCTTCCTCTCTCCAGACCTTTCCCCTTGCCTCCAGGGTCTGGGATTTATGAGGGACAGCTTTAGCAGTGAAGACCAAAGCAAAGAAGTCATTCAGTAACTCCGCCTTCTCTGTGTCTTCCACCACTAGGACACCCACCTCAATCATCAGTGGGCCTACATTTCCCCTAGTCTTCCTTTTTCTACTGATATACTGAAAAAAACTCTTCTTGTTATCTTTAACCGCAGTGGCCAGGTTGAGTTCTGCTTGAGCCTTGGCCCTTCTAATTTTAGCCCTGCATAGCTTCGTTACATCTTGGTATTCCTCATAGGCTGCCAACCCTCTTTTCCAAAGGTAAACTTTCCTTTTCTCCCTGGAGTCCAGCTAAAGCTCTCTATTTAGCCAGGCTGATCTTCTTCCGTGTTGGCTCATCTTTTGGGTCCTGGAGATGGCCTTCTCCTGTGCCTTTAAGAGTTCCTCCTTGGAGTATACCAGCCTTCCTGGGCTCCTATGCCCTTCAGGACTGTCTCCCAAGGGACACTCTTAACCATGGCCTGAAACAGGCCAAAGCCTGCCCTTCAGAAGTCCAAGGCAGCAGTTCTGCTGGCTCCACCTCTTGCTTCTCCAAGAAGCATCATTTCCTAATTACTCTGCTCCAGACGACTTCCAACCTTTACATCGCGCACAAGGCTTCTCTGTTAACAAGCAGCAGATCCATTAGGGCACCTTCCCTAGCTGGCTCCCTCACCAGCTGTGTCAGGAAGTTGTCTTCCACACAGTCCAGGAGCCTCTGGGACTGTTCCCTCTCTGCTGTGATATATTTCCAGCAGACATCTGGGAAGTCGAAGTTCCCCACAAGTACAAGGGCTGGCGATCACAAGACCTTTGCCAGCTGCTTATAGAATATTTCATCATCCTCTACATCCTGGCTGGGGGGGTGGATAACAAACTCCCACCATGATGTCTGCCTTATTGGCCTTCTCCTTGATTCTTACCCATAAACACTCCATACTGTCATTCACAATGTTAAGTTTTAGGCATTCAAATCTATCCCTAACATAGAGGGTTAACCCCACCACCTCTCCTTCCTTTCCTATCCCTTCTGAAAAGTTGGTAATCATCAATCGCAGGACACCAGTTGTGCAAGTCTTCCCACCATATTTATGTGATGATGACTATATCATAGTTTTATTGCTGTACATTAGAAGATTAAAAGAGACTAAAATGCACCTGAAAGCCCTTTGTTTTCCTTCAGGTAACATCTTCAGTGTATTATATTACCTTGTGAAATGAATGGTTTTCTGTGATTTTTGAGTTCCTTGTATAAGAGATTTTAGCATACTGGAGAGTTCTTTTGGTGATGCATGAAAACAGGTGATCAAAGGAAGTCAAAGTTTAACAACTCACTAGCTGTGTGATCTATTATTTATTTGTTATTAGAAACAATTAATATTCCTGAATACAAATTAGGTGGGAAGGAGCAGTAACCCAGTACCACTTCTACAAAGTAATGTTTTCTGAAAACACCTTAGAGGCTGATGACTGGTTTTAGTGTAACACATTTTAAGTGTGCTACAGCATGCTGAATGCTATGATGTTGTTAGATTGATGGTGTCAAAACGACTGAGGATAGACTTTGTCACGCACAGCCCTTTTGAGTAAAAGTCACTCAGGAAAACTGGTAGGTGAATAGGATCACTTTGCTCCCCAGTTCTTCAGTTATGCAAAGAACATAAGCACACTGTTTTGATCTAGCATTAAGACAGTGTAGCAGCAAAGCTGAAAGCTTAATTGACTTCAAAAGCATCTGTATCCTTTGCTCCCAGTGCTGAACCTCTAAGCTGGAAAATACAAAATATGCCTGAGATGAACAAATCTAGAAGAAAGTTCTTGCTTGCAGTCTAGCGTTTTGTTGGGCTACAGTCTATTGTCTGTAGTAAGAGAGACTTTCTGTCTTAATTTACTTCTATTTTATGCCAGATATGCTTCACTTACTTTCACTCTTTCTAAAATTCTGAGAATGAGGAAGAAAATTCTCAGGCACTGAATAAATACAATTCCTTAAAGTTCTTTAAATACTTTAAAGTCCTCTAAATACTTTAAAGTCCTCTAAGATGAAGTTGCTAGGCCAGCTTATCTTCCCAAACTAGAATTGTAAATAACAGGAAGGGAATACAAAATGAACAGGAATATCTTAGGCCCAGTAATTTAGGTAATGCATGTGTACTGGCCACAAACATGCTGTATTTCACCTTTATTCTTCCCATAAATTTCAAGCACAAATTTGCACTGTGAAGCACAAGTAAGCAAATATGTCTAGCTATAGTAGATAATGTAATTGCTGTCATGAGAGATGTTCTCCCACAAAGGACTAATTTTTCCTGAAGACTGAATTGATGAGATAGTTTTATTGCTCTACTGAAATGGCTGAGAGTAGAAAATGTTTTAAAAGTTTTCTTAATTACCTCAGAAATCAAATGCTTAACAATAATATAATGGTATTAATACAATAGAGAAGATAAATAACAATGCAGTTATATGAGACAATATACCTGACTCCTGAGTTATACTTTCGTTTATGCATTACTGGTGGTCGATCTTATAAAAAGCACACAATGAAAGCTGCTGGGTTATAAGTACCAAAAATGCTAAAAAAAAAATCACCCAACAAAACACATGTAGTTATTGTAACAACTGGATTGTTGATATTCACATTTTACTAATGTCTTTGCCTTTTGTGTGGCAAAGGTTTTATGATGCTATACTGTGTTTGTAGTAATTCAGTTTGTATATATTTTCTAACTTGCTAGTAATTCTTAATTTTGTCTAGTAAGTAAAAAGTAAGTAAAGAGTACATTCCACTAAAACATTAGAAGACCTACTGAATTCACATGAGCCTTGTTTCTAAACTTTCTGGATTAAGTGTGTTCATTTTCTCCTGGCAACTAAATCAGCCATGATGCATCTGGGATGCATCTCATCAGGTCCCATAGACTTATGTATGTTCAGCTTCCTCAGCTGATTATGAAACTTGTGTTCACTTACAGTGAGAGGGACTTCCTCCCCCTGGCCCTTGCCTTGAGGTCCTTCAATTCAAGAAGTGTGAGAGAGAGAGGTAACCAGTGAAGACAAAGGCAAAAAAGTAGTTGAGAACCTCAGCTTTCTCCTCATCAGTTGTTACTAGTTTGCCATCCTTGCTTTTCTGGGGAGGGACACTTTCTTTAACCTTCCTTTTCTGATTGACATACCTGTAGAAACCCTTTTTGTTATTCTTAGCATCCCTTGCCAAGTTCAGCTCCAGTTGCGCCTTGGTCTTCCTGAACTCACACCTGCACGACCAGGCAGCATCCCTATCCTCTTCCCAAGATACCAGTCCCTGCTTGAACTGCCTGTGCATTTCCTTCTTGTCTTTTAGTTTGTCCAGCAGGTCTTGACTCAGCCATGCTGATCTCTTCCCTTCCTTACTTGATTTCTTGCACCTAGGGATCGAGAGTTCTTTTGCTCTATGGAAAGCATCCTTAAAGATCTGCCATCTCTGTTCTGCTTCCTTGTCCCTGAGGACCATTTCTGAAGGGGTCCTATTGACTAACTCCTTGAACAGCTGAAAGTTTGCTTTCCTAAAATTCCGGGTCCTGACTACATTCTTCATATGACTCATATCCCGTAGGACTGTGTACTCCATGGTCACTGCAGCCTCCAGGCTGCCTCCAATCTTGACATCCCTGACGAGCTCACCTGCATTGATGACCATCAGGTCCAGTAACGCATCCCCTCTGGTATGGCTGTCTATTTCCTGGCTTAAGAAATTGTCTTCAAGGTGCTCCAGGAATCTCCCGTATTGCCTACAGCTCATGGTGTTACTTTTCCAGCAGACGTTGGGGTAGTTTAAATCCCCCAGCAGGACAAGAGCTTGTGACTGTGATGCCTCCTGGAGCTGGATTAAGAATGCTTCATCAGTAGGCTCCCCTTGACCAGGCGGCCTGTAGTATACACCAACCACAAGGTTCCCCTTGTTGCTTCAGTCTAAAATTCCTACCCATAAGCTTTCAACTTGCTCTTGGCTATTTTTTAGGGACATCTCCTCACATTCAATCCATTTCTTAACATAGAGGGCAACAACTCTGCCCCTCCTTCCTCTCCTGTCCCTTCTGAACAGCTTGTAGTCATTGATAGCTACATTCCAGTTGTCAGATTTGTCCCACCAAGTTTCAGTAATGGCCACTAAGTCATAGCCTTCCAGAAGCACAGTAGCTACCACCTCCTCCTGTTTGTTGGCCATGCTGTGTACATTCATGTAAAGGAACTTCAGATGGCCTGTTGGCCTTGTAATTTTTTTAAAGAAACACCCCTTAATTCCCTTGGGCTGTTTTATGGGTGTTTCCCTGTAGGCCTTTGAGGGCTGGTAGGCTTTCTGGTTTTCAAAAATGTTAGCACTCTGCCCCACAAGTCCTGAGCTACTACACCCAGGCACCTCTCTAGCAGGCCCAGTTACAACCCCATCCCCCTTTGAATCTAGTTCAAAGCCCCCTCTATGAGCCCTGCTAACTCTTGCCCTCTTGTAACCCTTAGGCTCAGCTATAGTGGGTCTGGTTTTATTCCCTTCCCCCTTCAAACCTAGTTTAAAGCCTTCGCAATAAGCCCTGCCAACTCCTGGCAGAGTATTTTTTTCACCCTTGGTGATAGTTCCGCTCCATCTTTGGCCAGCAGTACCAGTGCTGTGAAAACATCCCCATTATCAAAAAAACAAAAATTCCACAAAGGCACCAGCCTCTGAGCCATGTGTTAATCAGTTGTGCTTTCCTGTTCCTTTCAGTGTTCCGTGCCACTGAAGGAATTGAAGAAAACACCACCTGTGCTCCAAATCCCTCAACCCTTCAGCCCAGTGCCCTGAAGTCCTTTTTTATTGCCTTAGGACTTCCCTTGGCAATCTCGTCACTGCCCATCTGCATGACCAGTAGGGGGTAGTAATTGGAGAGCCTTAAGAGACCAGAAGTTTCCTGGTTATATGCCTAATTTGGGCCACAGGGAAGCAGCAGACTTCCCCTGTGGGAAGTGTAGGGTCCTGTACTTTGGCCACAATAACCCCATGCAATGCTACAGGCTGGGGGAAGAGTGGATGGAGAGCAGCTCAGCAGAGAAGGACGTGGGAGTACTGGTTGACAAATAGTTGAACATGAGCCAGCAGTGTGCCCAGGCAGCCTGGAAGGCCAATAGCATCCTGGCTTGTATCAAGAATAGCGTGCCCAGCAGGAGTAGGGATGTATTTCTTCCCCTGTACTCAGCACTGGTGAGTTCTCATCTGAAGTATTATGTACAGTTCTGGGCCCCTCACTTCAAGAAGGATATTGAGGTGCTGCAGCAGGTCCAGAGGAGAGCAACAAGGCTGGTGGAGGGACTAGAGGGAAAGTCTTATAGGGAGAGGCTGAGGGAACTGGGGATGTTTAGCCTGGAGAAGAGGAGACTCAGGGGGGACCTTATCACTCTCTTCAGCTACCTGAAGGGAGGTTGTAGTCAGATGGAGGATGGGCTTTTCTCCCAGGCAACTAGCAACAAGAGAAGAGGGCACGGCCTCAAGCTGTTCCAGGGAAAGTTTAGGTTGGATATTAGGAAACATTTCTTTATGGAGAGGGAGATTAGACATTGGAATAGACTTCCCAGGGAAGTGGTGGAGGCACCATCCCTGGATGTGTTCAAGGAAAGGCTGGACGTGGCCCTTAGTGCCATGGTCTTGCTGATGTGGTGATGTTAGGTCATAAGCTGGACTTGATGATCTTAAAGGTCTTTTCCAGCCTTGGTGATTCTGTGATTCTGTGTGACATATCGTACTCTCTGTTCCCTTCAGAAGGGAATCTCCTGTAACAGTTACCTCTTACCTCCTCTTACTTTTAATAGAAGCAGTGTTAATGCGTGGAGCTGACTGCTTTGGCAACTCCTTGGATGGTGCTTTATCAACATCCTCGTTTGCCTGGTCCTCCATTTCCAGAGCCCCACATCTGTTCTGTAAGAACACCTGGGAAGGTGGGGGAGGCCTGGAGGTGACTTGCCTGCTGCCCCAACAGGGACCTGCTTCCAAGTGATTCTCTACTTCTGGTAGAGCCAATACAATAGCTCTACCAATACAAAAGCATAATACAAAGCACAGCACTATGAGCACTGCCATGGGAAAAATTAGCTCCATCTTAGCCAGACCAAATACAATGTAAAAGTCTTTATCGGATGTGTCAGTCAGCCTTTCTTCATAGTTAGTGGAGAGAAATAAGCACTTCTGAGACATGATTCATTCTAAAGAAGGCATCTAAAATATATAATGTTTATCTTTCCCTGTAAGTAACCCCCTTGCCTGTGAGGGCAGACTGAGGTGATTGACGGAGCTACAATAACCTTTTTTATAGGTGAAATGAACTCTATCTGCACTGTGAGAGTCAGGGTAGTGAGAGATCCTTATTAATAAATTCTTTAACTTTTTCATAGTTATCTCCATTTGAAGAGAAAATACTCATAATACTGATTCTACCTGCCTGCTAACATTGTGGCATCCCATGTATCTGTTTTATACTGAGAGGAAAACAAAGAGGTAACAACTCAGTACCCTTACTTCTTTATGCATTAATTATATTTCATGATTTCTAGGGTTTTTTGTTTTATTTCTATTTTCCTTTGTTTAGTAACATAATAAACTGACACTTAATGAAAAAATACATACAGAATAAGGAATTACTCTATGATAGAACTGGGCCCATTAGCACTAGTAAAGTGTTTTTGTTTACTGAAGTTGCCATTATAAGGAGTCAAGTCAACCACATTGAAAGATGTTTGGATAATTTTCCTATGAAACTAGAATTTTGAATCATGCAGAGCTCTGCTCAGAGTCCATTCTATACATCCTAATGATGCTGAGGATGTTCTACTTCCACTGCTCATCAAAGTAGGTGGGAAGTGAAGAGGAGGGGAGAGGAGGTGCCATGCCTCTTTTTATCTGAATACTAAAAACTCAAAAGTGGATTGCTTAAAACCTTGAAAGTGCATAGAACTGGCTGACATGGTCTGCCTTATTTTAGCAGCAAGATAATTCTGTTCTCTCAGAAATTAAGACATTAATAGTGTTACACCTATCAGTATTATTTCTTCTCCTGATACTCTTGGACTCACCAAAGATAATGTGCCTTGAGAGGACTTATGGGAGATATTTTCCAACTTATGTACTTTTCAGTATGCAATAGTACCTAATTGTTAAAGATATTTGCAATAAAATGTTGCTTTCTGTCCCCTGAACTCTTAGGGAATTTACATTTTCCAGTGAAATTTTTAAAAGGATACAAGGGTAATCATTCCATATTTATGCAGTGACTAGTCTGAATCACTTTCTCCTGGTAATTACAAATCCAAACATACCCTGCTACAAAAAAAGCACAAAGAATAGTTCAATTAATTCTGATGCTTGCTAATTCTGAGTCCTTACAACTAATGTAACATTTTAATAAAATATTAAACCCATTTAAGGAGTAGTGGATAGATTCTAATGTTCTCAAGTTTAGAGCAGACACTGACATTGTGGTACAGGATGACCTTTTTGTTTGTCTGGGTGTTTTGTTAGCCAGGGAAAGCATTCCTTTTTCCTGATTATGCAAAGATGTTTGACTTGTGTGGTATGTTCAGCACAACAGGTGTGGTTTACAATCCTGGACTAAGTCTACAGTGATCAAGCACAAGATTGCCTAGTATCCTCAAACAGCAGTAATTTGCATATTTTATAATCTCTTATGCCATTTTTTGTCAGCACTCTGTACCTTCCTTTCTCCACCCTAATCTCCTCCCCCATAAAAAAAAAAGAAAAAACTATGCTAACAAAACTATCTTTATAAATGTTCAATATTGCAATATATCAATCACATGCCATGGTCATAGTTTTCTAATTTGCTATGAAGACACTGAAAAACCTAGTATTTGAGTATTTCTTCCCTTCATCTTGCATATATTTGCTATCTAAATGAATTCTAGAAAGACTATCCCATTTTCTGTAATTTTGTTCATGAATGTGTATTTCCACTAAAAAAGATACTGAAACAATGGTAGGTCCATGACTTATCTCTGGTCCTCACTTCTTTCACTGTCACAGCTACCCATTAAGTTTTAATGAATTCCCATTGTCTGTGACATGTTAAGGATGTGATCCAGTCAGTCAATCTAAAGTGAATATGGATGAAGACATGCAATATGGTAAATTGCAATGTAACAATTTTGTGATAACTTCTGAAATCTAAGCATTTATTTATGGATTGATTTTTCCATACCATGATATGTCTCCTCTCTTCCCTTTGAAGTATGAGAGTAAGGCAGGCAGGCTAGTTGGCTTTATTCCAAATAGCTATTTCTCAGAGTGTTGATTAAAGATTTTACTAAAAGATTCAAAATAGGTTGTTATAAACATTGAAATAAAAAAATCATTAGTGGTACAATTTTTGAAACTTGACAGAAATCACAGGATCACTGGATGTTTTAGGTTGGGAGGAATCTTCATGACAGATGCTTGAGCTCTTAACAATCTCTGTGGCTCTGCACTGAACTTGTTCCAGTATCTTATTCCAGTTCCAGTATCCAGCAGTCCAGGTGTGTCTCACCAGTACTGAGTGGAGAGAAAGAAGCATTCTCTTGACCTGCAGGAAAAACTATTAAAATTGCTGTTGATATATTTTATAAAAGAACCAAACCTCAATAATAAAATTACTATAAATTTTAAGATTATCAGATATACTGGTATGTAGCAGCCTTTTAGGGATACATTTTGCTGATTTTAAGTAGTAACCTGCAAGAAAGTGAGGCTCTGTCTTGTTGCACCTGTCAGAGTAATACTGCTTTTCATAAAAGTCTGAAATGTATTACCTAACCATCAGTATAAAACTGCATTATTAAAAAATAATAATTCAAAGCAAAACAAAGAAACCACAACCAAAAGCATGATAAATAGATGCAACCACTTATTTTTCAGCAGATACAATGTAATTTTTTGTATAATTTGAGTTTATCATTAATTAAACCAGTTTAGTCCTGTTAACTGGCCAGTTACATTTGTGCAAAATAAGTTTGTTCTTGTACCATCTCTTGCCCACATCCTTAACTTCTTCTTCCCTTGCTAATTATTCTTGGTTTAAATCAGCCAAAACTTCTAAGTTTCAAAGCATTGCACAAGAGTTCTGCTGAAATCTATTTCTGCAGTTTTCTCTGCATGTTTTCTATTTGTTCATAAAGTCAGGATGGGGGAGGTTTTGTTTGTTTGTTTGTTGTGGATTTTTTGTTTTGTTTTGGGTTTTTTTGTTATTTGTTAGTAGTCTTTAATCTAATAAAGCCTGCTGCTTCTACATGCTATTAAGCATCTTCAGAGGTGCATCATGCAAGATAGATAAAGGATGCGTAAGAGTTTATCATCTTGCTTCCCATTGTTACAGTTCAATGAGATGTGACCCTCAAGTTTTGTAGGAGACAGCATTTATATTCCACTTTCCATACTTATATTTTGGACCTGCTATTTTAGTTTGCTGCCTTTAGTTTTCTGTGATTCATACATGCCACCATAGAGCAACCTGATAGGTGTAGAACTTCTTCCAAATTTACTAGGATTTAGGTGGAAGCTATTGTTTTGATAGTTTACCTGCATTGTCTCTATGGCAAACATCACAAGGTTTCTCAGATAGGTCTAACTGAAGGTGGTTCTGTCTTCATCTTTGTTTTACCCTAGTATCAGTTCTTAAAAAAGCAGCAGCTAATTTTGTATCCCTTGGGTCTTGTTCTAAACTTAAGAATTTAGGTTATAGACACAGAGTTTATAAAATTCCTCAGTATTAAGTAACTCATAAACTTTCCAAAACATATTGAATATCCAACCAGATAGTTTTCTAATGTAATGTTCTATTCAGTTATCAACTGCAGCATAATTAATACACTCTCTTATTTGAACATTGTAATGGTTCTTTTTGTATGCCTTAAGCTCTTTCTCAACAGAGTTTGTTTTTATTATTCACAGCTGATTTATATGTATGTCTGTATATAGATATATGTCTTTTTTTATATATATATATATATTAAAATACCTAGAGCTTTTGCCCTGTAACAACAGAAAAACTCCAGTCCCCAAAAGGCCAGTTGATTTTTTTCACTAGTTTTCTCAAAACATATCTTTCACTAGATAGAAGCAGTGGCTTAAAAGACTTATACCAGGATACATCTGCTTTGCCTTCAGTAGTTGTCCAAAGGCTAGGTATAAGCCCTGGAAAACTATTAGCACTTGCTGTCTCCTTACTTTCTGCACATTCAGAGCTTGATCCTGAGTTGGTTTACAACCTGTCTCTGACTTCGTCTACCATGCCATGCTTTTTCTAGTTCAGATTAACAAATAGCCAGCATGGGCAATCAGAAGAATTAAGCATGATGAATATTCAAATCTGTAAAATTAGGTGTTGCTTGCTAGATTTTCAATATCAGTTGCCAAACATACTTGGTTCTCTTGGTCTCTAATCTTCACCTCTTCCAACTGTTGTTCTTTTCCCAAGTCTCTAACTTCTGTTACATCAGTCATATTTAACCTCACAGTCGTAGCTACTTCCTTCTTAATGGAAATCTTTCTTACTCTAATTTCTGCTGCCCTGAATCTTTCAACTTCAATATTCTTTCTGTCATACTGTTTGTGGCGAAGACTTCGTGTCACAGACAGAAAAAAAGGGATTGCTGCCAGCTCTTTTTTTACTGAGTCTATTCCACCTAACCTCAGACAACAGGAGTCCTACAGGCCCACCTATTCAATTATTTTTCTTAAACAGTAGCAGGCAGCCCTTGCTGTGCACCCAAACTCAGCAGCTGCTTCTTGTAGAGTCAATCATAACTCATGTCTCTCTACTAACTTTACCCAACATACGGTCACTAATATGCTCATCACTTCCAATGTGAAAAGTCAGTGCACAAACAGTTGCAAAACTTCTTTAAAATGCTTTTACAGTTATTCTAATGCAATTTTCATCCCCCCATTGACTCAAAGAGGTCCCTTGAGTACGACCTTTAATTAGCACATCTAAATTGGGTCAGATCAGTTATACCCTAAGAGTGCCACTCTTTTAAATTAGATATAAATGGAATTTAGAATGACGAGCTTAGAGTTAAACATAACCATTCTGAACACCGTGGGCCTCCCTCTTCTGCCTGGGATCCAAAGTTTCTAGCTGCTACTTCTGTATGGTGCAATGTTTTACAATGAAATGTGTCGTATCTGCCAGTCTAAGTTTCTGGCTTCGTTGCACAAAACAAACTAAACATTTCTGTTTATGCCAGAAAATAATCTACTGTTGATGATATTTAAACTGCTGCAGTGTATCTCTTCTGGCCAAAGCACCTGATTAAAGAAGTCTCCTGTAAGGCCTCTTTGTCATTTCTACCATCCTTATGGGGATGTCTCAGACATTCCTGAGTTCCTCAGACAGTACCATATGCCCATGTTTCAGCAACTGAATCAAGACTTGAGTGGGATTCAGTGTGAAATTAAAGTATCTAAATTTATGAGCAGGGCAAACCACTTAAGTGTCTAAATGCAGTTATCTGCAATGAATCAGGTGTCTAACTTTCCATTACATTAATTCATTTGTCCACATGGTATCTACTGATATTTGAGAGGCCTTAGGCAATCAAAGAAAATCAAAATCATAGCATAGATTACACAAGATATATGGACTACCCATGCAGTTTTGCAGGGGAAGCTGGAGTCAATATGCCATCTTTCAAATAGCATTAAACTGCTGTACATGTGGTCAAAATTTATCAGCTCTCCAGTCAATACCATCACAGAGTCTAAATATAAGCCTAAAAACCTGAAGAGATAAAACTGAAGCTTGGTCTTAAATTAGGTGTGATTAACTTCAAAGTGATTACCTGAGTGTTTAAATGGCTGGCTGGTGAAATGATTGAAAATCAAAGGAATATGGTTCCTGACATTATTAACAGTCCTATAGCACAGTCAAGAATCTCAAGAAAGCCAAAGAGTGAATTAAAGTTGTTTGGATTTTTTTGTTGTTCTGTTTGGGTTTTTTTCTTTGTTTTGTTTTTTGTTTGTTTGGGTTTTTTGTACGTTATGTTTTGTTTCTGTTTTTAATTAACTTTTCTAAAAAATGTCCATTTCGTATCAATTGTTTAAAAAGCACCGGAAGAGGCAGAAGTTCTCCTAATCCTTTTTTTCTTTAGAGAATAAATTTTTAAAATCAATTTTTTTTACAAGAAAGCAATTAATTGCTGCAAATACAGTATCGGATTTCTTTCAGATCTGTCAGCTGAATCTGGTTCAGAATATTTCTTTAGTATGTGCTTTATTTTAAGCAAGTTTCCAATGCATTTGGCTTTTTATTACTTTATTTCAGTTTTATTGTGACTAAAATAATCCCAGATGTTAAGGATACTGTTAAGGTCTAAAATAATCTGAAAATATTTCATTTCACAGGAATTAGAAAGATAAGACAACATCTTCCTCAGGGGGGAGGCTGAGGAACCTTAAACCTTTTTTGCATTTTTGCTTATTAAATACAAGTACATAACATCCTGCATGGTTGATTCTGGGTATTTGAAGACATGGTATTCAACTGAACCAAATCTACAGCTATGTTAAATTATCTACAGTGAAAATAAAATCCATTGAAACTGATAAAATTTTACTCTCTTTTTCCTAATACACATCAAAGAGAAGGATATCTTTTTATGTTTCCAATGCTTGTACTTTTACAAGAGTTATAACCTCATTTTTAACACTTCTTTTTAAGTTATGTGACCTAGCGGAGAAAGCAATCAATGTGTCTTTACCACTCACATTGCCATTTCTTCATGTTGATATTTTGAATATTTTTGCTGATGGCTCAAAAAATGCTGGAGTTAAATATAGCTATGAGTCAAAGAGAGAATTTAGTTAAAGCAACAAAAGAAAGGCTTCATAACCAAAAGAAGAAACACCACAGTAACTTATGATAAAAATCATAAATGTAATAGGAGTACTTCACCTGAAATGCAACTAGGAAAATAAAAAATAATTTAAAAAACCCTGTAGTTGTCCTATCTTGTTGCTGTTTCTAATAAGGACATCTGAGTGGTTTGGGAACTTAGTTCTTATATAACACAGAATGGTCCTTTTTCTGTGCTTTGAAATTTCATAATCCTTTGGGCTTATCTCAACAATCAACCTCCATGGTAACTAGCTAGATAAAACTCCAGAAATCTCCTGGAATCTTCAACCTAAAAACTAAATTTTTTCTTTTTCATTTGAAGAAATTAAAAAAACAATAATAACCTTGAATTTAAGTGACAGAAGAATAGTACAGGAAAATTGTTAGTTTTTCACCATATTTATTACTTTTCAAGAAAATATTCTTGAGCCTCTAATTGCAATATCAAAAACCATTGACTGAAAATTTTTGAGAAATTTCTTAAAACGTAAGAGTGACATTTCCATTATAGCAAGTGGAAAAAAAATGCCTCCTTCTTCTTTCTCTCAATGTTATAAAGAAGGAAAGTTAAAGAAAATTTGCTGAAATCCAGATGGAGAGAAAAAAATTTATTCATAGCTGAATTTTTTTTTAATATATTTTATACTCGCAGAGCAAAAGATGTGCCTAAAATGGTCAATTTCTGAAACCACTTATCTAGGTATTAGTGTAAGTTGCCAAAGAGTCCTTATTCATAAAATCATAGAACAATAGAACAATAAAAGGTTTTGGGTCAAAAGGAACTTTCAAAGATCATCTAGTTCAAACTCTCCTGGACAGGGACATCTTTCATTAGATAATCGTACCCATCCTGACCTTAGAAACTTTTAATTATGGGATATTCACAACTTCTCTGGGCAATCTGGTCCAGTGTCTCACCACCTTCATGGTAAAGAATTTCAGCCTTATTTCCAATCTGAATTTACCCTCTCTCAGTTTAAAACTGCTGTCCTTTGTCCTATTACTAAGAGGCTTGTGAACTATCAATCTTTCTTACAAGTTCCCTTTAAGTGGATTGGGATTTTGAGGATTGGGTTAGGGATCAGTTGAGTAATCTGGACATCCATAAATCGATGGGTCCAGATGGAATGCATCCAAGGGTGCTGAGGGAGCTGGCGGAGGTCATTGCTAGGCCACTCTCCATCATCTTCAGTAAGTCATGGGTAACAGGAGAGGTGCCTGAGGACTGGAGGACAGCAAATGTCACACCAGTCTACAAGAAGGGCAAGAAGGAGGACCCGGGTAACTATAGACCGGTCAGCCTCACCTCCATCCCTGGAAAGGTGATGGAACAACTTGTTCTTGTCTCTATCTCTAGGCATATCAAGGACATGGGGGTCATCAAGAGCAGTCAGCATGGTTTTATCAAGGGTAAATCATGTTTGACTAACCTCATAGCCTTCTATGAGGAAATTACTAGGTGGATAGATGATGGTAGAGCAGTAGATGTGGTTTATCTGGATTTCAGTAAGGCATTTGACACCGTCTCCCACAGCATCCTTGTAGATAAGTTGATCAGGTATGGGTTTGGTGATCAGGTAGTGAGGTGGATCAGGAACTGGTTGATGGGAAGGAGTCAGAGAGTTGTAGTCAATGGGGCAGAATCTGGTTGGAAGTGTGTGACTAGTGGAGTCCCTCAGGGGTCGGTACTGGGACCGATGTTGTTCAACATCTTCATCAACAACCTGGATGAGGGTATAGAATGTACCCTCAGCAAGTTTGCTGATGACACTAAGCTGGGAGGAGTGGCTGACACACCAGAAGGCTGTGCTGCCATTCAGAGAGACTTAGACAGGCTGGAGAGTTGGGCGGGGAGAAACATGATGAAATTCAACAAGGGGAAGTGTAGAGTTTTGCATTTGGGGAAGAACAACACGATGTCCCAGTATAGGTTGGGGGCTGGAGAGTAGTGTAGGTGAAAGAGACCTGGGGGTCCTAGTAGACAGGAGGATGACCATGAGCCAGCAATGTGCCCTTGTGGCCAAGAAGGCCAATGGCATCCTGGGGTGCATTAGAAAGGGTGTGGTTAGTAGGTCAAGAGAGGTTCTCCTCCCCCTCTATTCTGCATTGGTGAGGCCGCATCTGGAGTATTGTGTCCAGTTCTGGGCCCCTCAGTTCAAGAAGGACAGGGAACTGCTTGAAAGAGTCCAGCGCAGAGCCACAAAGATGATTAAGGGAGTGGAACATCTCCCTTATGAGGAAAGGCTGAGGGAGCTGGGTCTCTTTAGCTTGGAAAAAAGGAGGCTGAGGGGTGACCTCATCAATGTTTACAAATATGTAAGGGGTGAGTGTCAGGGAGATGGAGTTAGGCTCTTCTCAGTGATGACCAGTGATAGGACAAGGGGTAATGGGTGTAAATTGGAGCATAGGAGGTTCAAGGTGAATATCCGAAAAATTTTTTTTACTGTGAGAGTGACAGAGCACTGGAACAGGCTGCCCAGGGAGGTTGTGGAGTCTCCTTCACTGGAGACATTCAAAACCCACCTGGATGCGTTCCTATGTGATGTGCTCTAGGTGACCCTGCTCTGGCAGGGGGGGTTGGACTAGATGATCTTTCGAGGTCCCTTCCAACCCCTAGGATTCTATGATTCTATGATTCTATGATAAGTACTGAAAGGCCATTATAGAAGGCCAGACCCTTCTTTTCTCCCAGATGAACAAAATCAACTTTCTCATCCTTTCCTCATTGGAGAGGTGTTCCACTCCTCTGATCAAACGAGTTCATGTCTTATGCTGGGAATCTCAGAGCTGGATGTAGAACTCCAGGTGGGGTCTCACAAGAGCAGAGCAGAGGGGGAGAATCACCTCCCTCGACCTTCTGTCTGTGTTTCTTTTTCTTCAGCCCGTGGTATGGTTGGCTTTCTGGGCTGCAAACACACATTGTTAGCTCATATGCAATTTTTCATAAATCAGTATCCTCAATTTCTTCTCCACAGGGCTGCTTTTAAAATATTCATTCCCCAGACAGTACTGATATTGGGAATTACCCTGACACAGATGAGGGACTTAAGTCCATCAGGTTCACATGGGCCAATTCCTCAAGCCTCTCAAGGTTGCTCTGGATGACATCCTTTTCCTCAAACATAACAACTGCACCACTCAGCTTGATATCTGAACTGCCCGTCTCATTAGTATTTGGAACAGTATCTGATTTAGTACAGAACCCTGAGGGACAGAACTCGTCACAAATCTCCATTTGGACAAAGAGCCATTGACTGCAACTCTCTGGATGCAGCCATCCAGCCAGTTCCTTACCCATCAATTAGTCCATCCATCAGATCCCTGTCTCTCCAATTAAGTGACAGTAGTGTTGTGGGGGTTCTCGTCAAAGGCCTCACATAAGTCAAGGTAGATGACATCAGTAGCTCTTCCCTTGTCCACTGCTGTAGTCACTCCATCAGAGAAGGCCACCGGAGAAGTCAGGCACAATTTCCCCATGGCAAAACCATGTTTTCTGCCTCTAATCTCCTCCCTGTCATCCATATACCCTGACATATCTTCCAGAAGGATCTGTTCCATGATCTTACCAGGCACCGAGGTAAGGCTGAACTAGGAATCTGTAGCCACATACACCAACTAGCATAGAGAAACTTCACCAAATGGAAATTTGTATAGGACCTGTCAATCTGCAACTCAGTGCATATCCCTTGCAACTAGCAGTGAGTAATGTATAGACAAGCTTTTTTATAACCAACTTGCATCCAGCAAAAATGTGCACACATGGAAAAGATGAAGTGGTTAATCTGTCCTAGGCAAACTATAACTCCACTGATGGACAGAAGTTAGTTTCTGAACAGATACACACTACTAAAAAGTCCAAAACACTAAATTGTTCCCCAAAGTAAGATGCATCAAATTTTTTTAAGACTCAATTCAGTGTTTAAAATGAAAGTTATTTACTGTGTGTCAATATTGGTTGTGATTTTCCGCTTGGAATTCTTTTGGTAAAAATATTAACACAGACTTACTTTGTGTAGAAAGACGTAATTCACGATGGCTAGAGATGTGAGATTTTTTCAAAGAGGTCTATATATTTGTCAAAAAACAAATTAATTTCATTATGAAAACTTTGAAAACTTTAAGTAAAGAACTTAGAACTAGCATCATTGCTTAATAATTAAATTTAATTATGAAAGAAAAGAAGCAAAATGAAAAAATGTGACAATAACAACTTGTTAAACAGATGGTTCTACTAACTTGAAAGTTGGGAGCATATGGTAGCTCTCAACTGCCCCTCATTAGAAAAGAGAGCCCTCATTTTAGACCCGAATCTCACACCAGCCCACTTAGACATGCTGTTCTCACATATATTACTGTAAATTATTTACATCAGATAAGATAAATCAGGAAAACAGAACTGCTGAAAAATCCCATTTACTTCCTGGAAATATTCAATTTCCAAAACTGCTCAGAATCCTACAACTTTTCTTCCAGCATCTAAGTGAGGGTCAGATATCCAAAAGAAATCAGAACTGACCAATCCTTCTTACTGTTACTTGGAGATAGTGAGCACACAGGGATCTTGTACCTCTGGCCCCATTTCATAGGAGCTGGATTAAAATGACCTAGCTTAAATGCCCATAGGACAGATACCTACACCTGAGCTAACTGAAACAGACTCCTTCCCTGCACAGTGGAGACAGAAGGATACCTTTAAGTGCACAGTTCATCTGGATTGCTTTAGACTACTTCAGAATGCTAAGAATTTTATCCTAGAAGTGTGTATTTCTCTACTTTTAACTGTCTCTCATGACTAGCTCCGATGTAACTGTTTACACACAGACAAGCAAAGGTAGGTGGAAAGAATCCCACCCTATATGGCTATGTGAAAGTTGTGAGAATGTATGAAAATTTGCATTTTTTTTTTTTATTTTAGTAACCTACATCTTAAATATGTATTTTCAATCTGCTCTAAAAACATAATCTGTGTGCCCCTTATTTACTTCTATGTCAGGAAACATTTAGTTTACTGCATCTTCTAGCAAAATAAGGAGAAAGACTTTGTGGACTTCAGGAGGAACTCTGGGAGGAACTGTAGTATGTGTATAATATACAGAAATGTATGCATAGAATGTTCACTTGCCAGCAGTGACAACTGCATTTAAAATTGAATTAATATTGTGTATCAGCTTTCCAATACATGCACAGTCACAGCTTCCTAAATACATCTTTATATTTTTTCTAGTCGCGTTCTTTTCCAAAATAAGGTTGTATTTTTCTGATTTAAAATTTGAGCAAAATAACTAATCTTTCCAGACATATGGCAGTAGGAACATTAGTGTGATCTCACTGTGAAGTACTTCTTCATTTGTGTATAGGTATGTGTGTATGCAGAGTGTTTCTTAACAGCACACAAATGACTGAAGTCAGAAATTTGAGAGGTTATGCCTACATAAGTGTATGTTCTAGACTTTTACTAATAAAACTGGATACACAGTATAGAAGATACAAACACATTAAAAAACCCAAAAACTAGTCCTTCAAATTGTGACAAAACAACTAAGAATGTCCTAAATATGTATGAGATGATAATTTAGATACATATTAGAGATGTAGTATATAGATACATATCCACATATATAGCATATACATAGCTATATATATACATACAGAGAGAGAGAGAGAGAGAGAGAGAGATCTCATATATAGCATATAGATACGTATCTTGGGGCTCAGCACTGTAGCCAGTTCTTTTTAGTATCTTTATCAATTATCTGGTGAATTATCTGTAATTCTTCCCCTGTACACAGCACGGGTGAGGCCTCATCTTGAGTACTGTGTACAGTTCTGGGTCCCTTACTTCAAGAAGGATATTGAGGTGCTGGAGCGGGTCCAGAGAAGAGCAACAAGGCTGGTGAAAGGTCTAGAGGGAAAGTCTTATATGGATAGACTGAGGGAGCTGCAGTTGTTTAGCCTGGAGAAGAGGAGACTCAGGGGGGACCTCATCACTCTTTTCAACTACCTGAAGGGAGGTGGTAGTCAGGTGGGGGCTGGGCTCTTTTTCCAAGGCAACCAGTGACAGGACAAGAGGGCACAGCCTGAAGCTGCTCCAAGGGAGGTTTAGGCTGGATATTAGGAAGTACTTCCTCACAGAGAAGGTGATTAGACATTGGAATGGACTGTCCAGGGAAGTGGTGGAGGCACCGTCCCTGGATGTGTTCAAGGAAAGGCTGGATGTGGCACTTAGTGCCATAGTCTAGACAGTGTGGTGGTGTTGGTCATAGGCTGGACTTGATGATCTTTAAGGTCTTTTCCAGCCTTGGTAATTCTGTGATTCTGTGTGAAGAGGATTGCATGCACTTTCAGTGAGTTTGCAGATGACACCACATTGGGTGGGAGTGTTGTTCTGTCTGGGGTTAGGAAAACTCTACAGAGGAACCTGGACAGGCTGGATTGATGGTCCAGGAAAACAATTCAAGAGATTCAACAAGGATAAACATCAAGTCCTGCACTTGGGTCACAACAATCCCATACACCACTACAGGCTTGGAGAAGAGTGGCTGGAAAGCTGCACAGAGGAAAGGAACGTGGGGGTGTTGGTCAACAGCCAACTGCATATGAGCCAGCAGTGTGACCAGGTGACCAAGAAAGCCACCAGCATCCTAGCTTGCTTCAGACATAGTGTGGCTAGAAGGACTGGGGAAGTGATTGTCCCCCTGTACTCAGCACCGGTGAGGCCACATGTCAAGCACTGTGTTCAGTGTTGTACTGCATACAGTTGGCCCCCCCACTACAAGAAAGACATTGAGGTGCTGGAGCAAGTCCAGAGAAGGGCAACGAAGCTGATGAAAGGTCTAGAGCACAAGTCTTATGAGGAATAGCTGAGGCATCTGGGATTGTTTAGCGTGGAGAAAAGGAGGCCGAGACAAGGCCTCATCTCTCTCTACAAGCACCTGAAAGAAGGCTGTAGTGAGATGGGCACTTGTCTCTTCTTCCAAGTTACAAGTGGTAGAACAAGAGGAAGTGGTCTCAAGTTGTGCCAGGGGTAGTTTAGATTGGGTATTAGGAAAAAATTCTTCTCTGAAAGGGTAATTAAACACTGGCATAGGCTGCCCAGGGAAGTAGTGGAGTCACCATCCTTGGAGGTATTTATAAGACATGTAGATGCGGTGCTTAGGAACATGGTTTAGTGGTGGATTTGACAGTGTTGTGTTAATGGTTAGACTTGATGATCTTTAAGGTGTTTTCTAGCCTAAATTATTCTATGATTCTATTTATATTTTTGTCTTGTGAAACACCCAGTCAATGACACTAAGTCAAGTATCCAGGAATTTTTAATAGTGATATTTAGTTTTCTCATGCTCCTGTTTTGAAGCACAGGTAACCATGAGCTGAAGCATATAGTCTCAGTCTGAGAGGCTTCCATCCTTTCTTGTATTATGTACTGCTCCCCTGCTGCAAGAGCACAACCAACACCACTATATTGAATCTGACTCTACCATAAAAACTGGGCAGATTGTTGTATTTTCAAAGAAGGCTTTTTCCTTCAGAAAATGCTTATTGTTCATACTGAGCTTTTACATGGAAAGACGAGTTTCAGTTAAATGTTCAAATTAATTCTTAGGATGTGTAAGAGAATTGGTCCTTTAATAGCCTGATTCAAAAGGCAAAACATTTATCTGACAATTCAAACAGGTATTATACATTAATTTGTTTAGTGACAGACATGTGAAGTGCTTTCTATGACTAGCCAAAATTTCATAGTGCAGAGACATACATAATGTTGATGCTGCTGCAGCATCTAGTGCTAGGAGTTGAAGCAATGGTGGAGGGAAAGAGAATATAGGGTTCAGTCGAGATTAGCCTGGGGAGGTTGGAGTGAGTTGGATCTGATTGTGCTGTAAACTGTATAGGGATGAGGGAACACTAAGTTATTGCTGGGGTGATATAGCTGGGAGTAGGATCTAGTAGATGCAAAACACTGATCTACACAAAGCCTAACAATGGCAAGAACATAAAAGGCATTACACTGAGAATTCTATGAAGTTCAGCCAGACCAGTACCTTTTTTTTTTTTTCCTAGAACCAGGCCAAAGTAGATGACTATGGAAAATGAGAAGAATGAGTCAAATATGTGATAGTTGAATATTTTCTTAATTTTCACCAATTTATACTGACAGATTGCCTGAGAAAGAGGTGCAACCAGTAGCCTTCAGAAGATTTCTCTTGTCCAGTCTGCACTTCTATTTCAGCTTTAATATCCACAACTTCCTCTAACCTCTCCTGTTTACTCCAACATTACTAAAATAAACATGATTATTTAAAAAAAAATAAAACCTGTAGCTGTCAAATGCTGATTTCAACTGACAGTTCCTAGTTTGACTGTAGGAATCAACAGTAGACAGCTGATTTGTCTTTACCTTTCCGTATCACTAATGATTTTGTTAATTTCCTTCATAGTGTCTTCTGTTGCCCTTTTTCCAGAATGAAGTAATAACTTTGAAGTTCAGTTTAAGGAAGCCATTCCATATGTCTGTTCATCCTTCACACCCTTCTCTGTATGTTTTCTCATTCTACTACATTCTTGTTGAGAAGGAGGCATCAGAACCGCATAGAATATAAAACATACTATTATAAAGTCCAATTACATTATATTTGGAGGTAATCTGTTACTGTGTAATACATACTATTATATAATGTGGTTTATTAAAGAGGCATTAAACTGTAATATCTACATTGCTTATAGAATAACTCTTGATCCATTGGAAATATAAAGTTGTAGCAGGATGCTTTGCCTCAGCGGGCATCAGTGGAAAAAGACTTAATATTTGCCCTACTCTGTGCTCTGTGGTGAAAAACACCTACCAGGTAAGCTAGAAGGTCATGCTGTACCTTGGTGTTGGAAAACACCCTGAAGCAGCTGGGCTCAGAGAGAAAGACAGAAAACTGATAAAGAAAGAGATCTTGTTTCTTTGAGATTAAAGTATTTCACTAAGCTAGAAGGATTCCTGAGAAAAATAGAGGAGGTTTGGCTTACAAATTAATGATTGACAGTCAATCACTTTATTCTATAAGCCCAGTCCCATTCTTGATCAGGTGGGATTCTTAAACAATTTCCTCATGAGGTGTGTTTGATACTCCATCCTCAAGAGGGGTTACTGCTCAGAGATTGAGGTAGTAACCCTACTACCTACCTGGGTAGGGTAAGTAACATCTATCCCTATTTAATAATTAAGCTAGTTTTAAGCTATTGGTTTAACATATTCTTTGGTTAATGTTCTAGATCTGGTTAATGCCAATTAATAAGTAGCTGTTAGAGCACTAACATTGTAATGTAGTAGAGATTCTGATATTCTACCATTTTGATTTATGTCTTTTAGTCCAATCACATAATTATTGTAATTTATAATACAATTTTTGCATTTCATGTACATACAGTCTATTCTGTCATTCTAAACCCATACGGGACAAATGTGAGTAATGGACTGCAGCTCAGAAATGGCTAAATAGCAAATTAGAGACTACTAAAAATTATTTTATTATTATTGGTAGAAGTGTCACAAGTGTATGAAGCAAACATTTTTTCTAGCAGTGTACATTTTACTTGGATGGAAAAGCCAGATATTTAAATTCTTTCTATAATATGATTGTTATTCTTACTTGGAATTTATGCAGAAATAACATAAGATTAAATTTGGCCTATAATAAATAATATTGAATGCAATCATATAATATTGTGTTTTAGGAAGATGTTAAAAGAGCAAACAAGAAAACAAAAATTAATTTAAGACAGAGAAGTAACAGAAAACATTCAGAAAACCTAGTAAGAGTATTACAAGCATCTTGTATTAAATAGAAGTTAGGGTAAAATACACTATTGATAACCTATCCTTTGTAATCTCAATGTTTTTCATACTATTCATATGATGCTCTCTTTTTTTTTTTCCTTTGTTCATTTTATGTTTTTATGCATTTTTTTTTTCTATTCACAGCTGGATATTTTCTATTTTATTTTCTTCTTCCTTCAGCTCTGCTCATGTTCTCACCTCTTCACTTATTATATTTAAAATCGAGTATTTGATGCAATTGCACCCTTTTGTGTATTTACACCTTCTTTGCATCCTTTTATATATTTATACCTCTCTCCTGTGTATTCTACTTTTATAATGCTTTGACCATTTACCACTTATGCACTCTCCCATTCTCTTTCTATCTGTAACCAATTTTATCACTCCTTTTCTATCTCTGGATGCAGTAATATACTATGTAGATGTTATTCCCCAGCCATTTGTTATCCAACTAACCTCACTTGTTCTTCTGTAGTGTGGCACTTATCTCAGAACACTTATCCGTTTGTTTTAGTCCATTTAATAATTTCAATACTTGTCTTACTAATCTTCCTTTCTCTTCTGTTTTCAACATATATTGATAAAGCACAAGATTCTTTTATTCATAAGTTTTTGACAAGGGGAAGCATGCAAAAACAGAAGAATGGAAAAAAGTTGTGTCAGTGGCACACCAAGTTGTGCTATAAAAAGCATAATAAAAATGCATTGTCAGAAATCTGGAAAAAAGAAAGGAGAAAGAATTTTTTTATTTTATTATATTTTACTGAATATGTGAAGAATCTTGAATTTCTACAGAGATGAGTGGTTTATGTCACAGATCTTATTTTATAACAGATATAGAACAAAGAATATGAGAGCCTGACCAAAAAGAAACTGAATTTGCTAAGCAATTTAAAATAAATAAATTATGAGCATTTACTGTGCTCTAAGTATTGCTCTGCTAAAAGTGCAGAAAGTTTATAATGAACACAAGCTAGACCAATAAATTGGACATTTACTAATATCTCCTTGCTGCCACTGAAAATAAGCAACAAGCAATAGAGACAGTGGCTGTAAAAAAGTAAGGAATATTGCTAACTAAAGCAATTCAATCTGCTTTTACATTGGTCACTTTGCATAAGTGGTTTCAAACACACAGTGAATCATGAAAAATTTATACAGCTATTTGGTTGTGAAGCCAAATATACCCTATGCTAGGACTAGAACTACGTATTACAGAAGTTATAAGAGCACAGGGTATTCTGGAGGTAAAGTATAAAATTAAACACTGACAAAATTACTATATATACACAAAAGGAAAAGTTTTTAGGCTGCTGTTGCTATACTCCACAGGCAAATGATTAATGTAAAATCTTGCTTAGCATTGTTTTCTGAAATATTTATGGTAATTAGCAAGGCTTCCCAGACAGTACCAGGGAACAGCCTTTTTCTAGTCCATATTTATTCAGGAAAATTCTTTCATTCAAAGAGATAGTACTTTAAATGTTAGGTCTGAAAAAACAGAAGAAGAAGTTGTGTCATAAGATAAGAATATCCATATGGGGAAGAATACATTTTCTTTTAATGCAGTGACCAGTTGCAGATGCTTGAGGAAACCTTGAGGCTGCCCAGGGAGGTGGTGGAGTCACCATCCCTGGAGGTATTTAAGAACAGTGTAGATTAAGCACTTCAGGACATATTCTAGTGGTTTGTTTGGGATTTTGTTAGGGATGAGGGGGCTGACAGTTGGCCGTGGTGATCTTAGAGGTCTTTTCCAACCGTGACAATTCTGTAATTCTGTGATTCTGTGAAGAAAAAGATCCTGTGTTCCTTCTGCTCTTGCGGTTTTCAGTAATTACCAGCTTAGGGGCATCCTGAGCTAAAGGGGGCATCTGGACTACTTCTGTATGGCCCAGAGTCTTAATCAAGGTCATTTGGATTATCATTATTAAGCCATGCAGTGTTGTATTGCTTTTAAAGGACATCTTGATATTGTTACTTCACTCATGTATAAAGATCTAATTTCCTCCTCTGTGACCAGACTCTTCTCAAAGTTGTTACCTATGTTCAGCCTTCACCCCATGCGAAAGATTTTTACTTGATTGCAGTATCTGGGAAATTTTCTTTTTTTTCATTCCTCTCTAATATTAAGAGCCTTTCGCTACAATGAATGCAAAAGAAATTGGCAAACTGCATCGCCAAGAAACTACATTTCTGTACAAACTGTCTTCTCCAGTCAGAACAGGATTCTCTGTTACCTCCCCAACAAATAACCTGTCACCAGCTTTTTATTCCTTCTCATCATAGTATCTTGGTCTTGTCCCTACCAGAACAGTTTATTTCCTACGTTGTTCCATGTATGTTTTCCAGATACCAGAGCCATCTGGATTTGTGATGTTTCAATGAAGTCTCTAACACTTACACACGGTTTATAAACAGTCCATCATGTAATTTGTGCTTTATAGAAGCATATTGAGTCAATGCAGGATAAAACTGCAAACCAGCTATATGAATTTTATTATATTCTAATAAAACTCTGTTAGCATCTGAATAATTACATACTCATCTGCCTCCTGACAAACAAAATGTACCAATCTTTATCAAGATTACAGAATAAAAGATTAAGAGTTTCTTCAGCTTACTACTTCAAGCCATATGACTCCTAAAATTTTTTAGGAAATAAAGAAATGTTGCAATCTTGAAAGACAACAGTATTTTACACTTCCAAATGCTTTACTCAAGTTGACCTATTTTCAAAATAAGTTTCTTAACTAATTCTTAATTGTCTAGTATATTATTTTGCTTTTACACAATAGATACAGACTTTATTTTTTTATATGCCTCCAAGTATGCATATGAATATACGTAGAAATACATATAGAAATATATATATGTGTATGTGTGTATGTATACCATCTTATCTATAGCTATATGGATGTCTACATCTGTGTCTATTTCTGTGTCTATCTGTATCTATATAAAAACTCCTTTTGGCCTTTGTATGATCCACTGAACCCCTTGAAATTATATATGGAAAAAAAAGACTGGCTAATGGCCTTCATTGAAGATGGAAATAGCTGTATCTGATGCAGAGATTAGAGCAGGTTGGCATTATTGTTGGACAGTGGTAGACCAGAGATGCTGCCAACAATAAGTTTGTTACGGAAAGGTCCAAAGCAAGGAATACTCTGAAATCTCCTAGCAGGAAAAGTCAGCAACTTTTTCCCTGTCAAGCACAACTTTGAAACACTGTTATCTAAGAGTAATTCACCATGACTTTTTAAAGCAATACTGGTATAAAATGTGATATTTAAGTTCACACAGATATTTCTAATTACTGCATTAGTCCAAAAGAGCCACATATTTCAAGATTTAAGAGCCACTTATTTCAGTAAATCTACAAACCAAGAACAGATTTTTGAGACAAAATATTAGTTGTGATTTTTGTGCAAGACTTACTATTTCAGTGATATGTATGCAGTGCAGACATATAATGACATACATAGATACACATACATGAAAATAAAAACACTTCTAGATGCTGCAGGTGGAAAAGAGGACTTGTTAATTGTTTCTAGTTAAGAACTAACTTATTTATATTCTTATCACAGGTATTCATTTTCCTAGAGTGGATCAAATGTAATAAAAACTTAGAAGGAAACAAATGATAGAATCAGATTCTTAAAGTCATGTAAAAGCCTAATTGATGAGTCTTTGTGTCACTGGTTATATTATATTGTGGTTTTCTTTTTTTAAATTAGCATCATGTTCTTGTAAAGGCAATTATATTAAAAAGCTTTATTTCTCTGAGAACCACACAGCAAATGCTGATTGATCTGTTTAGTTTCTTGATTTGTGTTAGCACCTGATAATAGAAAGTAGAACTTACTCCCCAGTACATGTTTTACAACTATTGAATCTCAGGTATTAGTAACATAGAACATTTTGCCCAGATATTTAATACATATGTCGTCTTGCCTGTTAGTCTCAGTCACTGATTGCCAGCCTCTAAGTCATCCATTGAGTTCTGCATTTTCCCTTTCTCACAGCACATTCTGTGAAATCTTCTGAACATCCTGTGAATTATTGCACTGCGTAACTGAACTTTATCTCAACTCCAGTTAATTAAATCAATAGTAAGCCCTGTGCTTTGCACTAGCAATACTGATGGGTATTGACTGACAGTATTGGCTTTATAAAACAACACAGCAAAAGGCTTTGTATGGCAAGTTATTTCTTTTTCCTTCTCTTCATCTCAGTTGCTGACATTTTGGCTGTATCTAGTGGGTGACAGTAATTCAGCCAGGGCAGTACCATGGAGCATAATAAGAAAGCAAGAAGGCATTATCTGTGACTGAAAGACCTTAGTGAGAAATATGTGCAAACAGGCTTGCTGCTGCTGCTCACATGTTGGAAAAATTTAACATTAGCAACAAGAACAAAATAATACTTCTTTAAATACTTTAGATAATCATCTATAAAAAAACTTAAGTGCTTTCAAAGGCACTGATATTTTCCCTGCAAATTTGAGGAATTCATTATCAATGATCCTTTTGTATAAAGTTCTGGAGTTATAGCATATTTTTTTGTATTATACATTCAGAGACTGTAAAGGTGAAAAAAGAGACACATTTTTCCTACACACAAGAAATTACTTTGAAATGTGAAGTTTTAAAATTCATTTTTTTTCAACTGAAAATTAAAAGAAGACACTCATGTTAATGTATGTTCTACCTAGAAATATTTGTATAGGAGCAATAATTAAAAAGAATACATTGATTTTCTGCAATATACATACCTTCTTGAAAAAAAGAAAGGTTTAACTTCAAAAAAGTGTATGAAAGAGCAAAGGTTATTTAGAGTATCCTGTTTACAAGTGTCACATCACTGTCTATGGCCACAGTAGAGCTCTCAAAGAGCACATGAAAGAATGTATTCAAGAAACAGATTATTTTTTCTTCTAAAATATCTTACAGCATCCAAAACTTCCACTTTTAATGCTTACTGAAATAAGTGAATACTCATTCTTTAAAAGGAATGGTTCAATTTTCTTTGATTAAAATTGTGTGATTATAAGATCCTATTTTCATAACGTTATAAAAGACTTAGCTTAACATTCATATTGTTTTTGTCTGTGTCAGATGCCTATCTTAGCCTGATTATACTTGTTTTCAGTTTCTGGGAAGTTTTGATCCTGAATATTCCAGCTTTCTCTCTGAAGTTCAACTAAATAGGTTGTTTAAATCTAAATAAATTTTAGGTCACCATGACAGTTTCTTTGATAACCAGTTTCTCTACACTCCGGAACTGATAGTTTGACAAAGAAGGTTTCTGCTTTTTTCTTTTTAACTGCAACTTTGAGTGGTATCACAATTTTTAAAGAAACAGACTTGTTAAAACCTTAAAGTTCAAATTTCAGAAGAATCCAGGACAGCTTTCCTGATCATGGTTATAGCAAAAATAAAAATATGCCTTTCCCACAGTTTATTAATATGTTGAAAGCTTCAGAGATGGAGTTCATTTCTGTCTTTCCTCCAAGCACTCAGGTGCCAGACTCTGCATCCTCATATCATGTTTATGTTGTTCCAGACAAGATGGACAGGAAGTAAGTGCATGTTACTCCAATGATCACAATGGCCAAAAATTACTCTATAGGCAACTTTGATGCCGAAGATACCTACCTGAAAAGCCAGAGCCTTGATTCTTGCATTGTAGAGAAAGGAGGAATAAGACAAGGAATTTAGAAAGCTTTATGGTTTCTAAAATTGAGTCTGAAAGCAGAGAAAAAAATCAGATGAAAGCTGGAGTGGAATTAAAATAGTCCCACTATTAGCAAAAAAAAAAAAAAAGTGACAAGGATTTCAGAAGGACAGATCATCATCACGTGTTTCACAAGAAAGGAATTTAATTAAAACTATAGAAAAAACCCACAAATCCTGCAGATGAACAAAATATTTCCCAATTAAAAGACTGTTCCATGTCTTCCTGCAAAAATGGTGGATTGGTGGAGTAGGGGCTAGGGAAGAAGAAAAATAATGTGGGAATGGAAACAGAATGTCACTGAAGAAGTGACAGACTCAGAAAGATATGTACCGTTCCTGTGCAGTTCTGATCAGCCTATACGTAATTGTACAGAGCTCCACAGCTCTTGTTAATCCAATTTTATTCAGATGATTAAGTATTCTGAAATAGCAACTGAGATGTAGCAAAAGCAGACTATCAGTAATATTTTCTCTGTCTTTATAAGAAAAGCAGGAACTGAAGGATCAAATGACGCTACAAAATTATATATATATGGGAGTTAGGAGAGTACTAATGCTCAGAAGTGGAGATCAAAAGGACAGCAGAGGTTGTGTAGACAGATCCAGCTGCAGGCACTGGCTGATGTTCCTAGCAGCACTGAGTCTCCAGCTGGGAGCATGGTATCCAGCACTGCAGGATCTGCAGGAAAGCTGTCTGATCTCACTGTCACAGGAGGCTTCCTCAGGGTACCTGAGGGCCACAAGGGAATCCAGAGGGACACTTGTTACACTGCTTTGCCCTTTGTAATGTTTTGTCTTGCTGCTGTGATAATACCTGATATTGCCCATTCTGCCTCTGCTTACCTCCGTTCAGGGCACAGAAAATCAATTTGCCTGAGATAGTTACCTTGTACCCTCTCCAATTTTATGACAATCTTTACCAAAATGAGCTCAGAAAAAATACATTTTTGTAGACAACTGTTCAAGGAACATGCTATCCCCCCTTTGCCCTGTAAATACAGTAACAATCAGTATAGTTTTAGTGATGAAGCTAACTCATATTTTTTTATAGTGTTCCATCTCCTAGATTCCCCTATGTGCTGGATGATGGAAACTTAGGCTACTCTGCAGCACTGCTGGTGGGCCAGCATCTTGTTTCTCTTGAGTAAAATTCCTGTGATGTCTCTGGTCTTTGTCACAGCTGATGGAGAGGAGGGAGCAAGGGGAATACAAACATGCTGCAATTTGCCTAAGGTGCAGAAACATCTGCTTGAGTCATGAGCGGCTTGATGGCAGAGTTCAGCAGGGGAGAACCTGGCAATTAATCTGAAGTGTCACTGTATTTGATAGAAATTGTTGTAGAGTGCTTCTGGGACATAAGGGTAGCTCTGGTGGCCAAAGATTGCATATGTTTCTATAGTTTATTCATTTTTAAAGACTTTACTGTACTCAAATAGCAAACTTTTTCTAAGAATAAAGTCTGCCTAGTGACTTTCTCCATAAATTATGACCTACTTTATAGAAGTAGATATCTCAGCTTGGGAAATTTCAATAAACTTTTGTCTGTGAAAACAGTGCAGTTATTAGATCTTTTCTAAACAAATAGGCTCTGAGATAATAAAATGTACAGTGCTTGGGGTCAATCTTGCCTTTTGGATACAGACTTCACTGGATTAATTTGCATGCACAAACACAGAAGCAGAATTTGCCCTTTGTGTTAGTTGCTTTTCAAGGACTTCACTTCTGCTCTTCCACCTGTTTGAAAATAGGATTCCATCCTGAGATCATCCTACAGTCCCTGGACAAGTATAAAAGCCTTCACAAGACTATTTCCAGGAATCTTTTCTAAACCAAAAATCATTAAAAATTATGAAGTTAAGAAAATAACATATGGGCTATATAGGAACAGCAAAGTTTTCTCAATTTTCAGGTATATGCTTTTTCAACCTGTTTTGCAGTACATCTCAAGTACCTCAAAATTACTAGCTATATCATCCCAGATGACCAATCCCAAAACAACCTAAAACAGTAAAAAGATATTTAAAAGGGTTTTGGGTCATGCCTTGACAGACTTTCAGTTTCCAAATTAGCTTAGTCCCTGTTCTTTTTTTTTTCATTTTTGTTTTAACTGTATTTTTTACAGAAATCTTTGCAAATAAAGTTCGTAGACTGGTTTTTCAACTAAGACATAAAATTTTGTCTTTTGAGCCAGACTAATAGTTAGCTACCAACTGAAGAATCCTGATGATATTCTACTCTTTTGTTGTGTAAATTACTTCTGCTCCATTTTTAATCTCTGTGTGAAAACTTTAAATTTCACCATGATACACCTTCAGATTTATTATTTTTTTATTATTATTATTTTGGTTATTCTTCTGAGAAAAGAAATCCTAGTACACTTTAATTTTCGCTGTCCAGTTACTTTGTGGAAATTTTTATCCTAACTTAGTTGAACGAATAATAAGCAGATAGCTCTACGTACTTGAAACATTTAGCTATCTGGAAAAATAATAGAAGAAACTCTGAAGATACTGACTTTTTTTTTCGGTTTTGGATTTTTTCGTTCGTTGGTGGGTTGTCTGGTTTTTTTTGTATTTTTTTCAATCACCTTTAGTAGTCAGCCACCACAAAGAACATTAGATTTTCCATCTGAGAGATCAAAATATATTTCAATTTATATCTATTTTAGTCAATCTCTACAGAACAGGTAACATATGTATCCTCCTCCAGAAAAATACTTCATGCAGAGTTCTTATGAAAATTTCTACTTTTTGCATAATCATAATTAAGGTAGGATTTGCAAAAAAACCCACCAACAACCAACAAACAGAACACTGTAGAACAGAGAGAAACTGTAGGTTTAAAATGGACTTTGGATCCATGATAGGTGACGCAAAGTGAAACTCATTCAGTAGAAAACTTAGACCACTGAATCCCCTATTTCTCTCACACAGTTACAAATAAAGAAGTTAAGATACCCTTTTTTTGGAGCCCTACATGTTGAGACCATGAAGAAAGTGAAGAAGGGTCATCTGCAAAAAAATAACTTATTAGTCTTGAGGACATAGACAATATTGAGTCTTCCCTACTTTTTAGAAAGTGTGCTTTATGGATATGATATGGTCTGCTTATAATGTAATTATAAGCTAATATTAAAGGAAAACAAAAAAACTCATAAACAAATATTTTGCCTAAGGAAATTCTTTGCTAAATCATTCTTGAAATAGTTTAAAATTGGCACTAATTTCTTTAACATAGAATACAGGTTTGAAGTAATTAAATTTTTCTCATGGCTACCTTAAAATCTTGTTTCTCATTTGTTAGCAGCCTAAATGAAATCATCAATACTTTACATTATTAAACATTTGAAGAAAGCATAGAGGGAAGGCGGGGAGGCATTATAGCTGGCTGTCAGCCAGGTCAGATAAGTGACAGCCAGCTAAGCTCTTGAACATAATTCCTTTATTGAGCTATTTTAGCAATCTGTGAAGCATCAAGGAGCTTTAATTTAGGGGCAGCTTCCAAATCTGACATGTTCAGCCACCTTGTGGTACATCCCAAAGTGGCCAGGTTTGTTAAGTCTGGCATGTCTCTGAAATGTCTTACAAGCATAAAAGCCTCTGTGTAACAGGAGCTCTACATTTATCCAAACGGTAAATCTTTCACTTTCTACTAATAACCCAAGAAGAGGAGAGATTGTACACTTTCCATTCTGAAACTGTCAGGTTTAGTAGAAGTTATCATATTTTTAGTTTCTTAAAGTTCAGTATCTTAATTTCTCGTTCACAAATGTTGCCACTTTCTTACTTTATTTTGACTTCTCTTCTGAGTAACCGTCACTCCTTTTGATGGAAACAGCATTGCCCTCTTTAGTAAAATTTTCTATTTTATTGTCCTTATCTACTTTTTGTAAATATTAGATTACTTTTTTCATTTTTAGTGAATACATAAATTACATCATTGAAATATCATGTGCAGTAGTGACTGAGTGGTGGTGTTTAATAGGATAACTAAAACCTCTTTCATAGAATCATCATAGAATCATCAAGTCATAGGGGTAGGAAGGGACCTCTGAAGATCACCAGGTCCAACCCCCCTGCTGCAGCAGGAACACCTAGGGCAGATCACACAGGAACGTGTCCAGACAGGTCAGGTCTTGAAAGTCTCCAGAGAAGGAAACTCCCCCACCTCTCTGGGCAGACTATCAATACATATTGATAGATTTTGAAGAACCTCTGTATCTTAACATTTCCTACTTAAAATTTGAAATTGTTTTAGAGAACAGAATTCTTCTAATTTTATACACACAAATTTGTACGTTTAAAAGCTTCTTCTCATCTTCATCCTATGTGGAAGAAACATACCAGGGGAAAGTATGGGACCAGTTATCCTGAGAATATCTAAATGTAGTAATCTACAGTTTTCAAAAAAAAAAAAAAAAAAAAAAGAAAAAATTAAGAAATGTCCCTTAAACGTGACAAATTTATGTTTTCCTTGTTTTGAAGGAATATTAAATGTAGAAATAGATACTTGTATATACTGACATGATACAGAAACATTATAACGCTGTGCCCATTGACACTTTGACATGAGTTTTTATTGCAGCTCATAAAAGTCTTGGCTCTGGAAAGCTTCTTTAAGCAAAGTAACTGAGACTGTAGGAACTTTTATACCAGAGAGTGATCAAATCAAACCTTCATACAGATAAGGGTTGCCTATTAGAACCCAGAAGTGTAGTTTTCAATATTAAATTCTCAATTATTTTCAAGAAAAACTTCCAGAGGCTTTTTTTTTTTTTTTTTAAAGTTATTTTAGGTACCTTCTTTGGATCTATCACAGAATCACAGAATGGCTAGGGTTGGAAGGGACGTTAAAGATCATCTAGTTCCAACCCTCCTGCATGGGCAGGGACACCTCCCAGCAGATCAGGTTGCTTAGAACCCCATCCAACCTGGCCTTGAACACTTCCAGGCATGGGGCCTCCACAACGTCCCTTGGCAACCTGTTCTAGTGTCTCACCACCCTAATCAAGATGTCAATTATTGTGAGAAGTATAACAAAATACTCTAAATTCCCATATAGCTGACTTTTGGAAACCAAGAACATTAAATATCATTCATACAAACATTTCAATTGCCAGAGGCCTTAAACTAGGAGTAAAAATTTAAAAGCTTCTATAGCATTGTTCACTGACCTTCAGTAAATGAGAATCCAGAACTGCTGTAACACTGAACCCAGTGCACCGTCGCATTCCGTAATAGGCTTAAATTAAGTTGCTTATGGTCAATGATTGTAATTGTTCCCACAGGTTTCCAATTTTCCCACCAGCTTTGCTTTCTAGTTGCATGCAAAAATAAGGCTGCCTTCCTCTGTGATAAGAAACTCTCATTTTTGCATAGTAAGGTGGCTTGGGTATAATTTAGCAGTTACCCATGACAATACAAACATATAAGCTGCTCAACAACTGCGAAGTCAATTTTCAATAGAGTTGAAGATATTCTCCCAGGTATATGTGGTCTTTATCAAATACCATGGGAATAATTCCAGAAACATTTATTTCTCTTACTTCTGTTGCTTTCTTATTCTGCTTACTCCATTAATCAAACTGTCTCAGTACAGTCTCATATACCTCCCACTTACCTGTCAAAGCAAATCATTGATCTTAAATACATAGATGACCAGCCAACAGGAGGGGAGGGAAAAAATTGCCTCAAATCTGGGTACATTGTCTAACACAGAATGAGTCCTGGTCTGGGTCTTCCATAAAACAACAATTTCTGCATTTGTCCCAGAAACAAAACAAATGCCTCAAAAAATTATTTTTGTCTGTTTCAAAGTTTTTTTCTTCCAGATTTATGGAGGGTTTTATCACAATAAGACCAACACAGACAGCATTTTTCATCATCCCAAGTTCCCTATAAGAAAACACTACATTTTAATTGTAATTTTTTATTTTAATCTATCTTTAATAAAAATGAAAACCTGATTTCTGACTTCCAAGTTTAGGAAAGTTCTATTCCTTTTTTTTATTTCTCCAAATACTTCATTTTTTCTAAAAACATTTAAAATGTTTTTACCTAGTTATATTCTTCAGGTGTTGTGTGGAAACAAAAAAATAAAATGAAATAACCTTTCTCCACTTTTATATCTGGTGGCCTTTATTTTCATTACTCTCTAATTTATCTGAAATAGACCATCTCACCTGTCCTTGCTCTTTTGTCTATTACTCTTTTATCTCATTCCATTCTACAGCATAGATCAAAGCTGGAATGGAAGGCAAGTTTTTCCAAAGACTAACATGTCTATCCTAAATTTCACCACAGGCAACAGATTCATTCATGTCAGGTTAGCAACATACTTGACAGATGACATTTAGTTTTATGTAAAACAAATAGATTTATTAATTTATAATTTCCCATAGTAGAATATGTTTGAAACTCCCTGTTGTTGTTTTTAGAAATATATTGGTAACATAACTACATTTCAAACTATACACTTTTGCACATAGCACAGAACATATATGCAGATCATAAACTAAAAAAACTCCCATCTTCTGGAAAATATTCTACAAATGCATAAAAGATGTCGCTCCTTGGGATCATTTATGTATTACATGTTTTCTTCAAGTGAAAGCATGATTTAATTATATATTTACTTATATTTCAATATTTTTGTGTCTGAGATTCTTGCATCATCCAAAGTTGACTACTTTCAAACATTACAAAAAAACCTGTCTAATAAAATGTTAGAAGGTATAAAACAAGTTTAATGCTGTCAGGCTTCAAGGTCCATCAACCAGAAACAATAAAAACAAATTGTAGTGCAAGCCTTTCATCACACCCTAACATTTAGTTGCCTCTGTAGATCTTAACAATGATTTTTAATCTCTCAGTGGCATTCTGCTTGGTATCAGACATTTTCTAGATTAAAAAGAAAAAAAAATCCAATAACAACAAAACCAACTAATCTTAAATAATTCCAAGGAAAAGATAGTATGTGTCGTTTTTTATTACTCAAGTTTAGCTTAAAGACCATAAACTATGATCAGGCATTAGAAATAACCAGTTAACAAGTGAAAATGGATATATTTAATGGGTTATGTTTATACCCTTGCTAGCCCTAGAAAGTATGGCACTCCAAACACTTCATCAGTTCCAACAGTTTAAAAAATAAGACAGTCAGGTTTAACAAACACCACGATGTTTAGTTTCTTAACAGCATCCTAATGATGGGGCAGATCAAAGCAAATTTATTTTTTGCAACATCAGTAGAGGTACCAAAACCTGATCAACTGGAAAAAAATGTGATATCATGCAGTACCTCTAAAAATTACAACCAAACATAACAAAGCGATTTCCTGTGGAAAACTTTCCCTCACTTAAGAGCAGTGCTTTATCCAAAACTTGTTAGTAAAATTTACTTTTCAGTATAGCCAGATCATATTTTGTTCATAAATTATTCTATCCCACCCTTAGTTACTCAGCTGTAATTTAATTAAACCAAGTCTATTTCTACAGATTATTTTACATAAAAAATAGCGTATCTAGGTTAACACCTAGCCTTCACTCTCTGTGGTTGCCAGACAAGCCCCCGCCCAGTTGCTCACTTGCTATTCCTGCAGCAGGATAGAGAAGAAAATCAGAATGGCAAAAGTGAGAAAACTCATGGGTCAAGATAAAAACAGTTTAACAAGTGAACAGAAAAAAAGGGAAGAAAACAAGTGATGCAAAAGTAATCATCCACCACCAGCAGACCAACACCCCAGCAGTCTCATACCAATGGGTACCTTGCAAAAAACTCCCCCACAGTTTTACTGAGGAGCATGAATTTATATGACATGAAATCTTCCTTTAGCCACTTGGGGTCAGCTGTCCGAGCTGTGCCCCTTCCCAGTTCTTGTACCCCCTTTGTCTACGTGCTGACTGGGCAAAGTAAGAAACAGAAAAGGCCTTGTTGTTGCATAAGCACTGCTCAGTAAAACTCAATACATTACTATTAACATTGTTTTGGTCACAAACCTAAAACACAGCACCATGTAAGCAGCTTCATCCCAGACAAACCCAGTACACTCTCCATTTAAAATCATTATTTAATTCATCAGCTATGAATTTCTTTACTCCTGATTCTGTAGTGAAATGTTTCATGTAATCAGATGGTTATAGAGACTTGTTTTTTGGGTTTTTTTCTAAATATGGAAGCATTGTCATGAGAAAACTACTTTTTTGCCATATCATTGCCAGGAGGTGAGGTCCTGTTTTTTAACTGTTCTGCCAACATGTAAGGAGAGTAAAAGTATTAATAACTATAGCAAGAGCTTTTTTACAGACTAAGTTATTTACTTTTTTTTTTTTCTTGGAATCTATTTGTCTCATTAATTTTTAAACTCATTTAAACTGTATGTGTACTCAGAACATTCTTCATCTTCCATGGAAATTTTTCATTAAATTGAAAGAGACTTTTAAGTATGGAAGAATCCTACTGCTGTGTTTTGTTTTGTTTGGGATTTTTCAAATTATTTAAAATCCTGTATTTTATCTATTCCTTTCTACTCTCTGGACTATTTAGTCTATTTCTCTATGTTAAACATAATTTCTAAAAATCAATTTGGCATAATTATTTATGTTCATAATTAGTTATTAATACATTGCTAAGCAGTCATCTTGCAGTCATTAGTAATGTTTAATCCTCAAAAGAAGCATGTGCATGTAACAGTCACAACAGCCTAGCACTCCATTAAAGGACTGGAAAACTGAAATTTAGGTAATGATCAAAGAGTCTCTTAATCAGTTTTTGTTTTATGGACACAGCTTGAATATCACTTGAGGAAAAAGAGAGAAATGTCAAGACCAAGGTTAAAGTATAAATTACACCAAAGACAAGTTTAAATGGCCTCTTATAATGGTTGTTTGGTGCAGAGACTAGGAAGGATATAATTGCACTAGAGACAGTGAAGCACATCAATGAAATGCTGGGTCACAAGCATTTATGTTGTGAGAAAATGTTTGGGGATACACTAGTACTGTGATTGAAAAAGAGAAGGAACTTGGAGGTTATGTCTGATAAGTAATATGTGAGAACCCTTTTTCTGTAGTTTGATCCAAATTCAGGAATTCAGATCCCCTAATTCATGCCTTTTACCAGGACACATCTTTGAGTGTGCGTGTCTACAGACTAATTATGCTGAGCAATAGAAAGAGATTATCCATAACACACAGTATACCACTGACACTTAAGAAGCATTTCGGTTAATTGACTAGATAGCCACCAATTCATTCACATTCCTACAGGACAATAACTGCTACCTTTGAACTTAGTCAAGCAAGAAACAATGAATTTCCAGACAAGGAAATGATTGAAGACTGAAGCTAAAGCCCTCACATTTCAAGTGCTTGCAATTTTGGTATTATGGATGGAGTGAAATCACAGGATCACAGAAAAATATAGGTTGGAAGGAATGTCTGGTAATAATTTACAAACAAGTTCCCACTTAAGAGAAGGACAGCATAAAACCTGAAATAAGGCTCTTCACTACTTCTCCACTCAAGTTTTGAAGATCTCCAGGGATGGTTTCCACAGCTTCTCTGTTCTGGTACTTAACAGCTCTCATGGCTGATAAGCATTCTGCTTCCTAATCTCCAGTTCCAATTTCCCTTGTTGCAACTAGTGCATTTTGTCTTTATCCTTTATGCCTATGAGGAGGGTCTGACTCCTTCTTCTCTACAGCCTTCCTTTTTGGTAGTAAAAGAGTGCAATTATATTTCCTCCTTACGCCTTTCTCCCTTAAGTCCTTTCCTCTCTGGTGGCAAAGATGCGAGCCTCTGCCACAACCGGAGTCCCTGCTGTCCCCTATCTGAAGGCATCCTCTGGTTATTCCCTCCTCTGAGAGATACAGGGTCTGGTTTCCTCTACCTGCAGTCTCTGTGCAGTTTCTGCAGATGTCTTGTTTCCAGTCTCTGAAGTTACACAGTCTGGACATCTCCTCTCATAGCTCCTCCCTTCCTTCATCTCCTTCTGAGGAGCTCCTCCCTTCCTTTCCCTCCTGGGGAACCAGCTCTGGGTGACCCTCCTTGAGCAGAGTGGCTGAACTGGATGGCCTTCAGAAGTCCCTTCCAACCTTAACCATTCTGTGATTTGCCTGGTAAGTCTATGCCTCAAACCAAGCCTTCTGCCCACAGCTGGGGCCACTACCAAGTCCAGACCCAGAATCAGGATGGGTCAGGAGGCTGTCCATTCAGGCAGCCAGAGATGTGGATGTCAACACATTCATTCCTTCAGGACAGGCAAAGACTCCAGTGTTATCTTTTGGTGCCCAGTTGTGATGTACTCACCTTGTGAATGCCAGGTTCTTTCATCCATGATGCACTTCAAAATGAAAGAGGAAGGCCAACACTAGTCTACTCTGTATCCGCAAGACTTGGCACAGAGCAGACAAATCACACCAGAGTGTGATCCCAAAAAAAATGGTCAAGAGCATTTACTGAGTATATTTACAGCTAAGCATTATAGAACTGGTCAAAAGCTGTAACTTCTGTGTGCAAAGTTTTTAATAGTGATGGAGATGAAATTTCAAAATAGAATACTGCTGATATGAAGTTATTTTTTATTTCTGTTAAACAGAACAACTTCCTTTCAGAACTACTGTTGGAGTTCAAATAAGATGAAGTAGCAATAAAGTTGAAACAGCATTGAGTTAAAATAAGTTTCAAACTTTTTAAAAATAAATGTTTTAACCTATCAGGCTTGAGCATGTCAATATTTTCAACTAACAACATATATATATATGCATATATATTAGTGTTTCCAGTAGAAAATAGAAATGCTGGAAAAAATGTATTTGGCTTTTAATTGTTGTTGTCTTTAAATTCTAAATGAAGACAATTTTTACTACCACAACTTTATAATTAATTTGCATCCTTCAATATTTACAGTTACTCATGAAAATATCTTTATTTTTCCATTATTTACAAGCTATTATACATTCGTATAATCACAGTATATTGGTAAATGAGGCATTTCTACTTTCTTCCATTGTTTTCCTCTCTAAAGTAGCTTTTATTACTTCATAAGCATGGATCTTGTACATTTCTAATTTTTATTTTGCTAGCATTGCTTTGTGGATGTCAGTTCAATCAAAAGTTCTCTTTTGTCTGCTAATCCTAACTAAAATGCGTACTTCTGAATATCACCAAATTTTTATTCATGACAAATAATTTTGTCTTGCTTTTTCTGAGACTCCTCAAAATTGCATAGAGTTCATATGGTAGAGCAAAAGATAGAGCAACACTTTTCTCTGAAAAATCCTGTGAAACTGATTCACTTTACATTTGGATATAAAGCAAGATGGACCATACCATTGTATCTGATTTTGAGGAAACAGATTGCTGGAATACAGAAAAGCATCCTCTGCATGTCTCTTTGCTCAGACTCTTCTGGGTAACACAAGATAAACTCCAGACAACAAATTCTTTGGTGTAAGGAATATCTAATTATAAGCTCGTACAATATTGGGTAAGTGCATACTAAGAAACATTGAAAAAAGTTCATTAGTGGTGGACAATCATATAGTTTCAACTTTGCTATAACTTCTGGCAGAATATCTGAATTTTGTGCCACCTATATCTGTTTAATTACCACTAAATAATATTAGAAGTTTTGTTTCCAGTCTCTTAACTATAGTAAAATCTTGACATCATACCTTTAACTAGGTTGTCCATTTCAATTTCGACATGTTAGTCCTGTCTTCCACTTCTTGACTCATTGCTCAGTGAATTGCAATTCAATTTTATTCTTGTTTTTTAAGAAATCTGCGAATAAATATGTCCAAAGTTATCAAAGCACACAAATAAGATCTGTAGTATAAATCTTAAATTGTCATCTATATCAATTAATAAATCACAGTACAGTAAACAGATGAGGCAGAACCCCAGTATTCCAGTGCTGCTGGTCACAAGGATGAATGGCAAACTGCAGAGTGATCAGTTAATGCATTTGTCATTAACTTCTCTTAGATATGGGGGGGAGAGGGGACAAATTTAAAACAAACATTAAAAAAACCCCAAAATAAACAAACAAAACCAGACCAAAACCTGAAACATTCAGTGAATTTCAAAGCCTTTTTACCAGCAGAAATATGTCTTTAAAATAATGTGAGCTAGGGTGACATGAGGCATAGCCAGTGCGTTATTGTGCTATGTCACCCAGTATTAATTTGTATAATATGTGAGCAGACAAGCCTGTTAAAAAATTCTGTACATTGATAACTTATTTATCAAATTGCCAGGTAACAAGATAATCTGGTTTGCAAATGCACAGCAAACAAAAACATCTTGGATCAATCAATATGGGAAAATTTCACTGAGGATTATCATACAATGCCAAACTCTTCACAGAAGTAGACTATTTTTTTAATTAAGTAATAAACAAAGACAGAAAAAAAGACAGAATCCTGTCTGCTTCTGTATGCCTGGAGTACATGAGGGTGACTAAACAGCTACAAAGTCAGCAGTTAATGTCGGGGTATTAACAGTTAGAAAAATGTTAGTAAAATGATTAATTTTTATCTTGACAAACCTGCTTGTGTTGTGAAGGATTGTTTTTACTTTGTTCGTGGTTTTAATTGTATTGGAAGCAGCAGGTTTGGGTTTTTTATGATAAGATATAAATAATTCACAGTGTTTCCTTCCTTCCCTTAAAAATGACTGCAGAAACTGATATTCTTCTGGTTGCATCTTTGCCAATAGTTCTTGCTGTGGCACGTAATAGAAGAAAAGTAACCTCCTACAGCACAGCCACATTGAAATACTGAATATATAAGGCTGACACCTGCTTCAAACCAACCCAGAAACTGCTAGGCAGTACTTTCCTGCCAGGCATCCTATGAGTAGGCTAAAACATTTCTAAAAGCTCATGAGGGAGGAATACAAAACTAGCTCTAGATACAGGCAGCGTTTTTATATGGTTATGAAGCTGTAAATGGAGTTGGTGAAAGGAAGGTGGGTTTAGCAGAGAAAGAATGTAATTTTAGGGGTTGTGACAGGTGACTCTGGGTCTATGTTTCTGTCAAGGTCTAATGGCTAGTGCATACTAGTTATCTGTGTAGGTGTTTTCACAATGAGTTTTAAAATAACTTTGGAAGTTTATGCACAATTTAGCAATTGGTTATCTGAGGATCTAGAAGAGCAGCATGATGCCAATAAGCAGGAATAACTACTACTGTGCAGTCAGCAACCTCAGTGGCAGTACACTATCTTTCTGTCCCTCAGCAGCAGCGACAAAATCTGTACTGTGCCCTGCTGTAATCAGCAAATGACCCGAGCACCTTAGAAGGGGTCAGAGCCTCATTTCTTTGGAGATTGCTTTTCTCCTTCCAAACACTGAAATGCTCTTGGTCACTGCTGAAAATAACAGAGAACTTAAAATGCATCAAAATGAAATACTCTGTGTGTGTGTGTTCATGCTAAATCACTGTGATTCTCTTGAGCAGATTCAGCCTAGTGAATCATGTCCCATTTTCAGTTACCTTTACCACCCCTCTCTTAGTTCTTTTCTTTCTGGTCTGTACAGACATCATTTTGATTTTTTGATTCACCGCATTAAGTGAAAAACTTCAATAACGCAAGGAGGATGAGACCGTAAAATAGAAACAAATCTCTTGCTTTGAACTCCTGCATCCCATGGTATATGGATATGGTGAATATGAAGCTAGAGAGGAAATCATCTTCCAATCTCCTCCGAATTTCTGGTCTGGATTGAGACCAAATCACCACTTATGAAAGATTTTTACTGCTCATCAAAGCACAAGCACTGACTATCTGGTTCTAATAATGGTGTGTACTTCCTCTTCTTTCTCTGCTGCAGTTTTAGCATACTTTCCAAAACATATTATCCTCTTAAAAAAATCAGAAATTAGGAACCTCTTCCTCTATGAGAGATTTCATATCTACATCTCTGCCTTGTGAATTTAGTTCACATCACTGGCTCATAGCCAGTTTTCCAAAGCAGAAAGAGATCAAAACCAACAGACTCTGAAATTTCTAGCAAATCACTTGTTGTAGAAAGGAAAGAAAACATATCAGATATGAAGTTCTTAAAAGCAGACCAGAATTTCACTTCAGAAATCTGTCAGCTTCATCTCTGGCTCTGAAAAAAACTTAGAATACTTATTTTATGATCCAGAATGAATGTTATAGTTGTATGCATGTTTTTTGTGTTAATAGTCCACAATTCTGAAAAGTATTTTTTTTTCTGTTATTAGATCTGAATAATTTTGCTGTAGAAAATATATTAAAAATTTTCCTCAGTACACAATATTGCATTTTAATGCATATATAACACCTTCAATATTTTGAGAGACTTGATGAAAAATCAAGTTATAAAATAACATGCTATGCCAGATGGTTTGTATGTGAGGCCTAAAGGCAAGTTTCTTGCATTTCCCAGTTAAATGATTATTATCACCTAAATGCCCTGACCATTTATTAAAACATTTTCTAAACCTGAGTGCTGTTTATGGTTTTTTACTCCTTTGATATCATTAGCTTCCTTTCATGATTTTCTGAGCAAGGAGGAAAAAAAAAATAAAAGAAGGATCTAAAGTTCCTAACCTGACAAGAGATGAGTTGCACAGGCGCTGCACTCAGTAACCAGGAATCATATAGTACAATTTACAGAGCCAAGGCCAGAGCCAGCATCTGTCAAATCTACAAACCTGATGACTGTACATTTACAGTCAACACACCTGCAAATATTGTCGCAAAGTCCGTCTCTGAGTTTCCATTTGGAAAAACGAAAACCAGATGAAGCTGATGATAGAATGAAATGTAGAAAAGTTCCCCACGCTTACCAGCATTATCAAAACTCCTACAATGAAGTAATGTCACTGTCTATTTAATGTGGCAATTCTCAACACCAATAAAGTAGGCAGTTTGGAAATCACATATAATCAGACATTTCTATAATAATAACTATTTATAAAGTAAATATTCAAGAAAACTGATGGTTACAACTTTAAGTCATAGCTCTCTATTAATAACCAGCTATAAAATGCATATTTTGATGTATTGTACACAATTTAATATAAAGATAGGGAGTTTATCAGAGTTGCATTTTAAAATTATTTTATACGATACTTTGTTTATTATTTAAACTATAAAATATCTTAAATATCTAAGATGAGTTACGGATAAGCTGACAAGATTATGTATGCATTGTGCAATTCTGTGACAGACCAGGAGACAATGTGATTTCTATCATAGGCCACTTTGCAGAAAACAGAAAGATAAGCTGTACAGTTAAGTATATACAGGAAGAAATTGTAACCAAGTTTTTAACACCAAATCATGTGTTTCCTCTTACCTTTTGGAAATCTGAACACCTGTGTTAGATACTGCAGGAGAATATGCACATCTTTCGTCCCATTCAGTTCCTCTATAGTCATCCAGTAGAGTATGGGCTGAATTCCTGTATGCTTCCCTCTTTTAAGACGCTGAATCCCTGCAAAACCTTTTGCCTTTTGGAGTTTCCCTTTGGTATGTCCATTTCATATAAATAATAACTAATATGTTTGTTCTAACAAAGACTTTCCAAAGACTTCTACAGGGCACAATGCCATACTGCTGACTCATCCAGATCAGCTCCACTGTTACATTTATGTATGTAGCACTGCCTTGTTATAAAATACACTACAGCTGTCTGACTAAATGCAGAACTTTAGGAATTTAAGAAAAATTAAAACAAACCTGGATAGCACCTGATCTCTCAAATATTTGTAGTCTTCAGGATGTGAAAATTGATTGTTGGTGTGGAAATAGAGGGTTTCATCTCTGGTCTGCCAGGACTGATGTTCAAGGACATAATGGCATATGTTATTATGAAAAATATGTTTTTTGTTTTTTTTTTCTTTCTGATTATATTAATCTAATGGATAAAGAAAACACCAACAATCTGAAAAGTTAGAGTTCACAGAGTGATGACGTAGGATAGTTACTCCAGCTATTTCTAACTGTGTGGAAGGAAGTGTGCTTTGAAGTCCTGGCCTAAGGACTGTACGTACAGAGAAAGTGGATAGTGTAAATTTTTCTCTTTGTCCATTTGCTGAAATATTCTCTCAGTGAATTTCAGAATAAGAACTCATCTCAATCTGCAGACAGGACAAAGTTTGACTTAGGAGCTGGAACTCCCAAGCTCCTAAATTCTATGGTTTAGACACTACAAGCTTCCGTCTCTCCCTCCCTTCCTCTCTAGTGGCAGGGCAAGAGGCAATGGGCACAAACTGAAACACAGGAGGTTCTCACTGAACATCAGGAAACATTTTTTAACTGTAAGAGAGACTGAGCACTGGCACAGGTTCCCCAGAGAGGTTGTGGAGTCTCCATCCCTGGACATATTCAAAAGCTATCTGGACTTAGTCCTGGGCAACTAGCTCTAGATGGCCCTGCACGAGCAGAGAGATTAGCCTAGATGATCTCCAGAGACCTCTTACAACCTCAAACATTCTGTGACTCTGTGATACGAAAGGCAGGTCTTGACACCAAAACATTTCATAGTTAGTAAAAAAAAAATATTACTCCATGTTATGAGTGTAATCCCTCTGTATGAGTTAGAAGTGTGCAGAGCACTTAAGCATTACTTTGTGGAGATTGTTCAAGGCTATCCTGGAAATGCTCATAAATATTACTGTGACTAGAAATCTAGAAATTATTTTGGTATATGTAGTCATATTGGCCAAGCAAGATTTGGAGACAGTGGGGAAAGAACAGAGGAGCAGTCAAAGTACAGTTAGGCTGCACCCCTAACACTGTTTTCCTCTTGTTCTTAGTGTCACAATTGTTTGTGGACTTGGATATGAAATCTAGTACTCAATAGCTTGTGGAATAACAGTGGAAATGTGTCTTGAGGATTGCTTAATAATTTACTAAATATAGCACAAAGCTGTAACTAAGTGGTGAAAAAGCTAATTTTCTCAGCTCAGGGGAAATCTATTGGAGTTTTTCATTCATGTGTTTGTTTGGGGTTCTGTTAATTTTTAAATGGCAACTGAAATAGTTCAGGTTATCTACCTCCAATTTCATACCACCCAGATTTAGAAATGTTACTGACTTGTCTAAGTTTATAGTGCAGATGCCCTAAGTTTCTGTTCTGTAGCTTATACTCCCAGCCAAAACTTCCATTTCAACACTTTGTTCTGAGTTAGATTAACCTTGGTGAAGTTCATAGATGCAATGTCTCTCATTCAGCTAAAGAGTAAAAAAACCCATCTACCCTGTCTGCATCTTTTATAGAACAGACAGATGAAATAGTAAGGTCTGCCTGTAAAAAGATACACACAGAGCCGGAGTAAGAGTTATCTGTGTTTTCCTACACCTTGCTAAAAAGAGAAGCTTACTGCGATCTGATGATAAACTCAGACATACAGCAGTTGCTGGAATAAAGCCCTGTGTGTGAGAAAGAAACAGTAAGTTGCAATAAATAAACAGAGAGAGAAACAATATACAATACACAGACACAAAGCCATTGTTTGCAGCGTCATTTCAACATAGAGCTTTTGGAGGTGTCAGACCTATGTAGACAAGGGTTAGAAATTGTGAGAAATAAAAGTGGAATATATATTACGGAATATAAAATAACAGTGGCATTTTCTTTTCTCATAGTTTCTAGTCTTTTGTGCCCCCATGTTCAGAGAAAGAGGATTTTGCATATTCTTTAAATAACTTCAGCACATTTCATTCTACAGCAGTGAAACTTCCTCAGAAAAAAACCTCCAAAATATCAATACCATTCCTTGTACTGGCTAATTGCTTAAATTTAAAAGCTACTTAGAGGTAAGCTGGAGATGGGGCTGTTGTTTTCCTTTTTTCATAACATGCCCAACGCTCAAGATTATGAAAATCAAAAAGCACTTCAGTCTTTGGCGATAGAGCTAATGCCCCCTTTTGTCAAGAAGAAAGTGAAAAGAAAAGACATCGAAGACCAAGTTTTTAAATGTAAGATACATAGGTTTATAGCAGATGTGTCAAGTATATTGAATTATCTTACAGTGATTGCATCACTATATTAGCATAAAAGGAAAAAACAACAACACTGAAGATTAATGAATACTTTCTTCCTTTCTTTTCATACATTAAAGTAGAAAGAAGCACATTTTCTTTTAAAAAGAAAATATATTAAGAGACTGTTAAATGCTTGGCACACCAAAACATCTTCATTTACATTCTGACACAAAGTCAGTTCAAAATATTGGAAGTCTTTTGTCGATTTTCATGGGATTTGGATCAAAATTCACTTCTAAATAAAACAGAGATAAAGAATCTGAAGTCAAAACTATTGCATTTTTTTTTCCTTTTTCATTCTAAGTTCTTAAATGGCTGAGTAAATAGTGTTGAAAAAGTATTCAACTTAGTATTAAACATCCTTAGAGATGAAAGAAGGCTTGGGACTAACCGCTTATGCAACAAACTGAACAAGGTAAACGTATTTCTAAAATCTGTGAAATTAAATCACAGATTTATCTTTATCTTGGTGTGAGATACGGAAGTAGTATGAGGTGTATTACTAATAAAGGCAATGAAAAGTGCATTACTAAAGACATTGTAGATTTTCAGGTAAATAATGAGCACAGGAAAGACATTATTTACTATTATTTGGAAAAGAGCATAGACACAGGACAGAAAGATTTCCATAATTTCTACAAAAATCATACCAGGATTCCTATCTTTTTAGAATTCTCCTTGACTCATTAGCATTTTGTCTCCTTTTCTATTAGTTTGAAAGCTCCTTTTTGAAAACCTTTTTCTAAACACATATGCCATACAAACATCCAGATACCATGAAAATAAGCTCATTACAAACCTTTGCATAAATAATATTTGATTTTTGTGAGTTCACTCTGCTTCCAGGGGCACAGACACAAGTTCTAACCTGCTACAGGAAGTCTTGCCTTTCCAAATTGTTTTGTTTGTCCTCGTTCCTTTCCAGAAGTGCCACTGATAAATCACTGTACTCAGTGTGCTGAAGAAAATCTGGCTTTCTCAATATGTGTTTGTGCTCATGCTCACCCTGTGTGCATTAGACTGCAATTACTCCTATCTATTACATTATCTATAGCATTTCTCAGACTGTGAAGTTAAAGATCCTTTTATTCTTATCTTTTCCTTACTTAAACTTGATATCTGGACCCACTCTCCTTTTTATGAGAGGGAATTGAAAGCAACTCAGGAATTAATGTGAACATGCATTAGAGCAGGAGTTTTTAAGGTATGTGCATCAGGTGATATGTGTCAATTATGGTAAACATTTCCTTCAGGGAAAAGGAAGAGACATATCAGTAGTGAAACTGTCCATGCAGAAAATGTCTGTTTGGTTTAACTCTATATGTGCATACACATGGCAATGAGTTTGTTGATTTCTGCATTTCTATAAAAGAGAATTATCCAAGTTTTGTGGAGATGTACCGGAGTAATAAGTAGGCTTTTGAATGTAACTGAAAATTTCACTTTGACCCTCTTTGCTGTACTATCTAATCCCTGATCTTATCACCCCAGACTCCCTAAACTAAGCATACATTGAGAAATAATAATAATTTTCAGTGTGAGATTTCATTTGATACATTTCTGACTGCAATATCAGAATGCAGCTGCAGTTAATCTCATTATGCTGTTGAACTCGGAAACACATGACCTACACACTTACATATTCCTTTATGCTTAAAGAGATATTTGATGTGGATACCATACCCTCATTCTAAGCTTAGAGCAGAGTACGTACACAATAATTCCAGGAACCAAGTAGACATGTATGTCCCTCACTGCTTCTAGAAGCCTCTGTTTTCTTTCCAATGTCTCTCATGTTTAGCAAAATATCATTCACATTCATGTATCTGTAAATAAGAAACCAGTGTTTCTTTTTATGTCTTCTATTTTTTATCCCACTGAAGTCTTGGAAAAATAATAATGTCACTAATATAGTTTTCTTGTTACCAGTTCAGATTGGTTTCTTCAGCAGCACTCAAGCATCTGAATGCACATCCATTAGTCACCTTGAATTCACGCTAGAGTTGTGCTCTCCATTAACACACAAAGCATTTTCCTCTTTCCTCTGAACAAATATTATTTAGACAGAGTTGCAGGAAATGTGCCTCAAGTACACCATCCATGGTAAAAAAACCTGCTCTCCTAATACTTCTTATGTTCACAGTGGCAATATGTTATGGGGAAAATGCAAACCACAAATCTTTCATAAAAGTCAATTGCACACTTGCCTGAGAAGAAAGCAAGAAGAAAAGCACAAGGGCCACTATGCCAGAAGTGTTTTTAAGTAGGTAAATTATTTGAGGAAGGGTAAAAGATTTTCTTAAAATTCTGTATTGACCAGAATGTGACTAATAATCCTTGCCAATTAGGAAAAAAAGTTCATTAAGAGATTACACAAGACGTTGTAACTATTGGTGAGTATGACTAGCATTATGTTATTTGTGAACCAAAAAAGTTACATGATTCCTTCATTGACACTGCAGTGAAAATAGTTTAGAACATTCCCTAAGAACTCAGTGATGTTTTCAGTCCAGCTAACATATTCCAGACATACATATAAAACAACCTAGGTCACTCATTCATATCTCTGTGTTGCCAGAGGGGGCTGCAGGGTCACCTCTGTGAGGACAGGCCAAGGCTGCCCCGTGCTGGACATAGCCAGTTCTAGCTGGCTCCAACTGACCCCCCCAAAGGGCATGGCTGAGCCCCTTAGATAAGGTGGTGGCTCCTAGGGGAAAATGGATTTAAAAAAAGGCAGAAGGTGCTTGTGGGAGGAGGAGACAGAAGAGTCAGAAGTGAAGTTGTGCCTGCCTGGGAAGAAAGAGAGGTGAGGGGGAAGGTAGTTTTGGTTCTGTTTTTGTTTCTCACTATCCCATGTTATTAATTGCCAATAAATTAAATTAACCTTCCCCTAGTCAAGTCTGTTTTGCCTGTGACAGTAAGTGGCAAGTGATCTCTCTGTCCCTGTCCTTATCTCAACCCAAAAGCTTTTTCATCTCATTTTCTTGTCCTGTTGTGTTGAGGAGGGGAAGTGAAAGAGCACCTGGGGGGGCATCTGGCAGACAACCAGGGTCAACCCACTTCACATTCTCACTATAGGGCAAGGAAAATGCATAAAACAAGTTTATTGTGTGTGAGAAAGTGGACTGAGACATAAAATCTAGCAAATAACAGAAGTGCAGGAATGAATCACTACCAATGTCTTTATTTACATATTTTTTAAAAGATTACACCAGAATAGAAAGCGTCATTTCCTCTGCATGGACTAACACATGTTATTTATTTTGCATGTAAGCATTTTTCTCCTTCACATTGGTAAAATGCAGCAGTAGTTCTTTCTGTTCCTTTCATGTTTTTTCCTACTCCAATATCACTTTTCTATTTTCTCACATCATTCCTTCTAATAAGGCTTATTTACATATATGAATATAAATTATAGATGTATGACTAAAGCCCAAAAGTTTATGAGTAGAGAAAGACAGGAATTCTGTATTTGTTTCTCAGTGCTGGATAGGTGGCAAATATGAAAACACTGCTAGTCTTGTCAATACATTAGCAATGAAAGGCTTGCAAAGAAGACATCAGAGTAGTGATATACGAAGAAGGCACTTCAGTCTCAAAAAAGACACCAAAAGAACCGTATGAGGATTAAAGACATTTTGAATATAAACAAGTTTATTATTGAAGTATCAATTATTGCATACATCAAAACAACTCAATAAGGGTTACAGTACAAATGGTAACATCAAAGGAGAAGATAACTTTCATTTTGGCTTAATACTAGTGTGAAAACACATTTTAATGGAGTCTGTTTATCAGTTCCTGTGTTTTATTCTATGAAGCTAGTTTACCCCCCACAGCAAGACCTCCTGAGTGTCACAAACATTTTGTGTGATGTCTTATTCAAGATGGAGAAAAAGAGTATGTGCAGAACTACTTGCCTCTGTAAAATGACAAATTGTTTCTCATTATAAGATTTGTAATATAATGCATATGTATATCAAAAATATATGTATGTGCATGTGTGTGTGTATTTGCATATATACATTCAATATGTGAGTGTCCATGTACAAATTCTAATAAAAAAGTCTTGATACTTTAAAGAAAAATATGAAGACAAGGTGCTCACTACAAAAATTATGCAATCTCCAAACCAGACTTAAAATCCTTTTATCATAGAATCATAGAATGGTTTGCGTTGGAAGGGTTCTTAAAGATCATCTAGTTCCAACTCCCTGCTTGGGAAGGGACCCCTCCCGCTAGATCAGGTTGCTCAAAGCTCCATCCAATCCGGCCTTGAATGCTTCCAGAGATGAGGCATCCACAATTTCCCTGGGTGGCCTGTTCCAGTATCTCACCACCCTCACACTAAAGAATTTCTTCCTAATGTCTACCAAGATCTGTCCTCTTCCAATTTAAAACCATTACCCCTTGCTCCATCACTGTCATCCATGGCCTTGTAAAAAGTCCCTCTCCAGCTTTCTTGTAGGCACCCTTCAGGTACTGGAAGACCTCTATAAGCTCACCATTCTCTAGGCTCAACAACCCCAAACTCTTTCAGCCTGTCTTCATAGGAGAGGTGCTCCAGCCCTCTCTTCATCTTTGTGGTCCTCCTCTGGACTCACTCCAACAGCTTCATGTTCTTCCTGTGTTAGGGGTTCCAGAACTGGACACAGTTCTGCCCCAACCCCAGTGCAGGACCTTGCACTTTGCCTTGATGAACTTCCTGAAGTTGACTTGGGCACACCTCTCAAGTCTGTCAAGGTCAGGTTAGGCCCCCATTGAAGCTGTCTTACTGGCTAGGAGTACATTCTCCTGCATTTTAAGTCTTCTCCTGCTAGCCTGTGATCCTTCTCCAGGCTCAGGGCATCTGTCACTGGCACTGGCCTCAAAGTGGTGGCAGTCAGATGGATTGAGGATCCTCCCCTCAACAATTCTAGTTTAAGCCCTCTTTAATAGATTGGTAAGCTTATGGCCAAAGATGCTCTTCCCTTTCTCTGAAAGATGAACCCCATCAGCCTGTAGGAGACCAGGTTTCTCAAAGCAAGTTCCATGGTCCAAATATCCAAAGCCCTGGCTGTGGCACCACTCCCATAACAATTTATTGATTTTCACAATTTCAGGCCCCTTCCGTTTAACCAGGAGGATTGATGAGAAGACTATCTGCACTCCTGAGTCCCTAATCACCACTGCCATAGCCCTGTTATTCTTCATGGTCTTCAGGTTGCTCCCAGCTCTATCACAGGTACCTACATGAAACAGCAGGAGTGGATGCTAGTTGGTGGGATGTACCAGTTTTGGTACAAGTCCCTTTGTGACATCTTTGATAGGAGCCTCTGGTAAGCAGCAGACCTCTCTAGGGAGTGGGTCAGGTCAGCAACTGGGTGCCTCTGTACCTTTTCACAGTGTCCTGCAGCTCAGCCACCTGTTGCAAGATGTCCTCCATCTGGGCACACATATTTTACATGCAGGTTTCCCACCTATCCCTGCCCCATGCAAGAGGTCTAGGCACTTCTCATATCCTGAGGTCTGTACACCAACCTCTTCCATCAGCAGCTCCATCTGGGTGGAGGCATTAGTCACTACCAGTGGTGGATGGTGCAGACCCCTCTCCCAGATGGAGCTGCAGCCTTGGCTCTCCACTGAGTGCTCATCATTCTGCTTTGTGGGTCAGTTAGGATAGAGTGCTCTTGACCTGTGTAGAGATGTCAGAGTGGAGCCTGCTCAAACTCTGCGCTAGGCACTGGCTGACATGCCACTTTGTTTGCCTGCCCTGGTTGCAGCACTTCCTGGGGCCACCTTTTGTGGGAGTGGGAGATTTGCTTCACCCACGTCTTCTCAGCAGCATTTTGATGAACTGCCCTTTCCCCAGTGCTGTCCAGGCCTGAGCTTAAGAAATTAGTAGTTTATTAATTTTCATACGTACAGTTAATAATTTGATCACATTTTTAAAACAGAATTCACTTTTATTTGAAGTAATTGTTTTCTTAATTATTAAGTGTCTCTAGCTTCATTTTCTGTATGTTCTAATGCCATTTCAGTAGTGTATTTAATTTTTCCAGATATTCCTTATATCTGAAATGAGTTTTTGTTCACTTTGAAAAAGCTGAAAAGTATGTCAAACTTTATCCAGCAGTGTAAGGTACAAGAGAAAAAGTCAACCTTTCCTTTCCTTTTGAATTCTTTTTTATCTGTGAGAAATTGTTCCGGGATGAACTCAAACATGAACCATTCAATTCCGAGTCTTAGTCCAAAGTACACATTAAAATATAAACCTGAGAGAAAATGGCATTGGTCTCTGACTTTGTAATTAGTTTGATCAAACACAAAAGGCAATTAAAAAGGATATTGAAATCAAGGACCAGATTCTCAGCTGGTGAAAGCCATGGCATTCCATTGACTCAAATGAGTAGTTCTGTATAAAAATGTATACCAAAACTCAGGAACATTTATATTAAGTGGGGAAAAATGGTGCAACTTATATGGCATAGGACCTTACTACAATTTATAAGGTGACCTTTGAACAACCTGAATGTTTTTCTAGTTGGATCTTGTTTCATAGACATAGGGGGAAAAAAAAAATAAAAAAATATAAAGTGCATTAGACCGACATTATGCTTCTGCTGGAAAATGGGAAGGACTATTTGATAATTAATATGTTTTTTTACCAGCAACTGGGGTAAATATTTTTAAAAGGGTGAAATATACTTGTATTGTCCCTTTTACAAGAGAAACCTGGCAACTGCTTTCTACACCAGCTGGAGTTTATGCAGCATCCTATTGGGCAAGCAGCCAATAGGGAATTGCAATAATCTAATCTTGAACTAGAAAAAGCGTGAATGACCATTTCAAGGTCTGACTGTGAAAGACATTACTGCAATGTGGCAGAAGTTCTTTAAGTAGGATGATAACATCTGTTTTCAAAAGATAAGAGACTGAAGGTATCTGAACTCTTTACTACTGTAGTAAAAAGTGCAGTTTCACTAAAGTAAATAGGAGATTAAAATTATTCCAAAGGTGTTTATGCCTCATATCTACTTACTAGACTGAGAAAATTATAATGGCAATAAAAGTAATGTTTTTATGTATCCAGTGTTTTATCAAGATCAATATTTGTAATGGCAAGGCAGATTCCAAACTGTGTGAATTGTCAAAAATGTCTCATTAGAATGGTGTTAACGCTAGCCTAATAACTGGATGAAATTTACAATGTGTAATTCCATTAAATGTAAATTAGAATTCACAAAATTTAGGTTAAAAAACCCAACAGATGTTCTTACCACCTTTACTAGTATTAAAATATTTTCCATAAAGATATAAAAGCTAGCATTATTACCATTATGAACTTTGGTGAGACACTGCAAATAAATATGTCAAAGTTAGGATGGACTAGTTAAGTGTTATGTATCCATTTTGTTATTTGATTCTTACCCACTATATTTTTTAAAAGCAGATTTCAGATATTTGGTAGCAGTTCGTACGTTTTAGGGGCTTTTAGTACAGATATTTCACTTTCATAATCCCATTTTTTCTCTTTAAATTTTATTTTATTGGAATAGTTGGCTTTATGGCACTTGAGCATTTTCAAAGTATTTTTGTCAAATTTATAACTTCTCAGTGCATATAAGAATTGACCACCACAACAATAATGAAAAAAAATAATGTGAAATAGTATCATGCTCAAAATGTTGCATTTGGACTCATTTGAAGGAAACAATCACACAACTAGTACATTTAATTTAATTTAATTTAAAACAATCTGTTTTTTTGCAAATTATCAGAACATAGAACTCTCCCAGTCCCAAGAAAATAATGGTGTTTTTGAAATAATCTGGATTTTACCTTATAACTAATGAAATTTCGTTTGATAGTGAGGAGTGAGAAGGTAAGGAAGAATAATTTTTAAATAAAATAGCAAACAAAACATTGTAAACTAATATAGTGCACACATACAAGACCGAAGTATTAACCTTTGAGGTTTATATTGTTATTACCATATGTCAGCCAGATTACCTTTCTCCCATGACAAACAAGAGTGAGTTTGTATTTTGTTAGCATTATTAATTTTTCTTATTTTCTCAAAATATTTTTGTGGGTTTTTTGATGTTGTTGTTGGGGTTTTTGTTTGGTTGGTTTGTTTGTTTGTTTTGTTTGGGTAAAAAGAAAACACAAGCATGTCAGTAAAGATCTTCATGTTTCAAAGACTCCATCCTGCCTAGACCCCACTTATGATTTAAAGAGAGCATGGATTTCCTGCTATACTTGAGTCGTATCTGCAAGTCCCAGGTGGCTGCCTCAGATACTGTAGGGCCTCTTCAGTGGTGCAAGATGCTAATGTGTAAGCAACTGAACTGAAACATTAATATATTCATGTTTGCAAATGTGAGAGTGATGCATAAAAATTGCCCATCCGAGTTATGTATCTTTAGAAAGACCTCAGTAGACGACTGAGTCCAACTGAAGTTTGAGATATGAAAAAGCAGAAAATTCTCTGCTGGACCATAGGAAATTCTCTCAGTGCATCCTTCCTGTAGTTTCCTTTGGTTGAAGAACTTCTAAAGGTTTCAAAGATCACTCCTTTTTGCTGCTAATACTATAAGTTTTTGGCACATGATAGAGTAAGCTCTCTTTTCCAAGAGAGTTTGGACCATATAGTCGGTATGTCCTTTCCAAACCGGGCTGTACTATGATTCCAAGATTGTTCTTGACTTTTTTTTTTGTACTGAAAGTAGTCTGAAGAAAATTTAATTAAGCTTTTTCTATTCTTTGTTTGAATACTACTATGTCCTTTCTGAAGAAGGTATCTAATCTTAAAGTTTAAGTTAAGCTCAAGTATACCGGAAAAAAAAGTATTTCTTGAATATTGAAGAACTTCATATAAAGCATACTGAAGTTTATGTGACATTATTTGGTTGGTTGGAGTTTTTTATAAGGGATGATTTGTTTATTTGTTTTGTGTTTTTCCTTTCTGCTTCAGGTTCTGGGAAAATACTAAGGGGAATAATTTAGACTCACGCTCCAAACATTGTTTAGATGCAAAGTTATACAATACCTAACAATTGTTAGTGTGAAATATAAAGCTTTCAAAAACCTTTAAAGACCTAAAATAGAAAGCTATCAAGCATCAACTACTTCTTATTTTCTGAATCTGGAACTGTCTGCTGCTGGAAGAGGTGGCAACATTCAAATCTCAGTTTACTCCCTAACATTAATGAATGATTTCTTGCCTTTAGCTTTAAAATGTTTTTACATTTGAAAAATGTTTTATGATTATGTCTTTTTTAGAAAGATTTTACTTTCTACTGATTCTACGAGGAAAGCTTTAGAGAAATAGTACAACTGTGAAGATTTACATTAGATTTTCACTGTAGAGAAGGTTATTAGACATACATACGCACATACGCCATTATCAGAAAACCAGATGAAAATACTTAATGGAGTAATGAAGAATAATGGTTTGCACTTTTCACTCTGAAATGAGCTTACAAACGTTAATTTAGTTTCACAATATTAATATGAAATAAATACCATTTACTCAATTTAAAGATACACAGTAAATTCTGTAAGGTGGATACCAAGAATGGGCCAATCTCTTTGCAGTGGTGCCTTGTGATAGGACAAGGGGAAACGGCACCAATCTACAACACAGGAAGTTCCACCTCAACATGAGGAAAAAGCTTATTTAATGGAAGGGTGACAGAGCACTGGAACAGGCTGCCCAGAGAGGTTGTGGAGTCTCCTCTGGAGACTTTCAAGGCCCGTCAGGACATGTTCCTGTGTGATCTGCCCTAGGTGTTCCTGCTGCAGAAGGGGGGTTGGACTTGATAATCTCCAGAGGTCCTTCCTACCCCTGTGATTCTATTATTCTATTCAAGGTTAAGAAGACCTCTTGGCTAAGTCAAAGAGACAAAAGACAAAAAGAAAAAGACACTTTGAGGTGGGCATTGTAAAAATGTCCTAAAGTGATGATGTCTGTTAATTCAGATTAGTCCACAGAGCCTAATCCAGACTCTATAACTACAGTAAAACATTTATAAAAAAAATTTAAAAGAAAAAAGTAACTAAGGATGTTTACAGAAGTATAAAATCTCTTTTTCTTTGTATCCAATGCAGTATCTTTGCCACTAAAACAGCAGGTCCTAACTTTGCTCATAGGTAACTTTAATCAGCTTTCCAGACAGTCCTGCCAATCAAATTACTTTTTTCAAAGGGGGAGTTTCAACAAACAGGCTTTACAGCAAGTCTTTCAGGTCATCAAATACTGGTTATAGTTAAATGAGAAGTAAGACCCCTCATAAGGGACATCTTGTTTCAAATGGGAAGCAGCTTTCAGTTCAAGTGATCCTGAATGTCATGGTAAGAAAGCTAGTTCTGGGAAGTATTCTTGTAAATTGGGAACTGATTTTATGGCTGTCACTCATACTTGCACAAATCGTGCCCTGTGGACTATTGGACTTCTGTGGTCTCTGAAAGAGTAATATCAAAGGAAAATTAAATTAAAGAAATGAAGCAAGATGTTCGTCTTCTAGCAAAAGTCACAGCCTCTGAGATAGAGCAGTGAACATTCAGGTTAAATGTACCTGTAACATCCAGGTAGTGGCAAGGGACCCAGCTATTTCAGTTGTAAAGAGGGTTGGCTATTTGAGCTTGTCTTCTAGGGCCAAGTGCAGAAACAGGACAGCCTGGTACTAATTCTTTGGACTATTATTGCATGATGATTGCTAGCACTGAGCTAAATGTAAAATTTCTTCCCTCTGGTGGTTTGTTGTTGTTCTCTTGTTTTGGCTTTTTTATGGTTATTCAACTAGTTTCAGGAAAGCCCATTTTCAAAAACTGGAATAACATCTGTCTCTATCGATTTTATGTATTTGTTTCTGTGAAGTGATCATGGGTACCCATTGCAATAAACAGAACATTCCAAAGATGTGGGATGATGTTTGTCCTCTGCAGATGCAGAGGTTGGTCATCCCTAAGCACAGGTCATATCAACATGCTAGTAAATAACTCCAGGTAACCTATGTATACAATATATGGAATTATCACAGCCAAAGTTGTTTTGCTTTCTTTAGTTGTTGTGGGGTTTTAGTTTTGTTTTTATTGCTGTTTTTCATAGGGAAATATATAGAAAGCATTTAATTATTTATCAGTGGAAAAAATGCACTGGAAATCTTATAAATATTAATTGTGCTCAGTTTTTTTTGGCAAAAAATAGCACCACAATGTTTTAAACTTTTTTGGCTGTATTCGCTTTTGTTATACTGATCTTGTTATGTAAAAGTACATATAATGCAAATCAGTTTGCACTGAAAACAATTTAAAATAATATAATATTATTATAGACATTAATAGTGTATTTTGTTTTCCAAATAGCAGTATTGAAGTACCATCATCCTGAAGTAGATAATATCTTTTCTTTATATTTGTTAGCATTTTAATAAATGTTACTATAGCCTTCTTACAGTTGTACAAACTAAATGCAATTGGCATACTATAATGTAAATGCAAGAAAAAGATTTTATCTTGAAAACAATAAAGGCAATGGTATAAAGGCAGCACCAAGAGCAAGGTTTGTTCTTTTTGCAAACTATTTTCAAGATGTTCAATCACAGCTGCATGTGCTCATCATACCTTAATATAATTTGGGTTTTTTTTTCAGACAGTTACTGCATATCATGGTTGTTACAAAAGAATAAAAATACAAAAAATATTATTCATTATTAAAATTTTATCTTGTGAGGAAATAAGGGAAATCCTTAAAAATGAGCTTTCTTTCACATTTTTAAGGCAATTTGCTCATCAAAAAAGGAACAATAACTTATGCACTATTCTCAGGTCATATGAAATATTTTCCTTTTCTAAGTGTTGGATACTTATTTAGGACTTTTGAATCATCACCTTAAAATATTTCTGAACACTTTTGCAGCATAAAATGATAAAATCTCTTCATATTCTGTAATAGGATAATTCTGAGCTCAAAATTAGAAAAAATATCACAAATTCAGATAGATAAATGGGGATCCAAAACTTCCATAAGCACAGAAATTTTCATGTAGACTCTCGAAGTATTTGAAATAGATTAAACACCTAGTTAAAGCATGATATGACTACTACACAGGGTTATAAAATAAATTTTATTGGTTTTATAAACACTCAGCTATCTTATGAGTTGCTCAAAATCACACAATAATTTAGATATAATTAGTACCAGTGAGCTTTAAAAGCCTAACTTTCAAATTCCAGCCATAACACTAAGTTGGTGCAATACCCGTGGAATGGGCATTCTCCCTATTGTTTTCCCTTTGATATCACTTCATTAGCCAGGTCTGACGATCCTTTGCCTCTTTTCTGACAGATTTATCCTCTTCTATCTCAATATTTTCTAGAGACTATGAATTCAACAATACAAATGAAACAGGTGCTCATGGGAACTATTATGAGGATCTGTATGATGGGGGATAAGACAAGATAAATACTGGGGAAAAAAGTGAAGATATGGAAATGCACTCATAACTGAGGAGAAACAAAAGTTCAAAAATCTTAATACTCACAAATAAAGTGAATAAGTTATTCTCTATAATGGGGTATTAAAAGAATAGATACACAGAAATATCAGTCAACAAAAATCTGCCTTCCACAAATGTTATCAACTAAGGATAGTACCAGAACAGGGCTAAAAGGGAATTTGCATCAACTCACTTTAGGCTGTAAAATAAGCATGGCTGTAGCACAGATGTCATTGCATATGCTACTATTTTGGCATTTAAGGATATGAATTCACATGGGAACAGGCACGGAAATGAACGGCGTGATCAATGAAAGAGCTAAGTCTGCCTTAGAAAAGAAAACTTGACTTGTAAAGTTTAGTACAGTCTAGGAACTATTTATGCACAACCACAGTGGGCGGAGGGAGAAAGAAAACCCAAGAAACATACAACCTATGCATGTTAACAAATTGTCAATTCCTTTCTATCTTTTGATTGATTACCAGGTCCCTGTTGATTGTTCATGTTAAAGGCACGTTGCAGAAAGGAACTGAAAAGCTCATCTACATTCCCAAAACCATCAATCCAATGAAATGATCCATAACTATAAGTCTAATAATTTGGAATGGCTCATGTTCATACAGCTCTTGCATGGACTTCCTAGGGCAGGCAGGTTGCATTCATAGACTTGCACATTACAGGTTTCCTCTTAATCCAGCTTGCAGATCCTATGGTTTTATTAACATCTTTTTTAATCTTTTCAGTGCCTTCGGTTTTAAGTGTAATGATAGTAAGGACTGCAAGGCCCCTAGTAGAGTGCCCAATATGGGACTGAATGTACTAAAAACATGGCATCTGTTGTGGTGCGTGTGGAGATGTGCAAGGGTGGTTAACACCTAGCACAATATCTCAGCTAGACAGCTGAAAAATAGCTATGAAGTTATGTATGTTTTTTACTGAATGTGTTCTAAGCAAGAGTACATTAAACCTGTCATACATCACATTAGACCCCATTGCAGACCCACATTCATGGTCCCAGTTGTTAAAATGTTTTATTTTCTCAGATATTTGGATCATGCAGAACAGGTTGGGGTTTTTGTCTTTTTGTGTGTGTGGTTTTGTTTTTTGTTTTTTAGTTAGGTTCTGTATAAACTTATTTTTATTTGCTCTTTTTTGGTAGTAGGAGTAGTTGCCTAGTCAGTATATCTGATCTTGATTTTTCTTTAAATTTCTTTGGCTCCCTAAAACTGTCCTTTTCTTTGTGATGGTCTGCTTTCCTCCAATTAGTTTGGGAAAAGAAGAATAAAAGGGGCTCCCTGTGAACGCTTCATTTTGTTTGTGTTGTGATTAACGAGGAAGACTATTTCAAGAGAAGATTATACTTGCTTGTTTCAAAGCAGATTTTTAAAGACAAAACCTTAGCAATAAATTAAAATTATACTCTTACACAGTTCATTGCATGCTATTAGAATACCTTGCACTGGTGGTTTACAGAATCTCAGATACTAAATACATATGCAAAAGGTGAGAAAGTAATTGTTGATTCTTGTCAACAGAGCAAGACATAAGAAAAGAAACATAATAAATGACAGATATTGCCAATAGCATTCATTTGTCTAGGCAAATTATCACTATCAGAGTTTTATTTATATCCCATGAAATTCCCATTCTGTTTAATATTCCACAATAAATTACACCATGTTCTTCTGTAGGATTATTATAGTGAATTTCAATTACAGAAATGGGAAGGTTTTTCCCTATTTCCTGCATATGTAGAGAATCTCTTAAGTTATTCCCTGCTGACAAGGAAGATGAAATTTCTGCTTCATTTTTTTTTGTTTCCTGAGGAGGAGGGCAGAGAGAGAGAGAGAATGCACTATTTGCTGTGCATTTTTAACCAATAATTCAAACAAAAAATTATTTCATTGTTAATGAAAATGAAAGGAACAATTTCTAATAAAGCTTAATAAGTGTGACTTAATTAGGCAAAAGACAATATTTAAATGAAAACATAAATTGAGAACAAAACGTGGTATGGAAATGTTATGCTTACTAGAAACAGCAAAAGTTGTAAATGCACCGTGTACTTTTAAAAACATTCTGTGTGTGCATCTGTCGTGGACCAAGATCTCTCACAGCATCTCTGTGTGCTACACAGTCTATACCAAGAATGCTACTAATACCTAGTGTATTTTTCACATTCTGTAATGTGTGTTTTATATAAATATATATATAAATGACAGCATTTAATCAGATAATAGTGATACGACAATTTAAGAGTTACATCAAAAATATGAGCAAGTATGCAGAATTCTGATTGAAACAATGCCAGCAATATTTCACTAACACTACAAAAAGGAACAGATTTTGCATGTTTTCAGTGGTGGAAATACGGATTATCAAATAGCATAAATCCAGATATGTTATGCTGAACAGATAGTTTATTTTCCTGTGTTTGCAGTTTTTGAAAGCTGAAGTGCAGCAATTATCATCTGAAAGGGCTGTACTTATTTTGTTGCTTAATTAGATGACTATCTGCAAAATTTAAATTAAAATGTTATCTTAAAGATTGTTTTTGTAAATTGAAATTTATTTTCAGATGGGGTTTTTTTGTGTCCTTCAATATATTAGGGTATTATAGTAATGCAATAGGAAACAGTAAATGAGACATTGAATCTGTCTTCTTACTGGATTTTCAAAGCAATCATTTTCTGTATATTCTGGGTTAACTTAGTTCTTCCTGAACTATATTCTCAAATTCAAGTTCCTTTATAAAGTTGAATTCAGGAACAAGTAAGACTTCAAGTGTCGTAGAGGAAATCAGACTAGATCATCACAGTAGTCCTTCTAGCCTTCCAATGTCTTCATTTTCTGAAAAAAACCCAAATACAATAAAAGTCATTTTTACCTCACCTAATACTGAACAGAAGACAGCTATCCATGTCTGAGCTACCCATTCTTAGTCCTCATATATCCAATGCAGAAAAAAAGGTAGGTTTCAAGAAAATCTTACCTTGTTTAGAAATGCCTAATTCTCTACATTGACTTCGAAGAAGTGTAGGGTCACTAATTCAAACATAAGCATCTGTGCTGTAGATATTCACATTTACATTTGCTCACTTCCATCCCTGTAAAATAAGAACACAATACTCATAACTTTACCATGTGGCAGTTAAGTGCTTGATGTTATTCAATTTTTTTTTACTCTCTCATTTTATGGCAATTTTAAAATTAATTTTTACTATTTGACAAATCATTCAGGAAAAGACTATAGAAACAAGTATCAACCCTTCATAATAGTTTTGTCTCCTAAAACTTATGTTACCCTCAGTCTTATAGTATTAATTTCACTCTATAATTACCATTGTTTAGAATGAAATGAGAATGCTCATTAGATAGCTGTTGAATTACAATCAGCCATCCCACAATTATGGCAAAGTATCTGTTGGATCAATATTAGAACTATTACTTAAATGGAGAATGAAAAATTACTTATTTCGTCTACGAGAAACAATAACATATAAGGTTCTTGTATAGTCAGAAAAACACTGGTTTTTTTGTTCTTTAAATATCAGACTTTGGCAGGAAATGGAAATAAACAAAAAGCACAAAAACTTCCAAAACATAACTGAAAGAAAACTATAGCATCCTTGTTTTGTAGAACTATTTAAGTACGTAGCTTGTGCATGCCTATTGAATAGAAGTTGATAATATTAAGTCTTGCCATTTTTCAGATGTCTCTCTTTGAAATGCAATGAATGACACAAATGTTACTTAAATCTCATTTCACAGGTAAGATTAATAAGGCTCAAGTTGAAGCATATCTAAATTATCATTATGTACACATAGTTGTATGATTTTGTGGGAAGCTATAGATAGAAATGTATAACAGCACACATCATACAATGAAAATAAATTCAGCTGTTCTCAGCTGGCATGAACCAGCAGTGAGCATTTCATAGAATCATAGAATGGTTTGTGCTGGAAAAGGACCTTAAAGATTATCTAGTTCCAATCCCCCTGCCATGGGCAGGGACACCTCCCATTAGACCATGTTGCTCAAAGCCACATCTGACATGGCATCCACAATTTCCCGAGGCAACTTGTGCCACTTTCTCACACCCCTCACAGTAAAGAAATTTTTCCTAGTATCCAATCTAAATCTACCCTCTTTCAGTTTGAAACCATTCCCTCTGTCCTACCACTACATGCCCTTGTAAAAAAAGTCGCTCTCCAGCTTTCCGATTCTACAGATTTTAAGACAATCAACCATTATCACCAGTTCACACTCTGGCCAGTTATACTCAATGTGTGTCATTCCTGCCTCTGTCCCCCTCCCCTCCCCCCCCCCCCCCCCCTACCCTCTGCCTACCTCCCTTCTGCCACCTCTGGAAGGGAAATTAGGAAAATTTTTGATTGATGAAATTCCTCTCATCTAGACCACACATAAGATAAAAAATCATTTTTAATAAACTTACATGTGTATTAATGTTGTATATCCAACACTAGGTATAACAAAAAATTGAGAAAGAAATAAAAATCAGAATACAGCTTTGAGATGGGAATTTTCATTGCTAGTCTGGAACTTGGACATCTTCATTGTCCACTCTTGTATCCAATGGAATACTCATGGGTTAGTCACAGAGGGATAAACCTTCAACATACACATAACTGAATGTCAATTGGGGATTTTTAATTTTTTTTTAATACTTTTTTTTTTTTTCATTAATAAATGAGAAGAGGAGCTAGGAGACCAGCATGGTTAAAAAAGGAACTGCTGGGCAAACTTAAGTGGAAAAGGAAAATCTACAGATCATGGAAGGAGGGGCTGGTCACTTGGGAGGAATATAGGACTGTTGTCAGAGGATGTAGGGAGGCAATTAGGAAAGCTAAGGCCTCCTTGGAACTTAACCTTGCAAGTCAGGTTAAGGATATGTCGCAAACCGAGATGGGAAACTGCGACTCACTTCCCTACACAAAGGGAATCGAGGGCTGAGGACCACTCCCTGTCACACTCACAAACAGTGTTTAAGAATCAATAGGTTTATTAAAGGCACTACTGTCTAGGCGGGGTTATTTCTACAGAACTACAGAACAACAGCAATCGTAGGGAAGAATAATGCAATATAATACAATGTGCCCTTGTGGCCAAGAAGGCCAATGGCATCCTGGGGTGCATTAGAAAGGGTGTGGTTAGTAGGTCAAGAGAGGTTCTCCTCCCCCTCTATTCTGCATTGGTGAGGCTGCATCTGGAGTATTGTGTCCAGTTCTGGGCCCCTCAGTTCAAGAAGGACAGGGATCTGCTTGAAAGAGTCCAGCGCAGAGCCACAAAGATGATTAAGGGAGTGGAACATCTCCCTTATGAGGAAAGGCTGAGGGAGCTGGGTCTCTTTAGCTTGGAAAAAAGGAGGCTGAGGGGTGACCTCATCAATGTTTACAAATATGTAAGGGGTGAGTGTCAGGGAGATGGAGTTAGGCTCTTATCAGTGATGACCAGTGATAGGACAAGGGGTAATGGGTGTAAATTGGAGCATAGGAGGTTCAAGGTGAATATCAGAAAAAACTTCTTTACTGTGAGAGTGACAGAGCACTGGAACAGGCTGCCCAGGGGGGTTGTGGAGTCTCCTTCACTGGAGACATTCAAAACCCGCCTGGATGCGTTCCTGTGTGATGTGCTCTAGGTGACCCTGCTCTGGCAGGGGGGGTTGGACTAGATGATCTTTCGAGGTCCCTTCCAACCCCTAGGATTCTATGATTCTATGATTCTATGACAATACAATACAATACAAACAATCCTATCCCCCTCCCAATCTCCCCCCCCCAATCTCGGTCCCGGACAGATAATGAGGGAAAGAACTTGGAGAGAGCCTTTGGGGAGATTAAAGGAAGCAAGTGTATAGTAGAGGTGTGTGTGAATGGGTAAATGTCTGTAAATGTTAGTAAGAAACGTCAGAGTGTAGTCAAGTTCGCAAATCTCACCACCGGGGTGCGGCCGAAGCCGATCCCTAGTCGGGACCCTCGTTCTCCAGCGATTTCAGGCGGGCAGTCCGTTCAGCGTGTTCATACACCAGTAACCACAGAGGAAAGGTGCGCCGCGGCCTCACGGCAGCCTCCACAGCGATGTCCACACCGCAGCAGCTACACCGTAGAAGTGTTCACAGAGCGCGCCCGTTCGCTCCCCTTCCGGTTCCGGCCTCGCCGGGCCCCCTGGGAGCTGTAATCTGTGGGCCTGTGCGCATGCGCCTGGTGCCTCTGTCCTCTTCTTGTGCCGGGGAGCACATTACCAGGAATGGTCAGTAGATGTCGCTGGATTAAAGGCCATAATAGAGTCCGTCTCTCACAGGATAATAGAAAGGGCTTTTTCAAATACATAGCTAACAAAACTAACACTAGAGGCAATATTGGCCCACTGTTGAATGAGGTGGGAGCCCTGGTGACAGAGGATATAAAGAAGGCAGAGGTGCTGAACGCCTTCTTTGCCTCTGTCTTTACTCCTGCAGGATTTCCCCATGAGCTCCAGACTCATATAGCCCCAGAAGTAGTCAAGATAGATGAGGAGTTTGACATAGTAGATGAGGATTGGGTTAGGGATCAGTTGAGTAATCTGGACATCCATAAATCGATGGGTCCAGATGGAATGCATCCAAGGGTGCTGAGGGAGCTGGCGGAGGTCATTGCTAGGCCACTCTCCATCATCTTCAGTAAGTCATGGGTAACAGGAGAGGTGCCTGAGGACTGGAGGACAGCAAATGTCACACCAGTCTACAAGAAGGGCAAGAAGGAGGACCCGGGTAACTATAGACCGGTCAGCCTCACCTCCATCCCTGGAAAGGTGATGGAACAACTTGCTCTTGTCTCTATCTCTAGGCATATCAAGGACATGGGGGTCATCAAGAGCAGTCAGCATGGTTTTATCAAGGGTAAATCATGTTTGACTAACCTCATAGCCTTCTATGAGGAAATTACTATGTGGATAGATGATGGTAGAGCGGTAGATGTGGTTTATCTGGATTTCAGTAAGGCATTTGACACCGTCTCCCACAGCATCCTTGTAGATAGGCTGATCAGGTATGGGTTTGGTGATCAGGTAGTGAGGTGGATCAGGAACTGGTTGATGGGAAGGAGTCAGAGAGTTGTAGTCAATGGGGCAGAATCTGGTTGGAAGTGTGTGACTAGTGGAGTCCCTCAGGGGTCGGTACTGGGACCGATGTTGTTCAACATCTTCATCAACGACCTGGATGAGGGTATAGAATGTACCCTCCGCAAGTTTGCTGATGACACTAAGCTGGGAGGAGTGGCTGACACACCAGAAGGCTGTGCTGCCATTCAGAGAGACTTAGACAGGCTGGAGAGTTGGGCGGGGAGAAACATGATGAAATTCAACAAGGGGAAGTGTAGAGTTTTGCATTTGGGGAAGAACAACACGATGTCCCAGTATAGGTTGGGGGCTGACCTGCTGGAGAGCAGTGTAGGTGAAAGAGACCTGGGGGTCCTGATAGACAGGAGGATGACCATGAGCCAGCAATGTGCCCTTGTGGCCAAGAAGGCCAATGGCATCCTGGGGTGCATTAGAAAGGGTGTGGTTAGTAGGTCAAGAGAGGTTCTCCTCCCCCTCTATTCTGCATTGGTGAGGCTGCATCTGGAGTATTGTGTCCAGTTCTGGGCCCCTCAGTTCAAGAAGGACAGGGAACTGCTTGAAAGAGTCCAGCGCAGAGCCACAAAGATGATTAAGGGAGTGGAACATCTCCCTTATGAGGAAAGGCTGAGGGAGCTGGGTCTCTTTAGCTTGGAAAAAAGGAGGCTGAGGGGTGACCTCATCAATGTTTACAAATATGTAAGGGGTGAGTGTCAGGGAGATGGAGTTAGGCTTTTCTCAGTGATGACCAGTGATAGGACAAGGGGTAATGGGTGCAAATTGGAGCATAGGAGGTTCAAGGTGAATATCCGAAAAAATTTTTTTACTGTGAGAGTGACAGAGCACTGGAACAGGCTGCCCAGGGAGGTTGTGGAGTCTCCTTCACTGGAGACATCCAAAACCCGCCTGGATGCGTTCCTATGTGATGTGCTCTAGGTGACCCTGCTCTGGCAGGGGGGGGGTTGGACTAGATGATCTTTCGAGGTCCCTTCCAACCCCTAGGATTCTATGATTCTATGATTCTATGATTCTATGAAGAAGAAAGCTTTCTTGATGGGGAGGTGAGGTGCATATTTTTGTGGAAAGGAGCTTCATTATTCTGGAGTATTTTCTTCCCAATCACTTAGTGAATTAAAAGCAAGTTTAAAGAAATCAATTCAACTCTGGATTGTTTACTATTTTCCATCTCAAAAATAATATACAGAACTATAACTGAAATGATGCTAGGTGCATGCCACCTTGCACTACGAAACCTAATCCCATATTTACCTTTAATTTCTCTCTGAAACCTATTATTTTCAACATTCTAAACCAGGTCTTCTCTGCCCAAGGTAGCTAATTAGAGCATCTAGATACTGTGTACACACTGGAGACTATTGAATAATACATGAAAATTGACTGAAGTCAATTTCTTTACATTTTTATCTTTTATTCATTAGGAACTTTCAGAAAAACAAGGTTTGCTAAGGCAAAAATAAAACACCGCCATACTTCTACTCTTTCATAGCAGAGGTTAAAATGTTGTGAAGTAGCAGTGGTGTGGCGAACGGGCCCCACGTACTATAATTATGCCCTTTGGAACAGCAGCCACACAGCTGAAGTAGTCTTCTTAGCCTGCCAATCAATCACTACACCAAGGACAGTGATCAAGGACAAACAAGTAGGCTGAGTGAGGGACTTAAAGGTGGGAAACTGTATACTTTGTTGCAGACAATGACTGGCAGTCTTTGCCCCGCCTGAAGCTGCCCAGAGACATGACTCTGATTTGTTGCACAGGGAAGTTCAGTGGCCCTAAGAGCATAAAAGGGGATGCAGCTAGGGACCTGATTGGTCCAGACTGGAAGAAGAGAGACTGCAGGACCGGCCTCTTGCTGTCTCTTTGAAGTCAGTCATCCCTGCTGTGGGTGTGCTGTCCAGTCTGCTGTGGGATACTTACCTGTTGCTGTTGTGTTGCTTCGTGTGCCGTGCTGTTGATTGCTGCTGTTCCTGAGCTGTGGTTATTTGTGGATACCTATCCTTCTGTGCTGATCCAGTTAGCTGCCTGCCTGTGGCTGCCATTGATCGCCTGACATCCATTACCCCAAGGGATATCTTACCTGCTATCTCCATCTCCAGGCACCCATCAGGAGCTGCCCGCCTGTTGCGAGCCCCAATCGCCCAAAGTTAACTCTGGCTGCTGGCCGGGAGTCGCTCATCGACTTGTCCCTTCCTTCAGTTATTTCACCTCCGGAGCAGCATAAGGCAGAGTGCCTCCCTACCTTGAAATCCCTCCACCTTTCCCCTACCTGTAACACACACATACTGCGATAAGCACAACGGGCTCACTCCTGTTCTTCCCTCGCTTACTCTCTCCCTCTGTGGAATAGTTAAGCATAGAGTATAAGTACATTGATATCAGATAAAGTGTTCCTTAGTTTTTATATATGTATTCTGCTTACCTTAAGGTGTTCTTTGAATTATATATTTACTTTCTTTTTTTTTTTTTTACTGAATCCTCGCCCCTCTGTATTCGGTTCTCTCTAAATAAACCGCTTCAATTCATTAAACTTAATTTTGGTGTCAGAATTGACTACCTGAGGCACGGTACGGGTGGGATCTGCTGGGTTTTTCAGGTGGTTAACTCTTAGCCTCTCTTAAGTGTATCCCCAGACTGACGCACAGGCCTCGGTTCTTTCACTCAAAGCAAGTTCCCGCAATGAGTGGCAGCCTGTGACGCAGCCGTGATCAGTCCTAGTGCCTGATCCCAGATGTGTCTGGCAGCCTTTACCACCGCCGCTCGGACCATCACAAGTGCCTAGATCTGAACATCTGGAAAGCTGAAAAATGTACACTATTAAACATTGTATTAGCTGTATCAGCTACTGGACACACACCTTCTGTCTTACAGTACCCTGACGTTTTAGCAAAATTATTAATCTGTCTTTGAGATATATTTCATCACAATGCAGATTACTTGTCTACAAAAATAAATTAGGGGAAGTACAATAGAGATTATTTCATCTTAATTTAAGGAATGATATTATTTTCTTTTTTTAGTTTGTTTTTGTTTTGTTTTTGCAAAAGGAACCTCAAAACTTGACATGCTTCTCAAGGAATTTTGCAGCATTTTATGTCTTTGAGCTGTTAGTGTTTCTAAGACATATGCTGTTAAGCCTCTCAATTAGCTGAGCGTATCCAACAGAAAAGAGTTTTGCTTTTTTGAAAACACATTGTGAAAGACAGAATTTAAGCACATTTAATTCTTGCGTAACATAAACCTGAAGTTCTCACCTTTCAGAGGACCAACTTAGGCTTCCTAGTCTGCTCGCACAATGAACTCAGGCCTTCTGTATTTAAAAGAGGTGAGCCACAGCAATTAGGTTTAGCATTGAGCAGCAAACATCAAATCCACGTTTCTGGATATATTCAGTGTCTCAGTGTCATCTGAAGCAGGCCACAGGATTGTTGAAGGAGATTTCACCTTATATCTCAAGCAAAGGTTTTTAGTTTACTTTTTAAAACTGCTGAAAAGAGGCTGTGCTGACACCAGTAAGTTTAACCACAACTAGAGGTTCTGGATTGGTCAATATCTTAATAAACATGGAACAGGCTTACTGTCTGCTGTGATTTCCAGACAGTTTCCAGACAGAGCAGTATGACAGAGAAGGCCAGGAGACAGGCCGATGAGTGCACCTTCTGAGTAGGACTCAGGCCTGGAAAAAAAAGCACACTGCTTTGCTGTTTTCAGTGTTTGAAAACACACTCTTACTAGTTGCTGATGGCACACTTTCTCCACTATATGAAAGTTTCAGTATGACACCTCAGAGCTAAAGATTATGGAAGAAACTATTAGACACACAGATTGTCTCTCTACTGTTTTTAATGGCCTGGCATATAAGTTTTATGTGGGAAACACCCTTATCCAAATACAGCTATTTATTATTGTATTCTGTTTTTTGCAAGCATCCCTCTAACCAGTAGGTTCACATCACAATGTCAAAATTTAGGGCCCTTAAAGCAATTAACTGATCATTAATTAAAATCAGCTGTATTAATTACCAAATAAAATTGAGACATATTTCAAAACTGATGACATTTTGCAACCTGTATTGCAGAAAGATATTCTGTAACAATGTATATTACTGAGCACAAATATATTTTCAGTATCTTACAATGCCTCTAACAGATGTGGTAATGTGGGAAGATGAATAGGCAATCCTAATTTTCACTTATATTCAAGAAATTTCTCTAAAATTATGGACTGAAAACCGTGCCTGAGACTCGGTGTTTTGAAGTACAGACTTGGCAAATATAAATTAGTGTTAAATGTGTCATCTACTGAATATACAAATCCATTTGTATTACACAGTAACTAAAGCCAAACAGCCAACTAACTAAAACTGTACAGAAAGGATATGTACAATTTATGAGATAAAATCAGAGCTTATTGTAGCATTACTGTCAAACTTTCAAAGGCAAAGGAGATGTCTTAGGAGGTAATTTATTTTGAGTGAGCATGAGGAGAGAAAGTCAAATCTCTTTCACCAAATCTCTTCACCATAGCAATACTTCCTTTTTTATGTCTCCCACAAAATAAAGACTTGAACTGTTGAAGAAAATTGTTCTTCATATGTCTTCAAAACAATTTTTATGTTAATTTGATTTTTTCCCACCCATTTCTTCTCACTTTAACCAATCAGTTTTAATTAAGTTATTAGTGCCATTACACTCCATAAGGTGTGTGATATTTTCTGTTGGTACACATTGTACAGTGCATTGATCAAGGTCAGCAGTTAAAAAGTGCTTTTTGTTTGTTTTCTTGGGCTTCAGACAGGAAAGCTCATTTTCAAAAATTACATGTTCTTTGTAAAATACAGAAAAAAGAAATCCATTAAATAAATGCTTTTCTAGAACTAACAAATAGAAAGGGTCTGCTAGATCAAATAATTGACCTAACTTTCAGGGCTATACTGATCTCTTGCACTGATTTTTTCTTGGTTTTGATGTCTAGTTTTAAAAGTGAAAAATTATTAGAAATTCCAGGTTTTCCACAAAACATAGGCTCATGCATCTCTTTGTCAGAAAGTCTTGTTGGTTTTGGAACTCAGTCTAAGTTTTCAAAAACTTAATTTCAGGCTTGAATTATAGGTGATTATATCACTTCAAATATTAATACATGGTACAGCATTCTACATTTAATATCTATTCCTTGCTTCTTAAAGTTAGTGGAAAGGGTTTTTTTACCATCAACATGAAGAAGAAGGAAGCACTTGCTAGCCTTTACTATCACGGTCACATAAATAGGAGGAACAGTAAACAGTAAAATTCTATTATATCCCTAGAAAAACTGGAGGGAAATAATTTGCTTAGCTTGTCATATTTTATGCCCTGAAAGCTGTACATATATTTTAAATTAATGTATATATTATGCACATTACAAATAAACTCTTTGTGATACTTTTAATTTTAAGAAATGTTTGAAACAAGATGTTAATAAATAGAAGCTATCTCTACATTAGACCACATGGAATAGTACCAGGAACTTCTTCACTTTGAGCATGCCCCAGGTTTCGACACATAATATTGTCTCTCTTTGGAAATCTATCAATCGATTGACTTCATTCTGATTACAAATCCCATTTGTGTTGGGAATGCTGATAAGATACTCCAGTTATATGTCCTGCACTACATGTCAGATCAGAAGAACCAATACTGACTGTTTTTTGGAGAACATATCTATTTGAATTCAAAACTCTACTCCACTTGTATCAGTGGATTAAGCATTTAAAGGGGGTCTGTGATGATGGCTGATCTAGCTGGGTTCTGTTTAGATACAAACTTCTGAATTCTAAAGAAGGAACTATCATTGATTAGCATAATCCTAATAATGAGCAATTATGATGATCACTACAATGGAAGCAGTGCTAAAAATAGGTAAGTAAAATATGATATTTTTTAATACTGTAGTTTGCTGTTACATAGACGATCAAGGTATATGAAAAAAATCCTGCATCCTCTGAAGTCACTGAATCAAATTATGGCATCTTTCTAAAGGATACTCCAAAGTCACTGGTTTGCTGACAATAAAGTGAAACAAAACCTACTATACTACTGGACAGATTATCTTGCTATAGTGGTGCTTTTGGCCTGAAAGCATAAAATTCTAAGGACACAGTCCTTAGATTAAAGAAAAAGCAAAACAAAAAAAACTCCACTCCTTTCACTTCGCACCTCAAGAAAAGGCACACCCTATTATTTCAGAAGTGTTCTATTTAAAGAGAATTTAAAGTACTGGTTTTATACTTTAATTAGTATGGCAAAGAATGAACAAAACAGCAGAAGGAAAACTCTCTGAGTAGAAGAGTCAGTTGTCTTGGATTCCATCCTCATTTCTAACACATGGCATAGGATTTATATTATGTTACTTCAGACATTAAAGAATAGACATCTGCTTCTGGACGTGGACTTCCTTTACAGCTAACGGAAAGATGCAGAACACATGAAAGGAAATAATTTCATCCAACATCTATATTTAGTCAGAAGAATAACATCTTAACAAGCACCTATTTTTCTACACAAGGGAGAGGGAGCCATAAGTGACTAGCTGAGATACCTAAAATTAAATAAAATTTCTCCCATTCAATATGATTTGTTCTGGGGAAAAAAAAAAACCACAACAAAACAACAACAACCCATATTTTGTTTAGTATAAAAACATCTGTAAAATGTGTATAGGAATGTGTGCTCAACAATGACATTTTGGAGACTCATGAATGTATGTTGTGGTGTCCTGGGTTGAGCCAGGATGAAGCTAATTTTCCTTTTACTGATTTTTTTTGCCTTCAGTAAGCTCTCTTAACTAGCAGCAAGTGTTCCAGCTCGTGGACTGATAACACTGGAATGTTTATGTTTCTGCTGAGACTCCAAGGTTGCTTCTTAGCTCTGCTGCTACAGAGGCTACTTAGAGCAGAGGAGTCATATCTATGACACCTCCATAGGGGAGCTGGACTAGACAGACAGCAGAATTGACCAAAGGTATTCTATTCCATATATCTACGTAAGCTCCGACAAAGGTCAGAGATCACAGAAGACAACTTCCTTCCTGCTTCTTCTTCCCTTCTCTTCTGTCCATGACCGGCGTCTGGCAAGGACTCCATCCATCCATCACCGTCGACCCCTAGGCTCAGCCACCTCATAACTCCACCCTTAGCCCCTGTCTGCTCTGCCTTATCTCCTGCCTGCAGGTTGAGAGATTTCAGGACTGCTCACAGCTAAGGAGAGTGCCGGGGGAGTTGCTGGGGGTGGGGGGAGGCAAAAGGCTTTTGCACATTCCTGAACGGACTTGTATATAATTGTACATATAATTAAAGCTGTCTAATTTAGTTTTCAATCCAGCTAAGTCTCTCTCCTAATTCTCTCTCTCCTTCCCTACCTGGGTGGGAGGGGTAGGGGATTGTCTCTGGTTTATTTTTCCATTCTGAGTCAAACCATGACAAGTGGTTTACAATCAGTTAAGGATATTATTTCTATTTCTTTATGCTGAATATAAGGAATCATTAAAGTTTTCCAGAAGTCATTACTATGTAAAGTAATTGTAGGCTTGAAGGCATACACAAAATTTTGCACTCTTTATGTATTGTTTTCATTTCTTATTGTAATGACTGAATTACACTTGAACTTACACCCAAGCTTACAAATGCTTTGTGTATTTTATTAGTTTCATCCATTGACTTAGGAAAGTCATGCAGATGTCTTCTTTATCTATGCTACCTTAAATGAAAAGTTCAGGTCATAAAGTTGATAGTAACATTTGCATCTTTTTGTAAATTTATTTGTATATAGTTTTATTTTAAAATGAATTTTGCATTGTAGATAAATTTTAGCTAGTAATGATACACAGTGTTCGGTCCTGAGTATAATTGCGTTTTACGAAATATTGATGCATTAGTGTATACAGATTGTATTCTAAGCAAATAAGAAAAAAGTTTAATTAAGCACTAAATATGCTTTGAAATAATACCTGTTTATTTTCAGATTTCATTTACAGATACAGTAATTATATTTTTGTTTATGCAGTTGTAAAATATTATTCCATAAATTATAATGCAATACTAAAGCACAGGTACGCTGTAAGGTACATCTAGTTTATTTGCATTGCTAACATCTAGAAAACCTAATGAATCCAGTGATGTCTCTGGTTTTCACCCATATTCTTTTTTTACCAGCAGCTTTGCAGCAGCACCCTTATGTCACCTGGAAAGGAATAAAAAATCAAATTCAAAATTAGCCCAAAGTGCAGATGTAAAGTGTAACCGATATAACACCAGAAAGAAGGGGTTTGTAGCTCAAATAAGTGTTCATTCTATGTCTGTAAGTTTCATAAGAGTCATCATGCATAAAACATATGGTTAGTAATTAAATGAGTATCTCCTGATCTCTCATTAAATAATGTGGTGAATGTTAGGCTCTGAAGATTTTTCTCTTTAGCATTCAATCATGTTCTAAATCATACCTTTATATCACCAAATAAAGCTATTACATATGACTATGTAGGTGTGTAGACAGATAGACAGACAAAGATGTGTGTATGTATGTGTGTATGTATATACATGTATACACATATATGTGTGTGTATATATCCCAACATGCAGATATACCAACTAAATCTCTACTGGTTGAAAATCTAGTGAGAAGGTGAAATTTTGTTAAAGACACACTGCTACAGTTCAGCATCTATCCACTAATATATCATGAGTTAATATATCACTGTTAATGTCTGATGGGTTGATAAAAATGTTTTTTATGTATTTAGTCCGAAACATATTCTGAAAGGACTCACAAAATTGCTCAAAGAGCTTCTTCTGAGGCACTGCATTAGAACTCTGTCAATCAACCAAAGCTATATTATTAAGCTATATATCATTCACTTTTTCCATATTTAAAACTGAGTTCAGACTGGATGTGTGGCACCTTCAATACCAGCAAGGTTCTGCACCTGGGTCAGGGCAATCCCAAGCGCAAATACAGGCTGGGTGGAGAATGGATTGAAAACAGTCTGGAGGAGAAGGACTTGGGAGTGATGGTGGACAAGAAGCTCAACATGAGCCGTCAATGTGCGATTGCAGACCACAAAGCCAGCCGTGTCCTGGGCTGCATCAAAAGAAGCATGGTCAGCAGGTGAAGGGAGGTGATTCTCCTCCTCTACTCCATCATCATGAGACCCCACCTGGAGTACTGTATCCAGTTCTGGAGCCCCCAACATAAAAAGGACGTGGAGCTCCCAAGGAAGGCCACAAACATGATTCAAGGGCTGAAGCACCTCTACTACGAAGACAGTTTGAGAGACTTGGGATTGTCAGCCTGGAGAAGAGAAGGCTCCAGGGAGACCTCATAGCTGTCTTCCAGTGTCTGAAGGGGGCCTACAAGTAAGCTGGGGAGGGACTTTATACAAGGGCTTGTGAGAGGACAAAGGGTAATGGATTAAAGTTGGAAGAGGGGAGATTTAGGTTAGACATTATGAAGACATTCTTTAGTGTGAGGGTGGTGAGACACTGGAACAGATTGCCCAGGGGAGCTGTGGAAGCCCCATCCCTGGAAGTCTTCAAGGGCAAGTTGGATGGGGTTCTGATCAACCTGATCTAGTGGGAGGTATCCTTGCCAATGCAGGGGGTTTGGAACTAGATGATCGTTAAGGTCCCTTAGAATTCTATGATTCTATGATGATTCTATGAATTTCTCATTTTTTGAGTGCCCCAGAATAATCTTTGAACACACTAAAAAGTTTAAGGCTTTTTTAAAGTAAGAATCCTAATAATTTCCTAATTTATCCATATTTTTACCTAGTTTGTGAAACTACACAGCTTTTCACAGTTCTACATCCACTGTCCTTCCAGTTTCCTACCTTCAGATTGCGTTGGTTGGTCACCTGCTGCTCCTGAATTTAAGAGGTGCATTCCATACCTACTGGCAGTTTGTATAGCCTATTATAGCCTATATAGGCTTTTCAGGAGGGAGAGGCAGGGCAGGTGGGGTGGAGCAGTTGCACTATAGACAAGGGCGTGGTTTGATTGGACATCCCTTACACTTAGGGATGATGTGTTTGAGAGCCTCTGAGTGAGGATTAGGGGGATGGAAAACAAAGCAGATCATCGAGCCAGGATGTAAGAAAGGATGAGTTATTCTATAGTCAATTCCAACTGAAATAGTCTATTCTTTTCTTTCCTCTCCGCTAATACCAATATATATGATTTGTGCAGTGTTCAATGTAGAACAAATCACAATCCTTCCACTGGGCTGCAGAAATTATTTCCATAAAATTTTTTCAGCAACCAGAAAGACTATTAGGAATTTTAGACTTCCTTATGATCATCCTATTGTTCATAAGTAACAGAATTGGACAGAGAAACCTGCACAGAGACTTTTAATATAAAAAAAAAATAACATCTTGACTTTGGCTCTCTTTTTTCTGCAGACAAAATGCTAAGTGGATTCCATCAAGTTGGAAGATAAAGTTAAGGACACACTTAATGTGAATATATGCTGACACCTGTATGTTCAATTACCTCTGTCAAATACCTACATATATGGCTATTATCATTGTCACATACAAACTTTTGTAACTGTAACATTCAGATTATTTGTTAAACTAATCATTATAATTTAATCCGAATTTATTTTACTGGTATCTTCTGTGGAGAGACAGAGAAAGAACACATACAGAAAAAGAAAATGCAAAGTTATCTCTGATTGTATTATTCCTTTTTTTTTTTTTTTTAATTCGAATATAATGCAAAGAGATGAGTTTAAAGAGGAATTTTGAGGGGGTTATTTTGGTTAATATTATATTTTCTTTTACTTTGAGATTATTTTTATGTGCACCTCACCAGAACTTCTTCAAACTAAGGATTTACAGCATGTGCCATGGCCTATGGCAAAAAAAGCATTTTGGGGTGGTTGCAGAAATTAAATTGGAAACCTGAGTAGGGAGAAAAAGGCCAGACCTCATGTAGTGTCATGCTTAAAGCTTATTGAGAGAGGCTTTGGAAGAAATTGAACACATTTTATACACAGGCTTTGTTTCAGAGGGAACTGGCTGGTTTATTTCAAAACAGAGTTCAGTTTAGTCCTTGTTCAATCATGTAAGAAAAATAGTTTACACTTTCAAACCAAATGCTCATCCACTAGGGTGTAATATTAAAATTATCTTCTCCTCCTTTTCCAGCAAACATCAGTTCCCCCAAGATAATTCAACTTTACTAAACTTCAGAGGAAATAGCTAAACATACTCTTAACTAAACTAACATTTTACATTTTATAAGTTTAAAAAGAGCCTTCTCCATGTAGATTTCCTAGATAACTCTTTAGAGAAAGCTCTGCTGGTCAGAGATTTACTGGTAAGAAACTGTAGAAAACTTCGGCTTCGTATTTTCTGTAGATGTTTAATGTTTTGGTGTTGCAATACCTGGTTTAAATTTGTTTTCTCCCATAATAACTTAAACATCTATAACTTAAGCATGTTGTTCTCATGAAAAAAAACCCATACATTATGACCATCAATCTAATTTATCTAGAACTCTATCTCCTCATCTACAAGAAAAACAAAATAACATTATGACAGGACTTCATATGATAGATAAGTCTGAAAAACACACCAAAAAAACCATAAAATTTTAACCATCAAAACCTTTTTCTTGCATTGCAATATACTTCCAACAGATTAACAGAGTATTTTACCATTATTTACACATTTTCTCTGAGTAAAGAGATGAGGTATTTCAACACACAATAAAATCCATTGTGAAGGATTGTGGAATTAGTGGTAAGTTGCTTCCTAAAAAATAATGACTACATGATTAATTTGTAACTGTCATGGCAAGAAAAATATTTGCATTAAATTAATTGAATTTTTAGATATAAAGATATTATTTATTATTATTATTAATACGGAAATAAAAATTATTTTATATTTTCAAGGTTTTTCTTAAAATCGTTAATAAGGATGTTAAATACAACATACAGCATAAGGCATATACATGCTGTATTGTACATATCTTAGCTATTTTTTCAATTTATAATTGAATAAAATTAACTGCAGAAAAAGTGAAGAATGAACTTAAATTTGTGATGTAGTAAGACATATTAGTGTAAGAAGGAGAAGAATTCTGTGAACTCATACCAAACAATAAGAGAAACTGAAAGGGGGTTTGATTCACTCTGTAAATGGAGTGACAAGAAGAGTGTTATTTAATGTTGACAGTTGTAATGTAATGCACACAGGGTTCAAAATTCATGAGTCAGACACTGAATGAATTAAACTGAACTACAGCATGACCTGCAGGTGACTTTGGAGCTTTTGGAGACTTCTGCCTCTGTATGTCTAGACATTGAAAAGAAGTATCTTAAATGAGAAGACAAAGGTAAGAAACACAAAGAATAGGGCAGTAGGATTTTTTTTTTTCTTTTAGCCAGAGACATTTTATGAGCTTGACATACTTTATACAAGCATACCACTCTACAAGAGTCTACGTACTGCAGAAGCTACATAAAATTATCTCTGAAGCTTCTGTCACTATCTGGGTAGGGCAACCCACGGAGATTCAGATTGGACTCCCTTGCTTTCTAAACTCCTCAGAGAGGAGCCTCGATGTGGCTGGATCCAATCTCAGGTTCGGCCCTGCCAGGGAGAGTGATTAAAATGTCATGGTCCAAGCTCGAATGTTACATCCTCACCACCCGATATCCCTTGTTCAGATTGAGGTGAAATGGCACTCAAGGTCTGTATTTGAATTAGGCTTAATTAAAACCACTGAAGGAATAAGAATACTTCAAATATTATCTTAGGCTGCACGATAATAAAGGGTGACAGATCACAAGAGTTCAATAAATATATGTTTAAGCTGCACAAGCTGAGAAAAAATCGTGGTTAGGCCTTGCATTACTTAATGATGTTAGGAAGGAAGAGAGAGAGAGAGAGAAAGTAGGTGAAAAAAAGTTTAGAGAGATAGATAATATAAAATCACCAGTCCTGGATCCAGCGTTTACCGAGCCAACAGGTACAGTTGGTGTCAGTGAGGCTCCCAAAGCCCACCATTGCTTCTCCCTCTTTTATAGGCCTAGTTTCCTTGTTTCGCAAGGATGAGCAAGCCTGTTTGAGTCGAAAGACTGAGCAGCTGGAGTTGGACCTCCACCCCCTCCACCTCTCTATGCAGGCTGCAGGGCATATGCAGGCCACAGTCGTTGTCTCCATCCTCTCAGGCAGGCCTTTTGGGAGGCAAACGAGAGGGGTTACAAAAGGGTTTCTACACCAATTCCAGAAAGTACGGGTCCTGGGGGTTGGTCTCTCACTGCATCCGAAGGAAGAAATGAATAAATTGTCAGCTGCAAAATAATATAGAGAGAATGGGTATGGAATAATTTTTATTTCACCCTGTTGTTTGCACAGGAATATTTTCACATTAGCTTTTCTCATCCCAGAAGTTGCAATAGTAAAAAAAGGTTGATTAGTAGATTAAGATCCTCAGATTTGCAAAAAAAGAGTAGAAAGCCAGGATTCAGATGCACAGTCTGGATTTGGCTAGTCAGATCCAAGAAAGAAGAAATCAAAAGCCTATCATATTTAAATACAGTAAAAGAAAATGAGTTACAGAGATAGTATTTTTAAAAGAAGTTCTGAGTAGCAAAAAACCCCATGTCCACAATTTATTAATATATTTATCACCATTGAATATATTCATACATATTTATCTCAACAAGATCACTATGGTTACTCAGTTCTCTAACTTAGATAGCCCAGAAATTCCCTGACTACTCCCTGTTGAATTAGCAGAAAGTATTTTGAAAGTTAGTTCACTTCAGAAGTGTTAAACATTGAATACTAGCAGGAAGAAAAATCTTTCCAATGCACCAAACAAATTACAAATACAGTTGTAGTGTCCCTGAGAATTTTTATTATATACTCCTGAATATTTATTGTATTCTTAAACATTCACAGTAATAGAGATCCTTGATATCTCTGTATTGCACCTTTAATTGTTTAACAGCTCCTATTGTTGTCCTGAAAGCGGGTCTGTTACCCGGTGTGCAAGAAGCCAATCCACACACAGAGTCAAGAGATTTGCTTTATTATCCAGTTCTGCTCAGAAAAGGGAGCAGGGTGCTATTCCACAAAGTAAGCTCAGTTTCCCAAAACAGAAGTGCTACTTTTATACCCAAAAATGTGAGAAAGAACATTATGTCTAACATTATTCTATCACTGACACACACGATTGGTCAACTAAGTCCTCGTTTCCATTTCAAGTGGCAATGCTCAAGAATTTCACTACGCATGCTCAGGGAGTATGGGGCTTGTTGTTAGTAGGGGTCCCTCTAGTTTGTGAATGTGAATTTCAGTATGCTAATGGATAGTTAATGTATTAATATTAATATTTCAGTTACTCAATGTGTTTTTGCCCAGTGCTCAAGGCTGTAACCAAGATAAGCTGTGGGGAGTGCTGCTTTCCATCCCTTTCATCTGTCTTGCAGGTGTCCTACAGGCCTGTCTCAAGACCAGGCTGTTGACTGCTTGGGGAGTGTTTTTCTCTAATTGAAATCTGGTTTTGTCTAATTCTTACTGTTTCATTATTATCTAGGCCTTGTTTTTATTCTGTGTGTCCCTTATGTTCTCTTTTATGTGATTTTTTTTCCCAAATGTGATTTTTCCCCCAAATTTTAGTTAATTAATAACTTACTATAACTACTCCCTTGCCTTGTCTCAGAAACTTTTAGTAAAAGTTCTTTCAGTTAACCTACAGAAAATATATCACTGCTTTTTTTGCTCCAGTAACCACAATACTTCAAAAATGATTATTGTATTCCTTTCTCTAGATCAAGAAAAAGGATATTAACATATTATCAAATGCTTTGTACATAATTCTTATTGCTCTCATTTGATTTTCTTGTCTTACTTGTCTATATCATTGTCAAATACGGAGGCAGCCAGCAGGCAACAGTTCACAAGTCCTTACAGGAGAACTTGTGCATCATTTTACAAACAATACTTTTGATAAGATAATGCAGAAGGGTATTTCCCCTTCTGGCAAGAGCATAATGTTGGGACTTTTTTTTGTACATAGTCTGCTGAAGATTGTACCATCTTTCTGCTGTATTTCTGACTGACTGTCTTATTAATGAACATTTCCAACCTGGTAATTTCATTTTTCCTTCCCAAATATAACGCTTTCCAAATATAACAATTTCAGATAATTTCTATAAGACACATTTTTTGAGTGATAATGCTGTCATTATATATTGCAATTGTTACTGACTTTCTTTATTGTCTTTTTAGGTTTTGCTAATTATTTTGCGTAATAGCAGACAAAAAAAAATCCTATGGGAATTTATCCCTCCTTCCACTTGAAAGTGGAATACATGATAGTTAATCTATGTTTCACTAAGTACTTATGTAATTAATTTGCAATCATTATATAATGAATATTTCCTTCTCTTCTTATGATAAGATCCTACTTTTTTGGCACAACCCTTGCCAATGCTAAGCTAGATCATACCCTATCTTTTCACTTCCTCCCCCTAGGCAAGTTACTCTGATCAAGGAAGAAAATTAGGTTGATTTATGTAACCAAATCAGACATCTTTTGCACTCATAAAATGTCTACACACTAAATAGTATTTAATCAATATTACGTAGTCTTAAGCTTTGACTTAAGCACACTAATGCATTAAAACTGTATAAGCATGTATTAATTCAGCGTCCCAGTGAAAACACTGTAGCCTTAGCTACAGGCATGCCATAGACGTGCTAATGCTACAGTCTTGTTTGGATTGTATGCCTGAATAACACCTCCTGTGTGAACCAAACCTTGACTCTGGATGTTTCTTTCTATGATGAACAGTGTTAACACAGGATAACAGCAAATATTTTAAACTGTTGAAAATAAAGACCCCAGAAAAACATCTTGCTAAGGGCCACTTACAGATAAAGATCTCTTTTTTCCAGTACTGAAGAAAAGACTTGGCTTTAAGGAAAGAAGCAACATCTAAGCAAGTTAAAAAGAAAACATACAAACAAACACATACACACAAATAGCTAGCCAAGCAATAGGATAAGACCCATTGCCCTGGGAAAATATCACACTCCAGAGGAAAGTGCAAAGTCCCAGGGTGGAGGCCAAGGATGAGGAATTGTCTAAAAACTCAAACCTCTTACAAAATGAGATACTGACATTGGGATCAGAGGAGGAAAGGACACACTCTCTTTGGTTCCAGTTTCCATGACTAAAAAGCTCTCAAGCTTCACCATTTTCACCTCAACGACTTACATCATCAGTGACTATCGCTGTAGGCATTAACTACCCAGCATCATCTCTGTGGCATTGTATACTCACAGCAAATTTAAAATACTCTTATTAAATACTAACTGGTTTGGATAACATAATGTATGCTGCTAATGAATCTCAAATAAAGTTTAGTTTTGAATTTTAAAAATTATTTTCTAAATACTTCTATTATATTGTTCTGTGATTTCTTAACTGCTATATAAATATCTATGTATACACAGACTCACATGTCTAAGTACACATATTTATGTTAAGTTGCAATATTTAGTAAGTGACACATGTAAGTGACAAATTCTAACAACCATCATCCAGTTTTCTATCTACTCATCAGTATTCACAACAATCTTTAATGTTCCTGTGGTTTCTGTCTCAAGCATTGATTTTAGTAGCATAATTTGTTCCATATCTTTACCACTCATCTTATTAAAAATCTTCATAAGTGCTGCTGACTTTCCAGTAAATGAGAAAAAGTTTGAAATTTTTGAGACTTGTTGATCGGATACTGTACACTTATAAGAAAGGGCAAATATGGGACAATAATCTTAATAATAACATTTTTTCAGCATTGACTTTACGTGAAGGTTTGTTTTGAGATGATCCTTGGAATTTTTTACTTCCCCTGATACAATCTTTTCTTCAGAAATAAATTTATCTTTCTTGCCACGCTGCAAAATAATTCCATTTAAAGAATTATAACTTGGAAATAGCAAAGGAGTTGTCACTTAAATCAGGTTTGTGTCATATTCTTATCATAACTTTCACCTTGTTTCACTAAAACGAACACATTATATCTGGGATCCAGAAATGTGATGACATTACAACATATCACTTTGAGTGAAAGACACAAAGCAAATCTCAGTTTTTCCAAGATAAATTAACCAATGCAAACTTTCAGATTTAAAAAACCCTCAAGATCTGAGATTGTTTCATTATGAATTATTTTTGCCATTCTCTTTCTTGATAGGCTCTATTTCAGTACTAATTGGGAAAAAGTGTTGACAAGGGATAACACCAAGCTATCTTTCCTTAGAAGAATTAAAAATATGTACATTTGAAAAGTTAAATACATGACACATTCTTTTCAGAAGACGAAATATAGGTTAAATGCACATGTGAACTTTATCAATATCAGCTTTACAATTTTGCTGCCTGGGGACAGGGGAATGAGTACAACAATTGAATACAAAGCATATTCCACCTCTTTTTTCTGTACTTCTTTCTCTCCACTTTATTCTCTTTCACATATACCCACACAAACATCACAGTTCATATAAGAATACAATTTGCATCACTAAATTTGTTGAAAATATTAAAAATTAACTAAGCATCCATTATTACTAAAAAATACTGTGGCCCAAGTGAACCTCATGAGGTTAAACAAGGCTGAGTGCAGGGTTCTGCACCTGGGCCGGGGCAACCAGAAACATCAATACAGGCTGGGGGAAGACATGCTAGAGAGCAGCCCTGTGCAAAAAGACCTGGGGGTACTAGTGGATCCAAAGCTGGACATGAGCCACCAATGTGCAACTGCAGCCTAGAGGGCCAACCACATCCTGGGCTGTATCCAAAGAAGTGTGGCCAGCAGATAAAGAGAGATGATTCTGCCCCTCTACTCTGCCCTGGTGAGACCTCGCCTGGAATACTGTGTCCAGCTCTGGAGCCCCCAGCACAAGAAAGACGTGGCCCTGTTGGAGCGTGTCCAGAGGAGGGCCACGAAAATGATCCAAGGGCTGGAGCACCTCTCTTATGAAGAAAGGCTGAGGGAGTTGGGGTTGTTCAGCCTGAAGAAGAGAAGGCTCTGGGGGGACCTCATAGCAGCCTTGCAGTACCTGAAGGGGGCCTACAGAAAGGCTGGGGAGGGGCTTTTTACAAGAGCACATAGTGATAGGACAAGGGGTGGTGGTTTGAAACTGCAGGAGGAGAGATTTAGATTAGAGATCAGAAGGAAATTCTTTAGTGTGAAGGTAGTGAGACACTGGAACAGGTTGCTCAGAGAAGCTGTGGAGGCTCCATCCCTGGGGGCGTTCAAGCTCAGCCTGGATGGGACTCTGAGCAACCTGGTCTAGTGGGAGGTGTCCCTGCTCATGCTGGGGAGTTGGAACTCGATGATCTTTTAGGTCATTTCCAACTCTAACCATTCTATGATTCTATGAAGTTAGAAGTATAGTATGTTTAATTAAAACTGAAACACATTAGTGTTTTATTGAAGATAAATGCCTTTATTGAAGCATTGATGATATGCCTTTATTGAAGGCATACTCACAGTGCACAAATTATTCTCTTTCACATGGTTCTAAACTAAAAAAGAATTGAAGGAGTAAACCCTTAATATTAACAGGCATTCAGTTCACAGGACTGGGCTAAAACTAATCCAAAGTAATCTGCTCCTCTCACTTTCTGCCTCAGAGTGTAATTATAGGGTTCTCCAAACCAGTTGTTTCACTCTTTTGTGTCACTTTACCTGTCAATATAGAAATAGTCATAATCGCCTGAGAGTTGATGGAAAGAGGCAGACACCTTCAGTAAATAATTTATAACTAACGTCCATTAATTCTTTCTCTCATAGTCAAGAATAAATTATATGGAAACCTAAAAGCTCACAATTGGAATGGACATTCCTAGTTTGACACATTATGCACAGAAGATCAGGAAGTATTTAGGGATATTGTAAGGTCATGTAGGAAGAGAATCAGAGATGCAAAAGCTCAACTAGAACTTAAACTAGCCATCTCTGTAAAGGATAATAAAAAATGCTTTTATAAATACATTAATAACAAAAGGAGGGTCAGGGAAAATCTTCATTCCTTATTGGATGAGGAGGGGAACTTAGTAATGGAGGACAAGGAAAAGGCTGAGGTGCTTAACACCTTCTTTGCCTCAGTCTTTAACAAAAAGACTAGCTACCCTCAGGACAACTGGGCTCCTGAGTTGGTAGACAGGGATGGGATGCAGAATCCCCCTCCTGTAATCCAGGAGGAAGTAGTTAGGGACCTGCTGTGCCACTTAGATCCCAGCAAGTCCATGGGTCCAGATGGGATTCATCCTAGGGTGCTGAGGGAGCTGGCAGAAGAACTGGCTAAGCCACTCTCAATCATTTATCACCAGTCCTGGCTGACCAGGGAGGTCCCAGATGACTGGACTGGAGGTTGGCCAATGTGAAGCCCATCCACAAGAAGGGCCAGAAGGAGGATCCAGGGAATTATGGGCCTGTCAGCCTGACCTTGGTGCCTGGCAAGGTTATGGAACAGATCATCCTGAGTGCCATCATGCGGCATGTGGAAAACAACCAGGGGATCAGGTCCAGCCAACATGGCTTTAGGAAAGGAAGGTCCTGCCTGACTAATCTCATCTCCTTCTATGACTGGGTGACCCGCCTAGTGGATGAGGGAAAGGCTGTGGATGTGGTCTACCTTGACTTCAGCAAGGCCTTTGACACCGTCTCCCACAGCATCCTCCTGGAGAAGCTAGCAATCCATGGCTTTGACAGGTGCACCCTTCGCTGGGTCAAAAACTGGTTGGATGACTGGGCGCAGAGAGTGATGGTGAATGGAGCTGCATCCAGCTGGCGTCCGGTGACCAGCGGTGTCCCCCAAGGATCAGTACTGGGCCCAGTCCTGTTCAATATCTTTATTGACGACCTGGATGTGAGGATTGAGTCCACCCTCAGTAAATTCACAGATGACACCAAGCTAGGGGGGAGTGTTTATCTGCCAGAGGGTAGGAAGAAGCTGCAGGGGGACCTGGACAGGCTTGATTGTTGGGCCAAGGCCAATGGCATGAAATTCAACAAGACCAAGTGCAGGGTCCTGCACTTTGGCCACAATAACCCCAGGAAGCACTACAGGCTGGGGGAAGAGTGGCTGGAGAGCGGCCCGGCCGAGAGGGACCTGGGAGTGCTGGTTGACAACCAGTTGAACATGAGCCAGCAGTTTGCCCGGGTGGCCTGAAAGGCCAATGGCATCCTGGCTTGTGTCAGGAATAGTGTGGCCAGCAGGAGTAGGGATGTAATTCTCCCCCTGTACTCAGCACTGGTGAGGCCTCACCTCGAGTACTGTGTCCAGTTCTTGGCCCCTCACTTCAAGAAGAATATTGAGGTGTTGGAGCGGGTCCAGAGGAGAGCAACAAGGCTGGTGAAAGGACTAGAGGGAAAGTCTTATAGGGAGAGGTTGAGGATGCTGGGATTGTTTAGCCTGGAGAAGAGGAGACTCAGGGGGGGACCTTACCACTCTCTTCAACTACCTGAAGGGAGGTGGTAGTCAGGTGGGGGCTGGGCTCTTTTTCCAGGCAACTAGTGACAGGACAAGAGTGCACAGCCTGAAGCTTCTCCAAGGGAGGTTTAGGCTGGATATTAGGAAGTACTTCCTCACGGAGAGGGTGATTAGACATTGGAATGGACTTCCCAGGGAAGTGGTGGAGGCGCCATCCCTGGATGTGTTCAAGGAAAGGCTGGATGTGGCACTTAGTGCCATAGTCTAGATGGTGTGGTGGTGTTAGGTCATAGGCTGGACTTGATGATCTTAAAGGTCTTTTCCAGCCTTGGTAATTCTGTGATTCTGTGATTCTGTGAAGATGGGAGTGCAGTGAGAAGAGAACATACAGAAAATAAAATCTTAGAAGGAAAATATTAAATCACCTTATTATGTTTTTTCTGTCAGTATTGCAACTAAATCAACATATTCCTGTGAAATATTTCAATTTTGGCTAAAAGGTGTTTAAGAAAAGAAATAATTCTGCCAAATGTTATCAAAGCAGTTATGCGTACATATAGTTTAGCATTTATTGCTGTCTCTACTTGTTGCTGTTTGAATTCTGAAATATATTTAATAATTTAAAATATGTGAAAATTTTATCCAACATAAATATTAATTTCAAGTTGAGATTCAATATTAACAGCTGAGACATTTTCTCCTTAGCAGTGAAACTGAATATCTCTATACTCAGTAAACTGGTGGAAGATCAATGGAAAATTTTACTGGCTCTCTGCCAGCAGCTGGAAGAAAGAGATTACTTTCAGGCATTTTACTGTATTCCTTATTCTTTTAAGAAAATGTACCTACTTTCAGGTATCACCGTCCGACAGATAAAGTGTTTACCAGAATTAGCTCCTTTTTAAAGTCTCTTCATATATTCTTATAATTTAATTCTAGAAAAAAGCAATCTTGACTATTATCATGACTGAAAACAGCCATTGAAGCTGCAATACTGACTGCCCCTGGAGTCCTACACAATTTGCGTTACAGAGGCAAGTGAGGTTAATGAGATACTATGTTGTTCTGGCTCCAGCTTCAGTGATGTTACCGTATTTTACAAAACACAGTCTGCTGTGTATTTCTTGGTAATTCAGAAATGCACAAATAATAGCATCCATTTCATTCACTTTTTCCTCAACAGAACTGACAAAATATTTGAGATACTCATTCCAGACTTCCCTCCTAGCAAAAGCAGAGAAATAAACATTTTTTTTTAATGAAGAAAGCCTAAATTTTCTTAGACTTCTGCATGAGGACTAGATGAATCATTCCCTAAAAGTAGATATTGATCTCCACTGACCTAAGATGAAGTATAAAGTAATTAGCTCAAATACAAACACCTATAATTTTGAAAGATTAATCTCTGCTAAACTATCAAGTAAGGTAAGATCACTCATTCACCTCTAAGAAAAAAAAATAAAAATAAAAGAAGGTATTTTCCCCTTTTTTTCAGAGAACTACTGAAATAGCAAGAAAATATTTTCTCACAATCTTTGTTGTGATGAAAGTCTTAGTAATTCATATATTTTATCATCTTGCTTGTAAACTTCATTCCTTAAACCATCAAATCCTTTAAAGAGGCAAGCTGGATAAAACTGTTGTTGAATTCTGCTGCACTCAAAATAGTTCCTTAAGAAGTTGTCAGGTATTTTCTTCATTTTTATTTTTCTTTTACATTTTCTTTTCTTTATATACTTATTTCTCCTGGCCTGCTGTAATTATTTCACACAATCTGTAGATAGCAAATGTATTTTCTGTTTCAGTTCTTTCTATGTTTCATGCTCAGTCATTTCCATTTTCACATGGTCTGTGGTCTTTTCCAAGCTAATTAGGTAAGTTCATCCAAGTCCTAAACATGATGTACTGTCCCTAGTCTTCACTAAACAGGTAAATCTACTAATTTCCCCCCCCCCAGTGAAATTGTCATGGAAGTATTTATCACTGGGGGGGTACGGGGGCAGGAAAAAAAGAGCATTTTTCACCCGTGTCTGCATTTCTATTGAATTTTATGCCCTGCTCTTACTTTTTCTTCCTCATAGTCTACAACAGACATAAAATTCAATGAGATTCAGAAAGAATTAGTATACTGTGAGGGGTCCAATGGTTCAGAAGACTGAGCATGTTTCACCTTGAAGTCATTGACATTAATGCAACAGAGGGTGATAGAGACTGAAAGGCCACCATCTGGCAGCTGCTCTAGAGGTGAAGTATAAGTCACCAGCAGAAGTAAAATCCCAGTGGACACGCATCTATTGCACAAAAATCAGCAAAACAACTGGCGTTAATTGGCAATCTCTGCTAAAAAAATGAAGACTGACATGAAGATGCAATTGCCTTCTCATCATTAGAAGTAGTCCCTATGGGCTAGAGTTGAGATACAGGAGTTAATAACAGAGGGAAACTAACTGCAGATGTATCTACTTGTGGTGATTAGCAAATAATTTCAATTTGTATGGTTGTCACAAGCTAATATGCTTTTAAGAATCTAATTGTCAAGGAGTAATGACAATCCCTTTAAAAAAAGAATTTCAAATTCAGTTATTCTCTGCAATAGGTAAATACTGGCATACATTCTATAACCATAGTACTCCTTTGTTGCTTTTGTGCTCAGGTAGATACAGCAATGTATTTGAAAAGAAATCTTTGTATTTCAGTATTACATTTCTCTAAAGTTAGTCTGTGAAATCTGCTTCTGAAAGGAATTTCTTTAAGTGTACTTGCAGCTGTGTCCTTGAATAGTTGATTGGCCCTGAACTATTCTTGTTTTTTCTGCTTGTTTCTTTCCGTAAACTGCTTCTCTGTTTTGACTGCCTTCTTCATATCTCTATTACTCATTTCCTCCATTGGTCATGCTTCCATTGATTATTTTTAAGACTGGATTACTTGCCGTCCTCTTTAGTACTTAGATTGTTGGCAGGGTAATAAACACACTGTAGCTAATAACAGGGAGAAAATTACAGGACAGATTTTGAAGAATTCCTGTTGACAGTAATCCTTACTTTTGGCTTGTCAGAAATACATGCTTCTCAGAGGCTGTGTTTTAAATTTTGGAGCACATTTCAGAGAGAAACCACATCCTCTGAAATTTTCACTTTCCAGAGAAAATTCAGTAATTGTGAGATTTCTTGAAGTTACATATCAAGATAAATCAACACATTTAAGAAATAAGATTCCATTCCTTTTACTTTATCTAAAGGCTTTCCATCAACTTCATACAAGCATATTTTATATTAGGTAGTGTTTTGACCTAAGTCTTGGACCAATGCCTAAAGTTAACTACTTTTTGCTCCCTTTTTCCTCTTACCAAATAATCAAGTCAATTTTTGTCTGTGAAAACAACTTAGGATATTAATTAAAGATGGCATAAAAAAGATTTATTAATGTATTATGATGAATATGCTTAAAGATAAATCTATTAATTTAGAGCTAGTTTGCTACCAACATTAACTATCTTTCCTGGTTTAAGAATTTCTACTTGTGATCTCATCACAGATTTTCAAAAGTAAAAAACCTTTTTTTCAGGAAATCCTTTTCATGGTTCTCTCAGAATAATTTGATTTTTAAGTGTGAGCATTCTCTGTTACCTGGTGACTTCAAATGAAACTGAGGATACAGAATGAGCGTTGAGACCAAAATCTCCTCTGGCATTTCATATCCCATTTATTCAACACTGAATGAAAACACGGTTCCCTAGATAGGAGGTTTGTTTTTCATTTCCTCTCACTTAACATATACCTTCACTACAAAACCTTCTTTGAATCTCGGTAAATGTTAATTAAAAACAGATAACCTCTGACATACAACTTGACTAGAATAGTGTTCATTTGCATGAGAACAGTTTTATTCCCAAAGGAGTATGTTGCATGTCTTTGCTCACAGTCAGGCAAAATGTAACTGCCAGGTCGTCTGATCCCTAAAGCTACTCCTATTTATGAATCATTTCCTTACTACGTAATATTCTAATATATTCCATCTATTCTATATAACTTCTTATAGTTAATGTCTGGTCCTCCAAGATGACAAAGTTAAATGCATGAGTGTAATACAGCAAGAACAACCTGCTAATTAGGAAATGGGCCTAGAAGATATGAGGTCTGGACCTGAGCCTCTGCTCTGCCAGACATTTCTTCATGATTGGCAAGTCACTTATAACACTAATTTGAAGTATATTTTCACCCTAACGTTCACTGATACCCCCAGAAGAAATAAGGTGTCCAAGTGTCTTTAAAATACACCTCTTTGTTTTCTCCACCTGCTGAAAGCAGTGAGAATAATGGTGAGAATTTATGTTAGAAGCAAAATGCTACTCTGAGTATGTGTCAGGCTTTGATGTTAGTATAAACTACATACAATGTAGCCACACTAATGGCAATAATTCTGGGTGATGCACACATTCAGGTGCTTATTTTGCCAATATTCAGTTGTCTCCAAACAATTGTGGCTAAAATTATAGATGGGTAAAAAAAGGTTAAATATTAGATTTTATTTCAGCAGTTATGTTCTGAGAAGGTATTTTCATACAAAACATTTTCTTCAGACAATGAGTTTAGGGGGGATAAAAATATAGATATCTTTCAAAAGAACCTGTAAGAATCAACTACTTTAAAGTTATGCCTGATCCCTGCAGTAGAATTCCCAAAGCCAAAAAAGACTGCTACTTATTTTACTCTATTTTATCCTAGAGTAAAATTCAGATTAATTTTGTTATGATTTTGGGGAACTTCAAATGAACTTGAAATCAATTATTGGCTTCATGCAGCTTTAACATGGAACTTGGTCAGGCCCCAGCTTCCCATAGGTTTTCCTATTTAATTTCATTCAAACAAAAAAAACCCTAGTATATATTGTTAAAATACTTAAACGGGTAAAAAAATTAGCATGTAATATTCTTCTGAAATTTCCTGAAAATCATGATACTTTCAGTTATGGACAGCTTACAGAAGCAACATGTGCTCTCCTGTTATCATTCTTGGGATTACTGGAATATGCAGAAAAATATATCCTAACAGTGCAATAGGAGCGAAACCCTTCACCAATTTTGACTTTAATAAAAATATTATTTAAAGTAAAGTCACCACAACACCTATTTTATAGGACTTTAAATTCTGAACTGGAATAAAATTTAAAAAAACTACACATTAACCTGTAGTCAGCTACAACAACCATCTGAAATAGTTCTGAAGTTCTGTTCACACACAAAAATATTTTTCCAGGTGAACACATAAAAGAATACTCAGTTTTCATTCCTTTTCATTTCTGATAGAGGAATAAAAATACATCCATGGGTGACCTAAATATATGACAATTATATCTTTATTCTCCAGTTGTGACAGTTTTGGAAAGTTTATTTTGCATGAAAAGTATTTGCATTATTTTTCTATTTTCACCAGTTTTCTATTTTCACCTCATTGAAAACTTCAAAAAGAAATCAAAAAATTTGTGCTTACAACTTTTTTCTCAAAAAATATTGTGTTGTTTTTTTTTTTAAATTACTAACTTAATATAGTAAATGAATACTGAAATACAAACGTTTATATTTTAACTTTACTTAAAATTCCAATAAAGAAAATAGAGAAGGGAATCTAACAGAAAGTGGGACATGAAACTGCTAATTAACATAAGCTAGTATCACTGGCAAAGAAGGCAGGAAACTATGAAACTTCTTATTTATTATCACTACAGGAAAAAGGTGGCAAGACATGACTGCCCTGTCTAATTTAAATTTCATCTTTTCACTCTTCTTTAATTTTCCTTTAATGTGGTGAGGCCTGGCATGCTCAAAACATTTACAGTATTCTGGAAACAGTCTGTAGGAGATATAAAACTAATGATCCAAACTGAAACAACTATCTGTTAAATGGGAATGGAAATCAAGCCAAAGTGTCATTACTGTACTGTACATATACTGAAAGGGTCAAATTACTCTCATGGTATCCAAAGTACTGGCATAGATGTGTTTTTTTGTCACCAGACAAATTTTAAGTAAACTCAACTTGAAGTAAGAACAGCCCTACTGTGTTAGACTAATGGCCCACTTAGCCCATTATTCTGTCTACTGTAGCATTGAAAAGAGATGCTAAGGCAGATATTTTAAAACACTTGCCTTAATAAACTTCTTAACTTGTTTAAGTCATAGTGGTAGCCAAGGAAAATCTTTTCTGATTATATGCAAGACTTTTATGGGATATTAATAGCTTACTGAAATGAAACTGCTGTTGAGACAGAAGCTTTGAAACCTAGAAACTAGGGTGATCATACAGCCTTGTCAAATCTACATATCCTGATATGGCCCATCACTTGTTGGCCATGTATACGTAGAAGTGAGTGAAAATTAACATACAGAAACTAACACTATGAGAGAGCTTAGAACCAGAAAGAGAAATATAAGAACTATGAGTCAAGATCTCAATTGTCCCACTATAAAAGGCAGAACCTAGCTCTTGATTTGTCCCTTTTGGTCAATTAGTGAGAAGAATGTTTTGCTGTATTTGTGTGGCAAAACATAGCATATTGGAAATAACCCAAACTATTAACTTTGCTTCTGTCCTTTGCAGCTATCTTGATCCCATAAAAAAGCAGTTCATGTAACACTTATTCTTTTCATGACCTGGTTTCACAGACTTCTGTCATAATCTCTACATTGTCTGCCGGTTCTGCTAGAAGACTCAGACATCTCTTGTGAGGAAGCTGCTACATACTTCATCCATCCTCATCACCCTTTCTTGAACTCTTTCCAAGTTCTGTGATATCTTTTCTGAGATGAAGATCTTACTCAGAACTACATTCAGTAGTCAAAGTTAAGACAAATATGTAAATCCACACAGTGAAACAATGGTGTCCTTGTTTTGTTTTCTAGTAATTCCTAAGACTCAGCTGATTTTTTTTTCATTACTAACTATCACTGATCTGATCATTTATAGCCCAGCAATCTTGCTCCTATGTGATAATGCTCAGCTCAGAGACCAGTATTTTTCATAAATGTTTGGATGAAAAAGTTACTGTTTCCCCTGGGTCACTTATTTCCTTTAGGAGTGTTTAAATCTAATAAATTAAATAGATTAGGGTTTTTTTCTTTTTTTCCCTCTGGCCAGACAAGAAACTTTCTTTCAGATGAAGTCTCAGCCATAATTGTTCCCTTTCATTGGGTAGCTTGTTTTTTTTCATTTAGGTTTGGTTTGTTTTGGTTCAGTTTGAATGATGTGTTACTTATCACAGTTTACTACCCGACTGCAGCCATAGTTAATAAAGAGACTGAAATGTCTGTTGTATCTGTGACCAGCTCATGCACATAATGAAATTTGTTAAGATGCCAGTGGTGCTACACATTAGCATTACAGCATTTAAGAACAGTAGTCAGGAAGGCTGAGTTTGCCTTCAGAAGAGGTTCTTTCCGAATAGGCCTGACTTCAAGCTCAGGCTCAGATTTGGGTCCATTATACACAGCAGGTTAAAAATAAGATTATGACCACACATCTTCAAGAAAACAAGTTACCCTAGTTAAAACCTTTACTGCACCTTAGTAGGAAGTTACTGTTTTTCAGCTGAGACACAATCTGGGAAAGCAATGTATACCAAACTGTTTAAATTGGCATTTGCAAAATGTTTGCAAAAGTCATATAATCAGGTACGATGTCTCAGCGAAGAGGTGGTAGCTCTTGAAGACATGTAACAGATACTTGAGTCATGTGTCAATAATGCAAATGTACATTATAATATTCAACAACCAAATCAATATCAAGCTACTTTAGGGAAAAAAATAAAATGGCTATTAGTTTTCTACATCTATTTTAGACACGTGCTTTAGAATGAAATAATTAATGTATTTTGTGTGATTATTTTTCTCTATTCATTATGAAGAATATCCAGACAATTTCTTCAGAAGCCAATATTGACATTACAAATCTAGGTTAGGACTGGTTAACTTTTAATCTATATGGTAAGGTTGCTTCTTCCTGTAATAGCATTCCTTTCTTGATACTGAATTTCCTTTCTTTATAATGAAATCATAAAATGGTGTGTGTTAGAAGAGGCCTTTCAAGATCATCTGGTCTGACCATGCTACCATGGGCAGGAACATCTTTCACTAGATTGATTTGCTCAAAGACCCATTCAAACTGACCTTGAGCACTCCCAATGATGGGGTATCCACAACTTCTCTGAACAATTTGTTCCAGTGTTTCACAACCCTCATAATAAAAAATTTCTTCTTTATATCATCAAGTCAATCAGTATCACAAGATGGTTCTGCAGCCCTTCATCTGCTATTACATGGGTAAGTTTTATCATCAGCAGACTTGTTATCTCACTATTTCCTCGTTTGATGTTTGTTGTGGTTTTTTGTTTTATTTTATTTTAGTTTGTTTTGTTTTTCCTAGCTAATTTAGGCTTATAGTAAAAATAAAAGTCGCAGTGTAAATTTCTGAGGTGAAATTTTCAATGATGTAAAAGCTGGTAATTTGTCCTTAGCCTTTGCTTTCTATGGTTTTACCACAGGAGTAACATTCCATAACACCTTAGTCTCTGTAGAAGTTTTTATGCCTAAAAACCTCCTAAAAACCTTGTCCATTTTTGTTTTCAAGTACATTAGATTAATTTATCTGTATATACTATCATTCCTTTAAAAACTGTAATAGATTATTTAGACATGCTTCTTACCTATATATTACTTGTTTTAAGAAACAGCCTAGTTTTCCTTCAAAGGTGTATACCAGAAGACACTAATCTCTCTTTTATCAGAACACAGAAAAAGATCTAGACTGTAGTAACTCTTTAAATTGAGAAAATGCAAATCTGCTGATTTGCAAAGATCAAAGTTTTCCTGGAGATAATGTAGTGATAATGGTGTGCTTACTTAGATGAATTCAGAGAGCTTCACTAAAATCTGTCTAAACAGATTGGAATTTAAGAATCTGTAAATTCTCTAGCAGAGAATTGTTTGGGTTTTAGAAGCAGACAGACTATCAGGATCAAATTCTAATGTGGATAAACAATACCCATATACTAGATCAATAGTATGGTATACTTGTGTCTGAGTAGAAATTTAAATCTTTTGAACTAAGCAATACTGTTGTATAAATCATGAAGTTTGCATTCTGGAAAATCTCCCAGTGGCTGCAATACATTCCATGCCAGAGTAAGGACTTCAAAATTTGGCTTGCTGTAAGCATAAAGCGGACAGGTCACAGTCACAAAAGCAAAAACGGAAATATCCCAGAAGCCAAGTGTATTGTATTGGCAATGAGCAAATTCATAATGATTTATTTTTTACAGCAGTAGTCACCTAATTTGTACAAATGCTAATAGACACTGACTTTCTGGTAAGAGTTACAATGATGAAGTCATAAAAAGCTTAATTCTGTTCATTTATTAAACTGCGGAGCAATAAATAATATCTTAAATGGCTTCTGAATCATTGAGGAATTTAAGTTACTCAAACAATGTGAGCCTAGTAATTTTACTAGTGTCAATTAAGAAAAAAAATCAAAAAATGTTTGTCCCTATGATACCATATATAATACCAGCTGTGTTCACTGTATATCCAAAGGAGCACACAGAACCTCTGGTCAAAATTGTTGACTACGTCTAAGTTGAGTCTAAAGTCACAAACTAGATATATCGTCCATTTATTTCACTTTTTTTGTATCCTCAGAGAGAATAAAGAAGCAATAATAAATAAAAAACCGCTGCAATAGTATTTTGTAAACTAGATCAAAATAACCTCCTGTTTCAAATTGAGGTTTTTTTTCACTACCATGCAGCTTAGAGAAAACATTTGGATTTTCCTGGCCAACTGGGGAATCGTATACTTAAGACTTTTCAAAAGGAGATACAAGTAAGAAGTGATTGACCATTTGTCATAGAAACACCTGAAAATCACTTCACACAAATAATAAACAAACTTTTATTAGTAACTACCTCCAAACAGCTGAATGGGGGTAACCAAAATACTTCTCCAATAACGTCTAACAAACTATAGGCTCGATGCTGCAGTTGAGGAAGTTATTACTACACAACAACACATAGAAACCATGACACATATGAATGATGATTCCAAAGTATGCACACGCTCACTCACAAAGGAAGGCTCACCTCAAAGGGGTGATGGTTCACTCAGGAATATCCAGAAGTATTCACTTACCAAGGGGGAGGTGCAGGCACTCAGTCCTAGGAAGTTTCCTTGGGTAGCATCCCAATCTCCACGGAAGGGCTTCCCATCACAGACCCACTGCTCCAAGGAGAACCACACAAAGGCATCTCCAGCAGGGGCCCCATTTTATAGGCTGGTCAGATCTGAACTGTTGTCATCTATTGGTTGTGATCCCAAGGCTCCCCTGAGCTGAGGCACCCTGTTGGCTGGGGACCCTGTCTTTTACCCAGGGGTCCCCTCTTCCACCACTGCGAGGGGAATGCATGCTGGGCTGTACCCAGCTAGGGTACATGTGTGCAGCAGCCATGGTGCACCACCAGTGGAGTGAAAACAAGGGCACGAAAGAGTGCCCGTGTTCTGCACTTGTCAAGGGTGCAGCAGCCACAGCATGCCACCAGTGAAGTGAAAGGAAGGGCATGAAAGAGCCGCCAGCCATCATGTTAAGAGCCCTAGCCCCTGTTGGTGGGTAGGGGGCAGTGTGCCCCTGTCACAACAATAGAGGCCCTTGGAATTAGTGCAGAATGAGTAATCACAAATGACATCTCGGATATAAATCAGATGCACTGTCATTGGAAGTACGTAAATAAAAATATGCTAATTGATATGTGCTACCTCAGGAAAAAACACAAAAATTATGCATGCTTTCAGCAATTAATTAGTGATCTTAAAGGGTAGAAGTCTGCAAAGTGGAAATCTCAGCCACAACAGTTCACCAAAAGCTGTTTGCTAAGTAGTCAGTACCCGACTGACCTTTTCTTTGCAATTGCCTATGAGCTTGCAATATATTTTTTAAGTTTTCACTGTGAAAAGAAAGATTAAAAAGATGTGTTGGGTTTTTTTCACACAATTTACGCAAAAAAAAAAAAAAGGGTGAATTTTTCATCAGTTTACAAATTTGATCAAACTATTGCCAAGTCATTATTTTAATTACTGGACATGAAGGAAAGCCAGAAAATTACACAGGAGCAAACTTACCATTAACTGCTTGAGTTAATGGTAAGTTACCAGGAGCTTATCATTACAGGCTGGAGAGCTGGGGTATGGAGATACCTAATGAAGTTCAACAAGGGCAAGTGAAGAGTCCTCCATCTGGGGAACAACAACCCCATATACCAGTACAAGTGAGGGGCTGCCCTGCTGGAAAGCAGCTCTGGAGAAAAGGACCTGGGAGTCATGGTGGACAACAGCCTGACCAGGAGCCAACAATGTGCCCTTGGAGTCAAGAGGGCCAATGCTATCCTGGGGTGCATTAAGAAGAGTGTGGACAGCAGGTCGAGGGAGGTTATCCTCCCCCTCTACTCTGCCCTGGTGAGGCTTCACCTGAAGTACTGTATGCAGTACCAGGCTCCCCAGTTTCAGAAGGACAAGGAACTACTGGAGACAGTCCAGCACAGGGCCACTAAGATGATTAAGGGACTGGGTCATCATCTATCATATGAGGAAAGGCTAAGAGAGCTGGATCTGTTTAGCTTAGAGAAATATTCTTCTATTCTAGAATATTCTTCTATTTCCCAAAGGCTCTCTCCAGGCTTTCCCTCTTATCCCTGTCCGGGAACAGGAACAGGGGGAAAGGGGAGAGGTTCTCTCTTGTTTTCTGTGTGTGTTGTTATTAATATATAGATTTAGTGTTGTATAGCTGTTGGTATATGGGTATATAGGTGTGGATATAGATATAGAGATAGACCCTGTGTGTTATTTGATATCAGACTTGCCAAACCCTCAGTGCCTTTAATAAATCTATTGATTCCTAAGTGTTGTTTGTGAGTGTGACGGGGAGTGGTCCTCAGCCCTCGATCCCCCGAGGTGGGGGTGTGGGTCGCGGCTTTACCTATCTCGGTCCGCGACACACCCACATGAAAAGAAATAGATTTAAATTTATAAATATAGTCAATTATTTTAACTGTGGCTGTCCCATGGCTAAACTCCCAATCAGATATCTTGACAGCAGTGAGATTTCTGAAGGTGATCTGCTCTTTTAAGCAGAAAGGCAATTTCTGATTTAACTGACCTATTGATAAGATCACAGAATCTGAAATGGAAAAACATGCCTTATTAGATCATGTAATCTGTTTGACTCCCAGATCAGCATCACTTCCTAGAACATGTTTTTGATCTGAAAAATTATGGAGAGGGTGAGTTGCCATTGATTTAATTTTTTTAATTATTTTTTTCCACTGTGACCCCTGGTGACTTGACTTCTGCACAGAAAGGTTCCTATGCTAATGCAATTGCAAGCTATGCACCAGTAGTTCAGAAGTCATCTTCATACATACCTTATGCTGAATGTGTCAATAGCTTTACAAGAAGACAAAAAAGACAGCACTATAGGGAAGCTTCCTGCTTTTCTGAGTGTTCTGTTCTTCAAAAGACACAGGCTTCAAATAGGAGGTCAGTCTAATTTCTGAGAGGCATTTTCAGCAAAACCAGTCTTTTCACAGTGAACAACGTTTAGAACTTTTTGAAAATATTTCCAGATGTACAATTAAATCATGTTGATCATTTAGTTATCTTCCAGGGGCCATACAATATACACCACCAAGGAAATGAAGGCAACAATTATTTACCAGCTTCTCAGCATGACTCCTCTGCTGCTCTCATCTTGTACAGATTGCAACAACATACTTGCTCATGGAACAAAGCAGATGTGACCAGACTATGCGTTCTTTCATGTCACTCACTGTAAGTGAAATAATTCAGAGATTTCTGTTGATAAATCAAATGTTTTAAGGCATTTCATAATCCAATGTTTAATACAGAAAGAACTTTAGTAACAGGGAATTCACAGGGTGAAGAAGCTAATCTCACAGACATTCAGTTGCCTTATCTATTAACACACCATAAAAATAAATTGCAAAGGATTTTCACAGAATCACAGAAAAGGCTGAGGTTGGAAGGGACCTCTGGAGGTCACCGGGTCCAAACCCCCTGCTCAGGCAGGGCCATCCAGAGTCACTTTACCAGGATCATGTCCAAATGTGTTTTTTTAGTATCTCCAGGAATGAACACTCCACAACCTCTGTAAGCAACATGTGCCAGTTGTCAGTCACCCTCACTTTGTGAGGTGAGCTCTGCTGAGAAGAGCCTGGTTCTGTCCTATTTGCACCCTTCCTTCAAGCATTTATATACGAGATCCTCCTAAGCCTTCTCTGCTGTAGACTGATTTCCTGTTTGTTGACAAGGACTGGTCTTGAGCTTAGTATTTTTTTTTTAATATTGTAGAACTTTAAACACTGTGGCATGGTGTAGAATAATAATTTCATTATTCCTTTCCATTTCTTTTCCCAGGATTATATTTTGTAAGATATAAAATCTAGTTTTCCATCCTATGTACAATGCTAATACATCAAAATGGATTTCATCTTCTGTAAGAACAAAATTAAAAGACACAATGAAATATTTCTATTCAGGTCACTTGGACAAGAATTGTGTCCCATGTGTGGCCACAGGCCTCCAAAGAGTTATTACTCAAATGACTCATATGCCTCTTTGCCTCTATGGGGCAGATTTTATAACTAGACAACTCATATCAATTCTCTCTGATAGTCACAATGCATAATTTAAAACTGTTCAACCGAATAGTGTCTTCCTCTGTAACTTCCATCCTTGGAGAATGTTGCATGAGTACAAATGCATCCTGGAAAGTCCTGTTGAACAATGTCTTGATGCAAAGTCAAACACTTCACTTTATTTGTTCTACTGAAAACCTAAGTTACAAATGCTCAAAAAATGAAAATAAAATTACAGCTTCAGAACAGTTGTCCATTTTATGAAGAATTCTTGGTGTACAGAATTTGAATTTAACTATGATTTAATTAGAAGTCATATTATGGAATGGGTTTCTTTGCTTAAAAAATAGTCTCTCTACTCCCACTCTTCCTAGCCTCTTAGTCTTCATCTTTTATTTGTCTATTGAGATTGGCAGTTTCAAATATCTTTTTGACATCCTGAATTGTTCCCTGCAACAGTATGCATAATCATGCAACACCAGTATATGATGTTTAATGTTGTGGATGACCATGTTACCTTAGTAAGATCAAAGGTATTTTGATAGACCTAGAGAAGAAGAAACTATTAACTTGTTGGTTTTTTTCGTCTTGAAAATACTTACTTATGATCTAGTAGTGCTGGAATACAGATCATGAGCAAAACAAGTTATATCGCTTAACTTAAATTCAGAAACAAAGCCAAATTAATTTAGATCCCATTCTTTGTCCGCTTATGCCTGGCTATTATTTCATACCCAAAGTGATGCAGTTCTCTACTCCTTCAGTTACAGTGTTACAGTGTGCTGTGGGCTTCAAAGTAAACCAGAACACAGGAAAGATTAATGTAAGTACTGTAAGAGGAGAGAGAATATGGGAGGTTGCTTTTAGAACAGATCATATTGGTTAATACTAATAATAATCAATTACCTAAATCTTAATAACAATATTGTTAATAATAATTCACAGAACAAGCTAAAATTTAGCCACCCAATATGCCTATGCTATCATGATCTGAAGTTACAGATTATTTAGGCCTGACTATTATGGGTTTTCAAAAGCCACATCAGTAATATCAAGATTTAGTGGTTTGCATGCATGTCTAATATTAATAATTTATTCCAATGTTTAATTACTATTTTTTATAATTTAAATAATAATTAATTAATAATTAACCCCAAAATTTCTCTCTTCACATAGCTTCTGAAAATCTAGTTGTCATGGTTTGAGCCAGGATGAAGCCAATTTTCTTTTTACTGATTTTTTTTTCCTTCAGTAAGCTCTCTTTTAACTAGCAGCATATTTTCCAGCTAGTGGACTGATAACACTGGAATGTTTATGTTACTGCTGAAATGGCAAGGTCAGTTTGTTCTACCCAGTAAATCTGCAGCCACAGATGCTACTGTAAGCAGAAGAGTCATATCTACAACCCCTGTAGGGAGGGGTGGACTAGACAGACAGCAAAACTGACCAAAGTATTCCATTCCATGTATCTACGTAAGCTCATTGTAAGGTCAGAGATCACAGAAGACAACTTCCTTCTTGCTTCTTCTTCCCTTCTCTTCCATCCATGGCTGGCGTCCGGGGAAGACTCCATCCATCTGTCACCGCTGATCCCCAGGCTCATGCATTCCTGGCCCTCATACCTCTCCCCTCAGCTCCTGTCTGCTCTGCCTCTATCTCCAGCAGTGGTCTGGGACATTTCAGAACTGCTCACAGCTCAGAAGAGTGCTGTGGGAGTTGCTGGGGATGGGGAGGAGCAATAGGGTTTTGCACATTCCTGAACATACTCGTATATAATTGTACACATTTTCTTTTATCATTACAATTTAATTAAAGCTGTCTAGTTTAGTTTTCAATCCAGAAAGTCTCTCTCCCTTTAATCTCTCTCCTTTCCCTACCTGGGTGGGAGGGGGAGGGGATCAAGAGCATTGTTGTCGCTGGTTTAATTGCTGATCCTGAGCCAAACCGTGACACTAGTATAGTAAAAGTGTAGTGAAATTGTGACTGCCATATGAATTCAGTCAAGAAAAGTCAACTGCAAACTTAGCTGCTGGATCTGTCAGGTTCATGACTGTGTCTAAGCAGTCTAAATGATAAGAGTGTAATACCACTTGCTCTTCTGAAAATGTCTCTGCTAGAATAATTTACATATAATACACTCATGTATATATTTCTATTTAATATTAAGTGACGAGGATATTCATTACCTCATTTTACATGTACTCAAATACTTCAGAAGATGATATCGCCCTGTTTCTAAGCATCATAGACTCTGTCAGAGTAAACAGTCTCAAGGGCTTGCTACAGAGTTCTCTCCTTTGTTCTAAACATTTGTTGTTGTATTTATTACGAGTTGATCTCATTTTCTCCAACAGATATTATAATGAATTGTTATTTAAAACATCCATTTCAGTGGTAGTTAATAGGGAATAATTATTTTACCATCTACACTGAGCATGACATTGCCAGTGAAATAGAACATATTCTTGGATAAAACAGCTTATTTTCTTCACTGCCTTATACCTCCTCCCCCTTTTACCACAGATGTGTCTCACTTGTGCCTATGCTAGTTTCTTAAATGTCCCAAAGAAGCAATAAATATAAAGTGGCAGAAATTCACACTGCCACAACTTTTGTAGTGTTAGGAAGATACTGCTGACAAACATTTACCCCTTAGTTAAATTTATTTTCAATAATTTGCTGTGGTGATCCAGATTAGCATTTTTAGTATACTAGGTTGTGTTCTGTCCTTGTCTACCAGAGCTTTAGGGAAGCATGAACTTTGCAGGTTTTTCTTTTTCCTGTCATCAAGATGATGAAATGGTTTTCCCTCACCAGACTTGTATGGGATGAGTTCTGGAGGACTTAAAGAACAGGAAGGATAAAAACACACATTGTGATGTGACATCTCGACATCTCCAAAAGCATGTCTGACACTGCTGAAAACTGAAAAGTGTTGTTAATATAGATGTGCCTGAGATAAATCTTTAAACTTCAATATAATCATATCAGTAATCTCTCTTCTGTCTCCTTCGTTAAACCTGCAGGAAAACCCTTACTGAAGATGCAACATTTTCAAATGTTCTAATTTTCCCAAGGTCATTTTAGGAGACTGAAAGAATTAAAGTGTACACAGTGACATGCTGCTTGATTATATTTCTAACCTCTCATCAATGTTCTTTAGTGAGTTACATATTTCACTACCTATTCTTCTTTAAGTTATAGCTTCCATTGTTTATCTTTCCATAATTTGAGATTTTCTTTTATTATACTGACATTCAGTCAGAGGCCAAGGTGAATTAAAAAAAAGTCCTTGATTATCATGAAGACATAATCTTCATTCTCTCCCTTGACATGTCCGCTCATATATTCATACAATATAGGCCTGAGAGGTTTAGTTGGTGGAAAAAATGTGGTTAGCAGTACTTTTTTTCCACTTTTATAATCCCATGGCATTTCACAGACAAGAGTGATGAATTACTATCAACACAAGACAGGTTTTTGATGTGTCCTCTTGTACATGAAGAACTGGGCTGCAACCATCTGAACTCATTTCTCTAGAGATTTTGAACAAGTATAAAAAATGGTTTTGTTTTGTACTTGGTAGGCCTCAGAAATGAAAATGCCAGTATGTCGAGGACAACACATCAATCTAATTTGCTACCTGGGTTCCCAATCCTATTTTTTCCCTACTGAAATTGCTGCACAATATTTGATACAACATCAGCCATATTCCATTATTAAGCTGTAGTTCTCTTTAGGAAGTGAGTGTCTTTTTGAAACAAGCTTTGATTGCAAAGGCTGTAGCTGTAAGCAAATAGTGAAATACCTATTTATTAAAGTAATTCAGGGAAATTATTCAAGTAAAAGAGAGATGCATAACAGAATGAGGAGTCGTAGTTAAACCACTTGATCACATTAAATAACATTGCATTTTTATTGTTTTTGCTACACAAAGTGATATTTTACAGTGGGATGATTCTGCTTTGTTGTTTTCCTGCCTGGTAAGACAAAATCAAAATGAAGGTGAAAAAAAAAAAAAAAAAAAAAAGAAAAAGGAAAAAAAAAAAGAAAAAAAAGAAAAAGAAAAAGAAAAAAGAAAAAGAAAAAGAAAGAAAAAGAAAAAGAAAAATAAAAATGTTTAAATAAGTAGCTTACAGACAGGAAGTTTGGGAAGCTGTGGTTGCATGCAAATACCGTTTCTCCTTACTTTCATATGGCTGAATGACAAGAATGATTTCTGGTGTCTTCTGATTGGAATAGACATACAGGAAATAGGATTTTCAAGAGCACACAGGATCAATACAGAAGATGAATTTCTAGATTACAGAAAGGTTGCATAGTTTCTCATTTCTATGTAAGGATTCTTTTGATAACAGCAGCATTTGCATCCATGTTTTTCATTTATTTGGGAATTAGCAGAAGTCTAGATTTCTTTTATTTAAATGTGTTTCTAAAAGTCTTCTGAGTACATTATAACATCCATCATTAGCTAAGGTAATGGAGTAACAGTATTTAAAACTCATGATCAGTTCTAACAAAGATCTGCGTCTCTATTTATTTCCTTTTTCTTAGGTTTCTTATACTCCAACCTCAGTACATTGCAACAGTCCCAGTCTTTAGGATTAATAACAATTAGAAGGTTTTTATGTATGAATGCTTCTTTGCATGTGTGCATGCACAAGGTGAGATGTATAGTCCAATTAAGAATGCTGATACAAATTTTAACTTTGAGTGCTATGCATTAATTCAGCTCCACTAAAATGAAGAAATGAAGTTGTTCTAACCTATACACTAACTGTGCACTGCAACATAATATATACACAATGTTGCATGGAAAAGTTACAAAGGAAAATTATATTTTATCATAACTTAAATTTTCCAAGAATATTGCAATAAACTTCTGTGAAACATCAGTAGAAGTAAAAATATCCACATTTGATACAGCACGGGCTAAAGTTAGACCAGACCACTTGTTTTTATCAATCAACTGAGGAAATATTGATATTTTCTGGCATGCATAACAAATGGGATAAATATTGACTTCAAATGTCGGCCTCCTGGGAAAACGTTTCTTCATGTTCACTGAAATACAAAGTATATATACATCTGAGCTTGATTACATCTATTGTAAGGGTTAATACCAGACTTTTGTGAGAGAGCCTAACACAACATGTTATTGTAAAAGCATGGCACACATGAATGTTGTAGCATGAAACTCACTTCTGACGAAGGATTTGTTGCAATCAGCTGAAGACGTATCATAGAATCATAGAATCATAGGGGTTGGAAGGGACCTTTGAAGATTATCAAGTCCAACACCTCTACTGCAACAGGACACCTAGGCAAGATCACACAGGAACACATCCAGACAGTTCTTGAAAGTCTCCAGAGAAGGAGACTCCACAGCCTCTCTGGGCAGCCTGTTCCAGTGTTCCATCAGCCTCACAGTAAAGAAGTTTTTCCTCATGTTGAGGTGGAACTTCCTGTGTTGTAGCTTGGTGCCATTTCCCTTCATCCTATCACAGGGCACCACTGAAAAGAGATTGGCCCATTCTTGACATCCACCCTTCAGATATTTGTAGACATTAATAAAGTCCCCTCTTAGTCTTCTCAAGACTGAACAGCCTCAGGTCTCTCAGCCTTTCCTCATATGATAGATGCTCCAGTCCCTTAATCATCCCTGTAGCCTTCTGTTGGACTCTTTCCAGCATATCCCTGTCCTTCTTGAACTGGGGAGCCCAGAACTGCACACAATACCCCAGATGTGGTTTTACAAGGGCAGAGTAGAGGGGGAGGAGAACGTCCCTTGACCTGCTGGCCACACTGTTCTTAATATATCCCAGGATACTATTGGCTGTCTTGGCCACAAGGGCACATTACTGTCCCATGGATAACTTGTTGTCCACCAGGACCCCAAGGTCCTTCTCCATGGGGCTGCTTTCTAGCAGGTCAACCCCTAATTCATATCAGTGCATGGTGTTTTTTCTCCCCAGGTGCAGGACTCAACACTTATTCTTGTCGAACCTCATTGGGTTCATATTTGCCCAGCTCTCCAGTCTGTCTAGATCTCGCTGAATGGCCACACAGCCTTCAGGTGTGTGAGGGTTTTACCCCTCACTAAGGGAAAATTGTCTCCCATAAAGAACTATTCACCTAGTAAAGGAGACAGGACTGCACCAGGACAAGCCTGGGCAAGTCCAGGACAAGCCTGGGCAAGCCTTAGACCAAGGCTGCTGCTAAGCCCTGGATGGAACTCTTGCAGCTGGCTGGATAGCTATCTGATTGGCTGGAACTATATGCAAATAAACGGATTCAAAAGATGCACCAAATCAGAAGGCTCCTAGGGGCTATAAAGAGACCACTCGCGGGAGCGCTCGCACTCTCTTTTCTCCGCTGGACCTCCCCACTGCCTCGCCACTGCACCCGCCTACCTGCACCCGTCTGTGCCGAGGAGGAGAGGTAAAAGAGCCACGGATCTCGGCTACGGAGGCTAGGTCTCCACCCGAGAATCCCAAAATGGGAAGCCTAAAGAACTATAAAGCTACTACTCGAGAGCCGGGCTTAAAGCAGGAGCGGTAAGCTCAGTATCTGCTAGCCCCACTGCCTCGAGAGCACCTGAAAGGACAGTGAATCTCCCCAAAGGCGCTCTCTCTCTCCCTCCTCCCGTCGGGGAAGACGCCCGCAGCCTGCCGTCTGCCGCGAGCCGCTTTGCTCTAGCGCAGCCCGCAGTCTTGAAGCCGCCGCTACAGCTGCCGTGAAGCCTACAGCCTGCCGCCGCACCCAGAGCCGCTGCTGCCTTTGCTGTAAAGCCACAGACCGCCACGTGGAAGCCGCCATCTTAAAGTTACAGACGGCCTTGTGCAGCTTGTCGAGACTGTAAGATTTAATAATATTTCTTTTTCTGTCATTAACCGTAGTCTTTCCCTGGGGTAAACCCACAAACGGCCCTCACTTCCACGCACAACGTCGACCCTATTGAGAGGGAAACCGCGTCGTGCTATACCAGCCCCCTCTATCATAAGTTTTCTTCTCTCTTCAATCTAAACACCCACACACATACTCACACACACCCCTTGCATCCTACCTTCTAAATTTACCTCCTACACATTTGTGACTCCACTCAAACAGTTAAAGCATATAAAACATAACTCTGTGTCTGGTCTTCATTGCGTGCGGACGTGTGTGCTCTCCTATTTAGGGCTTCTGGTATATCATACATTGGCGTCATCGCCATCCCCAAAATCAGGGGTGAATCCTAAATATAGAAGGGCTAACCGCTCGAGCCCATCCGAGTCCAAGTCACCGCTTGGACCGAGACAAGGTGTATCAGCCAATCTTACCAGCTTTGTATCATCAGCAAACTTGCTGAGGATACACTCCATCCCCTCATCCAGGTCATTGATGAAAATGTTGAATAAGACTGGGCCCAGTACTGACCCCTGGGGAACACCACTAGTCACAGGTTTCCAAATGGACACTGCACCGTTGATCACAATCCTCTGGGCTCTATTGTTTAGTCAGTTCTCAATCCATCTCACTGTCTGCTCTTCTAACTCACACTTACTGAGCTTATCCACAAGGATGTTATGGGAGACAGTGTCAAAAGCCTTGCTAAAGTCGGGGAAGACAACATCCACTGTTCTCCCTGAGAACAGTGATCCATTCTGTCACACCATCATAGAAGGCTATCAGATTAGTCAGACATGATTTGCCCTTGGTGAATCCATGCTGGCTACTTCTGATAACCTTATTTTCTTCCATGTGCTTAGAGATGACCGCCAGAATGAGGTGCTCCATCATCTTTCCAGGGATGGAGGTGAGGCTGACCAGTCTGTAGTTACCCAGGTCCTGTTTCTTGCCCTTCTTGAAGACTGGAGTGACATTGGCTTTCCTCCAGTCCTCAGGCACCTCTCCTGTTTTCCAGGACTTTTCAAAGATGATGGAGATGATGGATAGTGATGACTTCTGCCAGCTCCCTCAACACACATGGATGCATCCCATCAGGCCCCATGGATTTGAAGATGTCCAGTTTCCTTAACTGATCTTTAACCCAATCTTTTCCAATCAAGGTGGAAGTCTTCCTCGCTCCAGACTTCTTCTGTGGTCTGGAAGGTTCGGGAATCCTGAAGGTCAGCCTTAGTGGTAAAGATGGAGGCAAAGAAGGCATTAAGTAATTCTGCCTTCTCCGTGTCCTCCGTCATATGCTGAAGGCATACTACAATGCTCCTCTGAGTATAAGTAAAATAGAAACTCTTGACAAAACATATGAATTATAGAAGATAAACAATGATTCTAACTCAAATAATTTACAGATAGCTAGTATAAACACAACTGGTAAACCCAGACTACTGCAAAACAAGAAGATTTTAAAAACAGGCTGGATGTCACAGTGTTACTTCCAGTTAATGAAGAGAAAAATTTTTTGTATTTAAAGTGACAGTTCTACTAATTTGACACCTAAAGAAGTTCCATAAAAAAATTAAACTGTATTGCATCTGTACATTTTCTATAACTTCTAGAATGAATAGGCTGTAGCCTGAGCTTGCTTAAATGAGTATATCCATGACAAATCATGTTACACTATAGATAACCAGATATACAGCTGACTAAGCAACAAAAGATAGCCATGGTGAGAGATTTATTTAGTTAGCTAGGTTATTAGTCAATAAAGACTATGAAGAGTTCAACTACATAAGTTCACAGAATCACAGAATCATCACAATTGGAAAAGACCTCTAAGATCACCAAGTCCAACTGCCAACCCAGAAGAAAACCACCATGCATGGTCGTGTGAGGAATCTAAGCTGCTAAACTGAAAGCATCCATATCAACTGAAATGCTGAAAATCCCTTCTCATCTGCACACTACAGGAGCTATTTTTTCACAAGAACTTGTTTCACTTCAGACTACTAGAGATCCATACATTTGTGTTTCTGTGTACGCCCAGATTTTGCAATAACAATCTGATTTATTAAAGTTTGAAAAACAATCCAATATTACAATTAAGAATTCCCCTGCAGACAAATACTAGAGATCTATCCCTTGAGCTGCTTTGATTCATATGGCATGTACATTTTTTATCTGAAAATTTCCTGCATGCTTACAAGTCTATGTTCTGTCCTGGTCTCATGCTGCAGTAATTAGTGTAACTAAACGTCCTTGAGAACCAAAACCTACATGTTTGTCTGCTTATTGAATTGACATTGTCTTCACATACCCAAGCACAAGCAATTTCCACAGAAGATACAGCAGCAGCAGCTGGTATCAGGGCAGTGGAATCAAAAAGTAAGGGTGTGTCCACAGTAAAGTTATTCTGGTTCCTGAGACAATTTAAGTCTCTATCTGTCACTACCCTAGAGACAGCTTTACTTATAAATCTATATTTTAGCTATGTCTTGCTATATTTTCTCTGGTTAAAGCCTTGTTTTGGAAGAAATGAGTTGCTCTCAACATCAGTCAAAATTCAAAGTATTCAGCAGATGACAGCAGAGTCTCAGAAACTTCCCAACTGGGACAGAATTTAAGCTTTTGTTTACAGACAGGCCTGTGTGAATGAAAGCAGGTTACTAGTCTAACAAAACAAGCAGTTTTCTTGATGTGAAAATAGATACAAATACGAGCAGCGTATGAAAACACTCAGAATTACAGAATCTCAGAATTACGGAATCACAGGGTTGTTCTGGTTGGGAAAGACCTTTAAGATCATTAAGTCTAATCATTAACCTAACTGTACTGAGTCCAGTGTTAAACGATGTTCCTACGCATCACATCTATACATCTTTTAAACACCTCCAGGGATGGTGATTCAACCACCACCCTGGGCAGCCTATTCCAGTGTTTATTAGCCTTTTCAGTGAAGAAATTTCTTCAAATATCCAATCTAAATCTCCACTGGTGAAACTTGAGACCATTTCCTCTTGTCCTGTTGCTTGTTTCTTGGGAGAAGAGACTGATTCCCACCTGGCTACAATTTCCTTTCAGATGGTTGTAGAGAGTGATAAGGTTTCCCCTCAGCCTCCTTATCTCCAGGCTAAACAACACCATTTCCCTCCAGACGCTCCTTGTAAGACCTGTGCTCTAGACCCTTCACTAGCTTCCTTGCCCTTTTCTGGACTCACTCCAGCACTACAATGTCCTCCTCGTAGTGAGGGGCCCAAAACTAAACAAGTGTTCGAGGTGTGGCCTCACCAGTGTTGAGTGTAGGGTGATAATCACTTCACCAGTACAGATTGGCACTACTATGTCTGATACAAGCTGGGATGCTGTTGGCTTTCTTGGCCACCCAGGCACACTAGCTGGTTCATATTAACCTGCTGTTGAGCAACAACCCTTGGTCCTTTTCCTCTGGGCAGCTATACAGCCACTGTTCCCCAGACCTGTAGTATTGCATGGGGGGGTTGTGCCCAAGTACAGGACCCAGCACTTGGCCTTGTTGAACCCCATACAATTGGCCTCAGCCCATTGATCCCGCCCATCCAGGTCCCTCTGTAGAACCCTCCTAGCCTCAGACACATCAACAGTCCCTCCGAACTTCATGTCATCTTCAAACTTACTGAGGGTGCACTCTATCCCCTCATCCAGATAAAGGTATTACAGAGAACTGGCCCCAACAGTGAGCCCTGGGGAGCACCATTTGTGACCAGCCACCAGCTGGATTTAATCAATTAACCACAACTGTTGGGGCCTGACCATCCAGACCATTTTTTACCAGTGAAGAGTACACAGGCCAAAGCCATGAGAAGCCAGTTTCTCCAGGATAATGGTGTGGGAAACAGTGTAGAAAGCTTTGCTAAAGTCCAGGTAGCCAACATCCACAGCCTTTCCCTCATCCACTAAGTGGGCCACCTTGTCATAGAAGGAGATCTAGTCCATCAAGTAGGACCACAGGAGTCCTGTGTATGCCCTCCTAAGTCTTTATTATCAGAGTAAAACTGCTTTAATTTAATAACACCTACATTGGATGAAACAATATATATCTTAAGATTAAATTTAAAATTTCAGTTGAGAACACAGATAATCCAGTTATCTGATTTACAAGTGCATTATTCATTTGATCTAACTGTGATATACTTAAGGACATACATAACAAATTGGAAGACAGACACACATCTTAATAACTCACTGTGTTCACATCTTTCATATCCAATTTATCATCTGAATCTAGAAATTGGTAGATTTATTGTCTTTCTTATTTTGAAATGTACCAAACAGTAAAGAGTTTTATACAGCTTTGACAGTCATGACTTTGTGTGTCTTGTCACATACCACAGAGTAAATTACAGCACAGACGAAGCTCGGTAAGTAATTATAATAATTACCATATCCACAAGATTTCATCTATGTCTCATTCAGCCTGCAGCATGGAAACTTCTTCCCATTGTGTAGCAAATATTCCACATTGTCATTCTCAGCATCTGAGGTCCCATAAAAAGCTTTGTAGAGCCAATACATTTTCTACAGTAGCAAAGCTATAGTAAGTCTTGCCCTTCTGTTTGCAAGATAACCTCCCTAATATGGGCTCAAAATTCAATAGTCCTATTCAGAAAAAAAGTCCTTCTGAAGTCAATGGAACTAATCATACAGACTAAGTCAGAATTAGTCTTATTAACAATTCATTTAATCAATACATGTTTTAATTTTTTAAAAAAATTCTTTAAAGAAAAAATACAATTATAAATTTGAGTTAAAAAATCACAACAAATCCTACAAGTGAAAACAGAAGAAGATGATGGCTGCTCTCTCTCCAACCTGAAATGCAGCCTTTTGTGGGTTCAAAGGAGAGAGGCAGGACTACAGATGTGGGAAGAATGTGAGAAGACGAGGTTTAAATATTAGCATTTCAGGCAGGGTAAAGTGTGAAGAATGGAGATCCTAAAGTAACAATTGTAAAAAATTACTAATTATGGCAAAAAATTGAACTGACAATTTTCTATGGAAATAAAAATTTTGAATTGCTAATATTATGCCACATCTTAAATGAACCAGATACCCCATCTTTTTCAAATTTAGCAGTTTGAAAACTTGGCTCTAACTCCCATGTGCTAAATATAAAAATAACATTAGAAACAGGTCTAATCCAATTGCCTTGGAAATCAATTAGTGTCTTTCCTCTGACTTCAGCTGAATTGGTGTTAGTCCAACATCCTCTCAGTCTTTTACTTCCACTGCTATTACTCCTTGCCCTTCCCTCACTTTTCACCTTCTCCAGCTTCTCTTCTGTCTAGTCCCTCGTTCTGCTGGCAAGAAGTATCATGCTTATATTAGAGAGCCTAAGTTCTTTGCATTTAAATACACAGATCTCTATAACATGGCAAACTGAAATGGCTTTATTTTGGTTAGTTATTTTTGCCCAAATTTTTAGATTGGAAGGGGAAAAAAAAAATAAAAAATTACTTAACAAGGATTTCAAAGTATAAGTAAAATTCAGGTATAAAATAACAATTTGAAAAAAAATACAGATGCTTCATGTAGTAAAGTTAACCCCCAGTCTTAAAATGTTTAGGCCTATTCCTGCGATTCAAATAAGAACACTGCAGGTAATTAATTGAACTCTGAAACTGAGGTTATTTCAACATACTGAATGCTTGAATTAGTATCACATAAAACAACTTGGAAGACATCCAGCCACTGGGTAACAAAAGAGTTTTCTGGAAAACTTGACTCTGAAATTGTATGCCTTATAATTAACCAAAGAAGATAAATCCCAGAAGAGTTAAATAAGAGACAAGATGTGCCATTCTCAGGGAAAATAACCCATTCTGTCTAAAGCAAATATTCAGTATTATAAAAATTGTCAGAATGCATTTATTGGAAGGAAAAAAACCCGTATTCTACTGAAATACACACAAAAAATAATTATTTTTATTATTTTAGAACACAATCCGCTATTTTAACTTTATTGTGTAGGTAACTTTTCAATTAAAACTTTAAATGCATAAATGAAAGGTAGTGAAGTCCTTTAAATGAGAAAAAAATAAAAGGAACCTCCCCCACACAATACAACACATGGCTTCATTTCTAAAGGTAGCACTGTTTTAGCCTTTTGAACCCTGAAACAAGGGAAAACCCTAGAATAAAATGTTTTTAATATAAAAGTAAATGCTGTGAAAGTACCAATAACTTTGAATCCAAACACATTGTTTCAAATTATAATAAATATGATATTATTTTAGGATTTTTTTCAGTTTTTTACCGTGAAGAAAACTTTATTTTCCAGAGCAGAACGTTTTAGTCAAGTGTAACTTTCATTTCTGAACTTAATGATTGTAGTTACACAATATAGATTAATCACTATAATTTAAGTCTAAAGATATACAAGTTTATCTCCCAGGACAGTTTAATTGTAATAAATTTTCACTTTACAAATAAATAAATACCTATTTGGGGGTTTTATCTTGTTAAATATTCTGCCATATACTTTTAATATTATGAGATATTAGATGAATAGACAAAACTCTGCTTTCAGTCTACCTAAAGAGTTACTAGCATAACATAAGAAGGATGTCTTAGGATGGGTTTACTCCAGTTTAAGTGCATGGAAAATATGTCTCAGGTATATTAATATTAAGCTCTATTTGTCCATTAAGGTCCAAATTCTTACCAAGATCTTTACTTAGTATATGACCTACAGGTTAGTGTAAATGTACTCTAAATTATGATAAATCACTTTTCATGATAAAAAACATATTTTAAGAGCTAGCTCATTGGCTTATGTCAACAGCTGGTTCTATTCCTTTTACTCCTCAGTTTACTGGGAAATGTAAATTGATGCTGAGATTGAGTTATGAATAATTTCCTTAATATTTAAAGCTATATTCTGCAATAATAATAAATAATAAGGGCCAAACTCTAACGTATATTATAAATATTAATTTAACTTTATAATATATATTCTAAACTTCTTTAGCAGGTCTTGCTTGTTCAAATCTTCTGGTTATTCTTCAAGCATTTGAAATGTTTGAAAAGGAAAAAAAGCAACTGACCAACCAACCAAGCAAACATGTTTAACCTTATCAGAACTAAGAAATATATGAGAAAGTTAGTAGAACAAACTAGGAAAAAAAAAAGATAAATGAATGTGATTTAGAGCATTGCAAGTGATAAAAGATCAATTTCAGTGGATTTTTATGACAGAAGAAATTTAAGAGATGTCTACCAGATATTAGTATAATTAAATGCATTGAGAAAATATGAAGAAATATGTAGCAGGGTGGAAAAACAGCAATGAATAGCTATTTAAATGGACATGAATGGTGAGGTTGGGAACTGACACAAATCTTGTTACTTTCATTTTCTTTGTTCTGTTCTAAACCATTTAACATTTAGTGTTCATTTCATAATCCAGTAATGCTAACTCTTCACAGTTTATGATCCATGGCCATAATCCATATTTTTCCTGCAAAGGAAATAAAAACACTGTCTGCCAACCAATTATATTACCTCACTTAAACACACTCCCTTTGGGGCTTAGTTATCATTGTTCACTTAGGGTTTGCATGACATTTTGTAAGCACGTATTTACCAAGATTAATACTGATCCAAATTATCCCGTCAGCTTTGTAATTCATAGCATAGTTTAAGTGGTAGGAGATTTTAAGTGCCAGAGCTGATTGCTTTGTTTTAATATGGATTTGGTCTAAAATCTAATTAGAAAAAGCATCAAGAGCATCTCTACAATAATTATGCTATTGTTTTCCATTCTTTGTAAACATTTCAGTTTTAATCCATATCAGTAATTTTAATTTAAACCAGAAATAAGCTTCATAATCAGCAGAACTGGGAACATGTTCAGGGCTAGACTGAATGTACCTACACTTATGTTGCTAAATAAAGAGAGAGCCAGGGAGCAATATGAAAGGCTGTACGTCTATATTAGCTTGCATAATTCTTATGTCTCTCCATGCATACTCCATCTAGTTTTCTCAGTAGAATATTCAGGCACAACTCAAGTCACTGATCACTCGAGGAACTCCTCTCAAAAGGCACTATGGATGTGATTGCAAGGTGTGGCTCCCTCCGCCCCAGACAGTATTCCAACAACATCCTAAAGTTTTTGTACTCTCCCTTTTGCTCCTGGGATTTGTCTGTACAGGTAACAAATGCCCTAAAAATCATACTAAATAACATCATTCACATAACTTCTGAAGCTATGACCTAGGAAAAAAATAAATCGTAATTCCATCTTTGGACCATGGGTGCGACCTCTGGGTCCAGAGGAACATGATTAATTCCAAGTTTGAGAACAATTTGTAGAGATAGGCTCAATAGTTTGTACCCCTAGGTTCTGGGGCCAAGAATCTGTCCCTGAAAAACCTTTGTTTGGCTTCAGAATCACTGGCAACATCTACATCTGAAATGTGTTTTCTGTCAGTGAGAATGGATGCCAAAATGATGCAGCCAACTCACTTCCTAGTTACATGAAGGGGCTGGTATGGTGGGTTGATGTTCTTTTCATCTGCATCCATCTTTCTTCTGCATTACAACACTGAAGACTCACCATGTACCACATATGCAACAGAAGCCAATGGGATTCTAGGACCCAAAGCAAAAGACATGTCAAACTTACCTGGATAGGAAATACGGATATATTTTGTAATGTAAACCTATACTAACTCTATTGGTACTTCTAGAATACTGTCCATACTTCTTGCATGCAGACATTGATACTGCAAGCCACCAATAAAAAGGATATGCTTTTATTAAGGACCACATTGAGACTTAGAACAAAGAAAGAAGGAAAGCCAAATACATGGAAGGCTACATTGCCTTCCTTCAGAAACTACGCAGCACACCCAGTTGCTAAAGCGAGAGTTCACAAATCAATCCAATGGGATGAAGTAGCCAATGCATCACCTGGGACTGGGAGAGAATTATTGCACTTGAGAGCAGGAGTTGCAGTGCCCAGCAAAGTACTGTGTAAATAGGAGTTACACATTTAGTGCTATTTTCAGAACTGAATCAACAAAACAGCCATGAATTACTCAAATTCACAACTTTGCATCACGAGGAAGAATTTCACAGTTAATCCAGCTACAGATAGTCCTTTTCATTTCTATAGTGTTCCTGTAAATCACAACAAGCTTCCTGATACCTTGGCTGATGTCTTTGTTATTTCATATAACTGCATTTTTTCCATGAAGCGTTTATTATTATTTTATGTGTAACATGCATGCTTATATTTGCCTGAGAACTGAAAGTAGACTTTAGCATTGTGAAATACTCAGATTATCATGTTAATTATAATTGGAAGTGCAGAGCTGTATCCATAAAATATTGTTACTTGCAAATTTTTTCTTAAACACAATGGCAAACCTGATTGATTACAGTTTATAATAGCAATAATCCCTGTAATATTAGCACAATTAACAACTAATTTGCTGCCGTTTTAACTGCCCTTGGCTTTACCTCAAGCTGTTCACAAACTGGTCGTTAAGTGCCGGTTACAATTGATTTCTCAGGGCCCTATTTAAAAGAAATTTTATTTCAATTCAGCACCCACAGAGCATGATCTTTATTCCGTAAATAAAAATCATTCTCTACCTTAGCGACAGATCTCTTATTCCTTATTCACTTTGGTGTACCCTTTCAGGGATGTATGGAGATGTAAGTTTTGTGGGTAATGGATAAAGCAAAAACCAGAACCCTGCTATTCTTTATGGCAAATTATCAAGTGGTGGGGGAGCCCAAAAAGGAAGAGCACTCTATTGACATCTAGTGGAAAGAAAGGAGACAAATTAAATGCTCCAACAGGCAGCTTGCAGCTTATTTTTTTTTTGCATATATTATTTCTTTATGTTTGGAAATTATTTCTGCTAATACCATAATGTAAAGAGACATTTCTGATCCTAACAGTGCACAGGAATGATGGTCAATTAAATGTATGCAAATGGAATGAAGAGTTAACCTAAGGCAATAGCTTTCTGTAGCAGGGTACAAAGGATACAGCCTTTATTAAAATAACAATAATAAGCTCAACCCAGGACAATATAATAGTAAATATAATAAATATAATAATAATAATAATAGTAACGATAATAATAAAATATAGACCTAGTGGAAAAATGTAAAAATGTTTTCTAAAAGATAAAAAGTTGAAGAGGTATCACTACATTGAGAAAAAGGGTCTGTTTAAGAATCACTGGTAGGTCACAGGACTGTTGGTTTTCGTTGCTTCCTGATTTCTTGGTAAGAATTTATGAAGATTGGGAATGGCTAGTAAAGGTGCTAGTAGAGCAAGGAGTGGAGAAAAATGGTGATCAGGTAGCATAACAAGGAGCAGTGAAGGATTGCCACTAAGAGCAAACTAGGTCACATCACCGTAAGCTCAGCAGCAGGGCTTTACTACCCGACAAGACTGTGTGATCCCAGCTGTGAGGTATATATTACTGCAGAAGCAGAGGAAAAAACATCTGACTTATGAGGTATCTTATTATAAAAGAGGACCATGAAACAGTAAGCAGTTAGAAGCTATGTTATCCTGCTTATGTACTTTTGTATTTTTTCTTTTCTCCCTCAAATAAAATATTATTTGCCAAGTCAATAATTTTACGTTTGTGAATGAGGAAAAAAAAAAAAGCTGTCTAAGCACCAGAAAGCATATTTTCCACTGTTTGTATATAAGGATTTAAGCCTGTAAAAAACTTTGACATTAACCCATTTGATGCCAAATAAGACCTGATCGAAGGGTTAAATGAAATTCAAATCTGTGATGACTGTACTACTGGACAGTAGTTACCTATGTCACTGTTTTCTTTGCAACTCTCTATCAGGCCATCTTCCTCCTCTAGATGTCTGTATTATTTTTTCCTCCTATTTATTAGCTCTCTGAAAGTACTGAATTATTTCTTCCCTCCTCTACTCAAAATTACTGCCTTTCCATTCCTGCCCTAATTTTTCCAACAAGTACCTTCATTATTGCTTCTATGTACTTCTGGCTGTATATGGGATTTCCTGTGAACAGCCATAAAGCCTCTCCATTTCCATCCTTTACACCTTCCACTGAACCTTACTGTGTGGCTTAGATGAAATGGTATTGAAGTTATGCAGCCAGAAGCCCTGACTACAGCTTTCAGTGTTAATAAGAATTGTCTCATATTTTCTTGAATCCTTCCCTCTGTTTTGGGGATCTCTTTGTTTGGATCTTTATGCATTGTTCACACATTTTTAAAGCAGGAACTGACTGTTGCACATTTGTTTAGCTAGTGGCACAGTGGCATCTTGAGCCATGAATGGAGTCTCTTAGTATATTTGCAGAACAGCACCATAGAAAGGATAAGAAAATCTTCTACCTATAAAAAGTGTCTCAGGCAAGACAACCATGGATGTGAAGACCACTGTTCTAAACACAAATCCAGAATTCATGTATTTTAAAAACAGAATTCCATGCAAATGTTTCCATCATACACTAGTGTTGTGATGGTTTTGTTTTTTGCCCTTTAATTCAAAAAAAAAAAAAAAAAAGATGAAGACGAAGCAGTGAACATTATAATTCAAGTTTTGGAATAAACTTAACACTAGGAAGATGAAATTTGCACAAAATGGATCAGTCACTAAAGTAATTGAGTAATCCGTTTTCGTAGACTAGGTAGCTAAAATTTCATTTAGACTTCTTTTTTATACGAAAAATAATTTAATGTCAAGAAAAATTGGTACTGTGATAGAATTTCTTTACAGCATGTCCATATATACATGTTTTTGTGCACATATATAAGAAAGAGACTAAAAATCCAATACTTTTCTCTCAGAATTATACATTTGAATTGTTGACTAGGTGATTGACACACACATTTACAGGGGCTGACAGAACCGACTGACACTACCACTATGTATGGAAGACTTTTGTCTCAAGAAGAGCACACTGATATTAGCTCTTATTTATTTGAGTTCCAATAATAGCCATTTCATGACTTCTAGTATTCGGCTAGCTCTGTCAAAGTCTTGTCACTCATTCTTCAGTGTAAAATATCTTGTTCTTGTTCTTTCAGCCAATACTCTGGGCTATATATTTGTTATCTGTTTTCTTGACAGCTGTAGCGTCTTCCCATAGAGCCTCTCCACCATCTTTTGTCCAATTTTTTTCAAAGTAACCAAGTTAATAATTTTTTTATGGAAAACTGACCCTAACTTGCTGCTCTCTAGTTTTTCCATCATCTTCTTATTACATTAATGTATAGTATTCTTCAAATTCTCCAAAACATTACTGCATGTCCAATGACTAGTATTTTTCTTAAAACTGCTCTGAACCTTCACTTATTCTTCACATTCTGAATGCTTCCTGTGTTTCTATCAGTCAATTTTCTATTATTATAATACTAGTCTCTTTAGTATGAAATAATTTTCCACTTCCCATACACTAAGCAAAGTCTTTCTCAAAGTCTTTCTTCTGCTGCACACCTTTTGCTAAAAACAGACAGATAGATGATTTCTTTATTAAAAAGTAGGACTTCAACTCAGTCTAATTTGTCTTCACTTTTTTTATCTACAAGTGGACATCTTGGATAGATTTGGGCAAGTTTCTTAGGATCAAATCCAAAGAATATCAGAAAGATTTGCTTAGGGCCTGACAGGTAGGGCAGTGGAAATAAAAATCCATGTACCTTATACAGTAAATCAGTAGCTTTAAGCTACATCTATACTGGTAAATTAAATGTGTCCAGAACCAATGGCAGTCATTGAGGCTGACAGGTATTAAATAAGTCCTCATGTGTGTCTAGACTATTAATTCTTTCATCCTCCAAAACAGTTAACCAGAGCCAAAATCATAATTAAGAATGTCCATAGCATGTGAAAACTCCTGAACCATGCCCAGGAATTATTTGGGAGAGTGTTAATTGACCGAAGTCAAACTGCTAAGGGCCATTATACAAATAAAAAAAAATAAAATATGAAAAATAGGCACTGAAGTTCCAGAGCATATGAAGATTCCCTGGAACTGTTTAATTTACTAATATAAACATAGAAAAATTATCTCAGGATGATACACCCAAGACATCCTCTACTATGACCAACAGGAAAAATTAAATGCATGGTGTAGTCTTGAAACATGCTTTATGTTTTTATCTTTAAACATCTTTTGGTGCCTTTTTCTGCTCCCTTTATAAGGGCAAGTAGCTATAGCCTTTCACAGAGGGGCCAAATGTCTCATTCCTTAAAAAAATCCCAACGGTTAAATAACATGTTTTGTGATGCAAAACCTACTTATAAAGTCAAATACATTTTGCTGGGATGGACAAAAATCTGCATTCCAAATTGCACTATAATATCCAGACTATTTGATGAAGATGTGCTGCTATTCATAAACAAACGTTTAAATCAAAGAGAGAGTATTATTATGGGTGAAACATCTGTAAGTGATTTGATCTCTATCACCCACCTTAAATATTATTCTATTATACAAAAGATACATCCCTAGTAATACCCCTATCCTGTTAATCTACCAGATTAATTAATTACACTATTTTGTGTATGTTTTTCTCACCAAATGAATCTTCTGAACTGAAATATAATTTCAGTAACAGAACTAGACGGTGACCTTTTCCAGCAGAAATTAATATCCTCAAGGTTTATGTCTTTTGAATGGAAGCAAGAAATTAGGATTTGAACTTCCTACTTTAAGGAAGAATCATGGAGCTGAACTTTCATCATCTGTGTCTCAATCAGCACTCTAGCATCGGGACATCTATTCAAATTTGGAGATTGCTAAACATTTTTAAAATCCATGTCAGGCCTGTTTGAGAATGCCAACTCTAACAGCTGCATCAGGGAACAGAGCCAAATGAAGCATAATTTCTCAATCTCAACTAGATTTAGGCTTATGTATCACAATAGTCCATATGACCAAGGCAGAGGACACCTTGGCAAGGTTAGGAGCATAACTCTGTGTTTATGTCATTTTAGAGTTAAAAGATGAGCTTAATCAGGGAAAATTAGCAGGTTAATGAGGGCTTTCTTTCTCCAGATATTGTCATTGTGAATTGTTTGTTACTATGTGAATTTACTGCAAAAAGTAGTTAGAATCTATATCATTAAGACTATTCTCTGTTGCAGCATTACCATTGCTAATGGTGTTGACATGAGAATAAAGCCTAAAGTTCTGCTTTTCATTTACATTTCTTCCCCAGTTTAATTTTTATATTACTTGATTTATTTATTTTAGAAATGTAGTGTAATTATCTTGGACTTTTACTCTGTGCTGTTGAAATACTGTAAAAATAATACTTTAGAATGCACTTTTCAAATCACCAGGAGAAATTTCTATTATTTTGCTGGCAAAGCAGTCAACATCTTAATTTGCTAGTTTTATTTCTATTCATAAGAATTCTAAGAATTCTAATGTTTTTTATCAAGACTCTAGGAGTCAGGAGTTTTAACTGCCAGAAGATCAAAATTTAACTCTAGTAAAGGGCAGCAGGAGCTAGAAGTTAAGCATCATGCATCCAGAAAGCAATAGCCAGGTGTCAGACAGTGTCAGCCAGCATGAAGTTTGATATAAGGATCTAAAGAGAAGATGAAGTTACTCCTTCAAAAAGCATCCTAATTTTGGTATAATTTTGGTTTAATTTTAGCCTTATTTCCTAGTCAAGCTATGGTTGCTTTAATAAAATTTATGTGTGTGTATATATGTTATGTCTGTGTCTGTTTTCCTCAAATGCTTCTGAAGACAAAGATTAACTTCAACTGTATTTGTCTAATTGTAAGTAATTTCTGATATGCTGAGTTCCTCAAGCTTTAGAATAAAGAGTAGCCAAGTAGATGAGAAAAGCCTGTTAGTGCTCCTGTTCTCAAAGAGCTGAAATATAAGTTCAACAAGGCTTGAAATGTGTATCGTAGAAAATGCTGAAGAGAGAGGCATTATGGAATGATATCATATTATGCCATTATATTATTACAACTGCTAGAAGACTTTTCTAATTGCTCTTGCACTTAAAACTAGAACCTGGAGTTGCCTGAACTGTGCTAGTGTATTTGTCAGGGTCACAACATGAGCTCTAACCTTTGTGACTTAGTTAACTATGATATTTAATTGTTAACATTCTGTCTTGCATAGTTTTTACTTCAGTCGTTTCTTCAGACATTCCTCCAAGCATATTTTCTTGGATAGCACTGGCCAGCAATTATTCTTAATAAATATTGTGGCATCTGGGGGTGGAAGAAGTTTGCTAGGAAGTGAGCTAAGCTATGCCAGACCAACCAGCCAGGCAGAACCCACGGAAAGTCACTAGCATCGCTTAGCTTTTTAATATAGATACAACCCCAAAATTGTAGACTTTCTAAATCTTGCCAGATTTTAACAACTCAATGCTCAGCTGCTTAGCACTTTGAGAGCTTCCAAAACACTTGCTGAGGAAGAACTCCTCAGCTGATTGCTTTTCACTTCTGCTTTCTTTGAAATTATGTCCAAAACTGAGGGGGGGTGACCTTCTTTTCACCCAATGGATGTACTGTTCAAATACTGGCATATATAGACAGAATTAGATTCAATCCCATTTCAGAAGAGTTTCCACACCAGTACATTACAGGTCTCACCATGTGGGTAACATCTTTCTAGTCTTCTGCTGAAGTTGTGCAACTGTGCAAAAAAGTAATGCAAGATTCACTGAAGTAGAGCAAGAGCATAGTTGTGGGGTTTTTTTGTGGGAGTGACTATGATGTCACCTGAAACAAGGGAGGTATGAAAATATGGTACCTGTTTCTGAAATGATCAAACTTTTTTTAGTAATTTTATAAGTAAATTTCAGAGTAACTACTTAGAACAGGAATCACAATTCAAGACTTTTTCTTTCCCAGTAGGATTTCCTAATCACTCCCTAGTCAGATAAAACACATAAAGCCAGATGGTTAGCCTATTCCCATATGGGATGTGGTTTTGAATAATTTTAGGTGAAGTAGAGAAATGAATTTGCCTCTTATACCATCTGTGCAGCAATTTAAGTGCCTCATTCATACAGAAAAAGAGAACACACTATCTTTCAGTTTAGTTTAATGAAAATAACATCTGAACTATATTTGTTAGAGGTCCACTTTTGTCACTATGTTAAGCTAATGGTGAGAAATATTTTCATATGACAAATACTAATATTTTGGAAGAGGAACTTGTTGCTTTGTGTTTTGATTGAGCTTAGGGACAAAGTAATCTCTAAACTGCTGCACTGTAATAAGACTGGTACAGTTCTAGGCATGCACAAAGAAAAACTGCAAAAGTTTAAGAAAGTTAAAGTAAAGACAGAGGGAGTCTCTGTAATAAAGACAGGCAGAGAGTTAGATGGAAGTTGCGTAGGAATGTTTAGAATCACATATTTTATAATGAGCATGTAGTTTTTGCTTTGTTTCCATTGTGGATTGCAGAATTTTTTTCAATCTGACAAATCGCATTTTTTTCTGGCTGGGTTTTGCCATAGTAAAGACAGCCAAAATGATCAGTGAATTTCAAATCAATATCTGGTATATTTTTCTCCACGCTGGTTCAAACAGATATTTAGAAGCACCTGTAGATTCTAAGACTTAGTTGAAAGATCTGTTGCAGACACCTGTGTATAATTAATGATGAATAGAAGCCTGAAATACTATTGTTCAGTTCATTACACTTGACATCTATGTAAAATGAACCATTGCATTGCAAAATACTTGGATGGCATAAATGCAGCTCCAGAAATTTTGTCATATATGTCCTGTGATGGTAGCATAGGTAGTTGTGAATGAGGCAGGATCTAAATCCTCTGTTGAACATCATCCTATTACTCTGGTGAAATATATACAAATATCATAAAATCCAAGCTTTTTCTTCTCATTTTACTGGCTTTTCTCTAGTTCTATTCAAGAGTTGCCAGTCATCCCAGTAATAAAGTCTCTGTTAAGATTTTGAGTCTGTTTAAATATCGTTTGGGTACATTAAGAAAACAAGATATACCAAGTCTCTTCATTCTGAAGTGAGAAGCAATGAGAAGGATGATAGTATAATGTAAGTGTTTAGAGAGAAGAAGGTCTGGCAGATTGGAGTGTCATCTGACAGACACCAAGCAGAGACTTGATGAAAGCCCCATTTTTTGTGTATACCCAGCAACAATTACAAAATGCTGAGGTGAGCTGAACAATAAAGTTTTACGTCATTCAAGGAGAAGAGCATGATGGCTCAGCAATCCCTTACAAGAGGTAGAGTTGAAATGGTGTGTATCAGAAAGTCATAAAGATTGATGGCATCTGCTGCTGCTAAATATATCTGTCTGCATGCAAACCACTTGCAGTGTGAACTGATGGAAAACAAAGGATGTTTGTCCAGGAAAGATGCTTTAGCAGGCTTATTTTCCATAGCCCATTTACACAGCTGAAACAAAAATCTAATAGGTCCCAGAGAAATCAGATGGGTTGTGATAAGAATTCAAAGCCACAAAACTAAATAAAAAGAGATTATTAGCTACATAGCTGTAAGCAAACAGCAAAGTCTTAAGTGATCAATACTTGACAAGAGACATGTCACAAACTTCATGTATAGGTCAGGCACCCACAAAGTTTTTTAAATAAATCGACGGATTTCTGGACAAGGCACATAAAATGTCACTTTTTATCTCTCAGTTGATATTTTTCTCAGAGAGTTGAAAAAAAAACAACACCTCGCTCAGAGATTTGATCGAAAAGATAGTCACTCCTGATACAAGTTTAAGTGGAAAAACTGCAATCAAGTGGAAAATTTTGTCACTACCTTAATCTCTGATTTGTAGAAGGTTGTGCTTTGGGATATTTGGTATGTCTGAGATCTGCCACCAAAGAGCCCTTCTGTTCTTTAATGGCTGCACTAAATCTTAACAAACGTGAGCATGAAAACTATTGTGCTGTACTTGTGAGGTATATATCAAAGTTATATTTTTTTAAAGCTTGGAAAGGCAGTTGAATCATGCATGCTCTTTATGGAGCTCTGATCAGGCTGATAAAGGCAGTTCAGCTTCAATAAATGCTTTTTAAGTGAATGTTTTGGAAAGTGAATAGGAAATTCAAAGCTCAAACTGTTGCCAAACTGCTCCCATAGCACTTTGATCACTTTGCTACTGACATTTTGTGGAAAATGTCTTGTTTTTATTAAAACGTTGGCATCTGGGGATTCAGAAAGTTGACTGTGTTCACTGACAAAATAATATGCAGTAAAACTGAGTGACATAACTTATTAAGTACTTTGTACACATTTCTAAAAAAAAGAAAACTTTTTCCCTGTAGGGTCAAACACAGCTTTGGACTTCTCTGAAAAAAGTTCATATTATTAAAACAAGACAAGTGCAGAAGATAGATCAAACAGCAGTGCTTTGCCAAAGGCAAAACCCCCTCAAGTTATAAGGCTTCGCTATGAAAAAATGTAGACATCCAATAATTTAAAGATTAATAAAATATAAAAAACATATTAAATGGAGACTGTGAATTTTCTGTGTCACATTTCTGTTCTATATTGATGTCAGATTACTTTCTTTTTGAAGGACACCAAGGACAAGCTGTTGTAATTATCTAACTTTTCTCATTACACTGAGTACATGTATCTTTTCATCAGTATGAATTGCTTCTTTCACAGGTATTACAACTTGTTTAATCTGGTAGGAAGTTACCAGTTTAGGCCTTGAATCTGACCTCTGTTGTGTGACCCCAGACATGTAAGTAAAACACAATAGGGGATTTTTTGCAAGTTAAGTTATAGTGTGCATCCCTGGATCTAAATTGAGAAATATCTTCTCTTTTAAACTTGGTCAGAATTTAATATATTTAGAAGACGTCAATTCAAAGCATGAAGTGACTCTGTTCCAATGAAGAAAGAGATGCAGTCAGTCTCTTTGGAAAATGACAAAAAAAATCTGTTTAGGATTATTTTCCTTTTCATTCTAGACAAGCTAACAGTTTAGAGAGGAGAGAGAGGGAAACCTGACTGGTGCTGTTGCAGATTGATCAGCTGGCATTTTCCACTAGTCTAGTATCTCACAGTCCAGTGATCATTCTGCATATGCACAGCTACAACTGTCCCCGAAATAACAGCCCATCAGAGTGTAATGAAATAGCTGGAATCTTCTTTTTTTACCCCTTTCCGAATGTTGAGAATCCATGCAGCTCATTAAAAACTAATCCTCTAAAAAGATCTCAGGGAACTGATTATTTGTAGCCACTCATTAATTACTGCTGATTTAGGCAGGTATTGATTTATTTTTTTATGTAAGTCATGCACATAAAAATATATTCCTTCAAACTAGTTTAGTTTTTAAATTGCTGTGTTTTGAGGGCAACTTTAGGCAATACATTCTAGCTAGTACAAATGAGGCACTTTGTACCTATTGATCAAATTTGAGATTTAATGAAGAAATGGAATATAATTATTTTCCTTTAATAGAGGTGAGCAATTGGGAACAAAGAAATTAAACACGTCCAAATTTTCACAATGTGCAAGAAAAAGAGTGTGAGAGACGGACTCTATAATGGCCTTTAATCCAGCGACATTCACTGAACGGACCGTTTGCCTGGAGTCTCAGGGGACAGGACGTGGATCCCGACCAGGGATTGGCTTCGGCCGTACCCCGGTGGTGAGAATTGTGAACATCTTACTAACATTCCTACAAACATTCCTACATAATATTCACACATACCAGACACTCACTTCTCTTTTCCAATATTCTTCTATTTCCCAAAGGCTCTCTCCAGGCTTTCCCTCTTATCCCTGTCCGGGAATGGGAACAGGGGGGAAGGGGGGAGGTTCTCTCTTGTTTTCTGTGTGTGTTGTTATTGGCATATAGATGTAGTGTTGTATAGCTGTTGGTATATGGGTATATAGGTGTGGATATAGAAATAGAGATAGAACTTGTGTGTTATTTGATATCGGACTTGCCAAACCCTCAGTGCCTTTAATAAATCTATTGATTCCTAAGCGTTGTTTGTGGGTGTGACGGGGAGTGGTCTTCAGCTCTCGATCCCCTGAGGCGGGGGTGTGAGTCGCGGCTTTACCTATCTCGGTCCGCGACAAAGAGTTATGACCAAAAGACATCCCGTTAATAAGAATCACCATAGGAGGTCCAACCCTGGCACTATCTGCTTCATCAGGAGAAGCAACGTGGCCTGGATGCTTCAGCTAGGAGAAGTAAAACATAAAAGGAAGACATGGAATACTCTGCCTCCCATTAATATTTCCTCTACTTTTTTAAGACTCTCGGACTCCTCTAAATACCAAAATCTGAAGTTTAATCATTCCTTCAGAATAACTTTTAATTAACAGTTATGATTCAGGATATTATTGTTATTATTATCAATATGTAATTTACCAGAATGTATAGAATTGTAAGACCAAATTTTATGTGTCTACAATGTAGATATCTAAGTTAACCACTAGATCAACGGTGAAGAACCACTAAATTTGCAGTGTTAGTCATCTCATTGGAAAGTACATAAAATGTATTCCTCAGGTGTTTTATTCACTCCAGTCAGCTTCAAAATTATTTTCACTGCAAGAGACCTTACAAAAATTTGCAACAAACCACCACCACCACCAACCAACCAAAATAAAACAAAACAAAACAAAACACCGAACAACCACAATTTGAAATAGGCAGGGAATTTCTTCCTGCAAGATCATGTGCTAAAAGTTTACTATCAAAACATGATTGCACAAATTATGAAGAAAGAGCTTCTGGCTCTGGAAGTCCCTGGGCTACAAACTGTCAGAATCTAAGAGCACATGCATGCCTGACCTGCCAGACATTCTTAACTGAACTTTATTTGCAAAAAACAGACTAAAGGGATCTTAGACCTGATTGAATACCGGCAATTTTCTGCTCTTAATAGGTAAAAAATACGCACCAATAACTTTTATCTTTTTTTCATTGTTTCATCTTATTTCAAGCGTTTCTTTGGCCCACAAGCCAGTCAATAAATAACATACTCTGTATTTTTCCTAGAACATAGTTACAGTAGTTAATTTCAGTTTTCTTAAGTTAGAATCACTGTAATAACAATAATGATGGTAATAAAAATAACTAATAAATACTGTAATAAAAAAATGTCCACATAGAAATCAATATTTCACTTATTAACTCTAAGTGGTTTATACTAGTTTCTGAAGAATGGCAACAGGAAAAATTGATGGACCTTTCCCTAGAAGCTACACCAAGATAGATGACACAAAACTCCATGGCTAGCTATGCACAATTTTATAGGTCATTGCTTTGGAGGCATCTGATAAAGATATGCCAGGGAGCACTCATTATGCTGTATTCCCAGCTGTTTGCTCAAATCAGGCACTTAACATTCATTTAGGGAATCCCAGGTCCTTTGACACTACAAGGTGTGTGCAGCATGTTGGAGGTTGGTGCTGTGCCAGAACCTCTTAAGAAGACTCTCCTTACCCATACCCTGGTTGAAACACATTATTAATACTGTACGACCCCCAAGGATAGTACTTCTTAAAGTACAAAGGTCTGCGTAAGTGTGACGATAAGTAAATATCCCTGCTTGAAAAGAGAAGGCAGGCATGCAACAGTGGGTAGGGTTCTAGTCCTGACTGCTCATGTGGGACTTAGTTTCTCCTTTTGTGGGAAATGAATTCACATACAGAATTCCCTGTCTCCCTTCAAAACTGTGGGAGAGATATGGAACAGAAGTCTTTTGCTTAGTTCTTTACAAAAATGGTCTCTTAAATATATTAAAATCCTGCAGGCAGTGACAACTGTGGGTTTTTTCTCTTTTAGCACAGGTTGATAGGACTACTGAAGATCAGGAGAATTCCACAATTGCTGAGGAGGGCAGAATTTATGGGAACAGAGATAAAAACTAAACTAGAGAACTGAGCATTCATTGTGGATTGACATGGAAGTGTTTCTTCCCCAGAATGAATTTTACTAGAGAGGTGGGGACTAAGATTCTACAGATTTCAGCAAATGCAGTCTTGTTATCTCACATCCATGAATCTCATTAGAGATGGGTAAGATTTAATTAAGAGCTGCTTACTTGCAAAATGTATCAAGCTTTCAAGATTTATGTGAATAAAATCGATTTTCATTTTGAGCCTATACTTTGATAAGAGGTCAGTTTTCCTGTAAATAAATAAATAAATAGACAGATTAATTTATTTTGACATGGATGATGGCCTTCTAACAGATGTATGCTTTGCCTTGTGGAAGTATTTGCTGTGACTTCTGTTTACTAATTCCCAAGCATATACTTTTCATTTTATAATCCTTATTAAGTAGGATTTTTTTTCATTTTATTTTAAGAATGGTGATTATATTGAGTGGTGTAATTTTGTGGCCTAGCAATTTGTTTCTTACCTATACTTCATGATTCACTGAAGTATAGCAATTAAATTAAAATAGCAAAATGAAGGTGTCCTTATTAAGAAGATAAATTTTATACCACTAGTGTTTTGATTGAGTTTTCTGCTTTGTTTTCTACATTTCTCTGAAAACTGCAGATTTCTTAACATAAACTCTATGTCCCTTTCACATTGTTTCTGATGAACAGTTCTTAATCCCTGTTTTACAGCAACACCCTAGAGGAGCTGAGGAAATTAATGTTTCATTCATTATGATAGATATTACTCTATAACGTTGGTTCTGGGTTTTAGAGAATATATTGAATTTAAATGCTCTGTACAGATACACACTCTTTATTTTGGCCTACAAATGTCAATAAAAAGTTCTTAGAGGTTAATAATACTTCAGTATTACTTTTCTTCATCATACCTTCAATATTCCTCTTTTCATATAAAATCAAGTTTACTCTAGTGGCTTTCTTCCACACAAATATACACCACACACAGCATTTTGCATAATCTGCCTGGGGTTGCACTTCTGCAAACATAATAGCTAATTTTACCAGATAGGTGGTGCTATGATTCTGTGTATCAAAGGGCAGACTCCAGCCATAAAAGCCAACAGCAAGTACCTCTTCACTTTTTATTCTGAAAAGCTACTGGCATTTTTCCCCTCTATGCTCTGAGGGAGCTCACAGAATAATAGGTGAAATGTCAAGAATAATTAAGAAAAATGATGGTGTTATATTGCAGCACAAGAAATTAATCTTTTCTGCTCTGATCTTCCTGCCCACCTTCCCTTCTGCTTTTAAATGTCATCTCTGTTCTCAAATTATTTAGGATAGGCCTTGAAAGAGGGTAGAATATTTTTTAGGTAATTTGACACACTTTTTGGGTTGAACTCCTGATGGCTATTTCTCTCTTTATCCATCCAGTTAAAAAGGCTTATTTTAATTCCTTTTCTGACTATGTTCAAGTCTGGTAAAATTAAATACAGATGTTTTAGTTTCGTGGCACAAGTGGAGGAGGGAGATCAAGCCCAGATAACCTCTTCTTTCCTCTTAATCTGAAAACGGCTTCATATATTTTATTTTACCATCACTCCAATGTCTCTGTTCCCCTGAATAAACCTTGAGAAAACTCTTGTATAATAATTGGAAGTAAGGTGTCCAGAATACACCAGTTAAAGACCATTTTGAAAGACTTCAGAACCCAGGCTTGCTTCAGTTTACATCAGAAATTCGTTACAATAATAACTACCACAATTATCCTTCCTTCTAGTGGCAGAGGGGAGGGGATGCCAGTATATATTTTCCAATTGTGTCTTTACGGGGTTTAAAAAATTATTTTCTGTAATAGAAAACTTTGATAGAAAAACAGATAGTCCTTTCATAGGGGGACTTAAGTATTTGAAGCAGAAAATCAAGAGACTAGGCAGCAGGAGAAACTGAACAAGCTTAATTGTAAAAGTTCGACTCATTGATACAGATCACACAGACAACCATTATAAAACTTAAAAGTAAAAAAATTTGTTGCCTAATATTATACAATAGATTACTAGGACTAAAAAGCTACTCTTCTTTCTTTTTCCATTTAAGATTTTTCTCTACTCTTATTCCTGCAGAACCTCTGACCCACTCTCTCTTACCTTTTCTGTAGTTTCATCTTTTTTATCTTTCATGGCTCTAGTCTATTTAGTTTTGTCACAACTCTTTCCCATAGCTTGGCAATTTTCTCAGATGCATGAGCAAAGGTTATGCCATAACACTGTAGTAAAACTGGGTTTTGGATCATAGAAAGATGACACTCTGGGAAGTTTTAAAGCACTCCAGACTCCATTGACTAGACACTCAATTCTATTTCCTGATTGTATCTCTCTAGTGTCATTTGAGATGCTCTAAGCTGTCAAAAATATCCCCATGGGATTGATGTGATGGGAGACCTACAAACTTCTAGATCAAGAGACAGGGAAGACAAACAAGACCATATCTGTTTACCAGCTGTATTGAGATGCAGATAATTAACTCCAGTGGAAGTTTCTACACATAGCTCACATGCAAATACCAGAATTTTAATGTCTTAATCAAGAGCTGAATCCCTCTTAATTTTTTTATAACTTGAGTTATATAGGATAAATCCCACTGTTACTTAGTTTGTACTAAAATAGATCAGATAATTTTATATGTATAATATGCTCTACTGAGATACAACCTGGAATCACTAAAATAGCTTCAGTTTGTCATTAGCTTGAGTTCACAGTTACAGTTTTACCCATGTCAATGGGCAAAAAATTAGTTGTTGTTTCCTGTACTCTTCAAACCTAGTGAAATCCTGCATTCAGCAAGTGAAGCAGATACAAAGACAGGAAAATAAATAATTTCCTTTCAATTACTGCAAGTCTGTTTATTTGCAGGCAATAAAGACAGCTCTTGTATGGAGAAGGAAAGGTGAGGGAAATTGGAGACAAATAATCGCATTGTTCTGCTTCATTTTTCTACTCTTGAAAGCAGACAGGAGGAGAACATACTTCCTTTACCAAACTTTGAATTTTCTTATTTAGAATGTAAATTGAAGAGAAATGTTACATAGAGTTTAGTTCTGCACCTTTCATGCCATTGTATCTCCCAGTGCAGTCAATCAGACTTGAATTGGACTAGAGGAGATGGAATTGTATCTTTTGGATTTATTGCTTTTGATACAAAGGCTAAGTCATTTTCACAACAGTTGTGTCAGGTAGATCAATCAATGTAATAATATTTTGTGACTCACAACCACAAAATCGTAACAGGACATCTTGTAAATGACCTCTAGCCACATACTGTTAAGCTTTTCTTACTCACTCAGTCAACTAACCTGAGATTTGTCTCACCTAAATTAATTTATCTGAAGTTAGACGTTCAGTCTAACACTGATGTCTAAAATGCTGTGGTAGTCAATGGAAAAAACCCTAACAAACTAACAAACAACACAAACAGCAAAAAAACAAAGAAACCAAAAACCAAAAAGCACTTCGTCCCAGACGGAACACACAGCAGACGAGACGTATATGCACTAATCAAGATTTATTGCACATAACGTTGGGGTCTTAACTACACAAGATAAGAGGCTCACACAGAGCAAAAATGTAGAAAAATTAGGAGATCTGAACAGAAGTGCAGTTCGAATACAAAGGGTATATTAGCAGTCAATTATACTACTTAATTCAATCAAACCACAAAGGTTAACCATTAAAATGCCGGCAACTTACTTATTATTATACTCTACACTAGGCCTACAATATTAATTAGCACTCTTAGCGGTCATTACAGTCTTAAACTTAATGATGAAGATTACTTAACATTAAGTACACTAGTAAAGACAATGAAAGAGTAATATTTCTCACCTTTGCCAGACCACAGCTGGGTGTCCTTGGGTGTAATTCTCGAGAATTAATCTCTCTGGCAGGCATCCCTGCTGGAGAGGAGAAGATCCAGCACACCTCCTGGGAAAGTGTACAGAAGTCTCACCAATCAAAAATAGGACCAGGCTTTTGTAAAATAAAGTGTATTGACTGCTGTCATTTAACCATTACCCATACCTCCAAAATCTCTCATTGGAGAATAAAAGCAAAACACTGGAAAAATTCATGAAGGCCCTGTCCCCATCAAGCAAACTCTCTTGTTTATCTGTTCGTTATTACTTTATCTCCGTTCCGGGCCTAGCTGTGGCTGGGCTGAGCTCCGTGTTCTTCAACACTGGAGAGCAGCTGGTGTTATGAACATCAACTTGGCCCTCTGTTTATACCTTCCAAGGTTGTTACTGGCTCAGAGTTTGCTAGGCCTTTTCCTTTTTCATGGGAACCTTTCCACTTCAGGCCTGAGCCTGCAAAACTGGGATACAAAAGCAGCTGAATAACAGAGTAAAACTGAGGCAGGCATATTGAGAGATGGAGCATCCTGCAGTCAGTAATTCATCCCAATATGAAAAGACATTTCTTTATTACACTGAGAGGGAATCTGAATTATCTCTTTAGACTAGCCTTCTGCTTTTTTTATTGGCTTAAATTTTATGGGTTTTTCCTACCCCACTTTCTTTAACACTGGGTTGTTAGCATCAGATTTAACCACTAAGATCTGTGATCTGTGATCTGTGATCTTAGTAGCTATACTTTGTATGTCCTTTTGCTTCAAGTCTTCCCAATTACACAGAATCACAGAATCACAGAATCATCAAGGCTGGAAAAGACCTTTAAGATCATCAAGTCCAGCCTATGACAAACACCACCACACCATCTAGACCATGGCACTAAGTGCCACATCCAGCCTTGTTACACTAACAATTGGGGAAAAAACCTAAACCTAATGCCTCATACATTTTATAATGCATAAAGTTCTCCCCAAACAGCTGTTAAAGGTACATTCTCAAATTTTAACCCTTATTAGCTGCCATTTTCGTAATTTCATTTTTTGACAAATGAGAAAAGTGGCAAGTTAGGCCTAATTAACATGACAAACCATCAATAATCTGATTTTCTAACTTTTTCACTTATGAAAACATAGTATGCTAATGATAACACTTGCCCAGATACTAATGTCTTCAGGTACAAGCCAGTGAAAATTCAGTCTATGGAGTTTAAAAAGAAAGAGTCAAAGACTGGTACATCACTTACACTAAATTTATATCTGCTGTGATTCAGCAAAAGTGGTAAAATTGATACCAGGAATAAAGGGAAAAGTAGCATACTATTTCTATTAAATAAAAAGAAAATCACCATTTCAGAAAAAGATTAAGAACATCAGATGATGGAAGTAATTGTGGTATTATAGTATAAACGAAGCTAAAGTGCATACAGTGAAAATAATGTAGGCTTCTTTAAAAAAAATGTAAGCAGAGTTTACACACCTCGTGGCATAACTGTGATTTGAAACACCCACGCACAACAACCAGCTAAATTTACTGACCTAAACACATTTGACCTAAAAACTAATAGTCTGAAATTCCATTTTTTTATATGTCTAGAACTGTTCTTGCTCTTGATGCACACACCCCTAAGTTAACTCCTGGTGGAATTTGTAAGTTACCTGAGAAGACCAACATAGTAGGACTGAAGGTCTGAAACTTGTACTTTGAGCATGCCTGATGCTTACTGAGCCACTTATAAAGCAGTTTCAAGTGCTTTGCCTTTAAAACACAGCTGTCACACAAAGGTGATGAAGGGAGGCATTGCTCACATTTTACATGACAGACTCTTGGTTAAATAAATCACTTGAGACATTTAAGTTCAGTATCCTAAATCTAAAGGATTTCAAACTAAAATAACTTTTTTTTTCTTTTTTTTTTTCTTTTTTTTTTTTTTTTTTTCCCCCCAGAGGTGCCCTGATCACCCCAGAAGCATGAGGGAAGAAGGCAGGAAATAAGAAAATGAGAGGGAGAAACAAAAATGGGGGTACACTTTTCACCTCATGTTAAAGTTCTGTCACTGGATAGTCATGAATGCAAGATTCATGAGTCCTGAAGAAGAACAAACACAGCTCTTCAGCTTTAGAGCTAAGAAATTCATAGCTAAGGACAGACACCAGGAATCTTAAAAAAAAATAAAATAAAGTGAACCTTGTTCAGAATTGTGACAGTTATTTTCTCTCTTCTTGCATTCCCAACCCTAAGTCCATGGTACAGAATATTATTTTTCCAGTACTTATGCCCATCTAAGAAGCCTCTGTCCTTGGTTATCACTGTCTCAGTGCAGTAGGGCTTTCTGGAAACAGACAGTGACGCTGCAAGTTATCCCATGTTTGCACTGGTAACAGATCTAGTACTGGTAGTGCAGACATAATAGAAGTTCACTGCTCTAAGACAGCAAAAGAATCCTTCATTCAGCAACCAGAAAGCAGTTTGGTGAATCACACAAGAACTTGTTACCCTTCCATAAACATCCTTAATATTGTTTTTCTCTAAGCTGGAACAATGAATATGTATTACTGTTTCCGGTACTGTCCACATTCTTGTCTCTGTTATGACCAGTTGTAGATATTCTACCAAAATAATCTAAAAGAGTCCAGCTTTATCCCACAAGAAAGTTTCTCTCCCTCTTTATTATTTATTTATTTATATGTTTGTTTACTTATTATAAGGACTGTGTCCTCACCTCATTGAATTTGAGCATTCCGAGTTCGAAGTTATTTCAAATTACGTTTAAGTGTCATCACCCCTGTCCTCTCTGTTTACCTCTCTGTTTTGGGTACAGTTATGTACCCAAATATAACCACACATGCTGAAGTCCCAAGCAGTTTAGAAATACACTTTCTGGAACTCAGCAATTACTTAGGGACCGAAGGTCATCCTTGTATTTGTGAAGACATCTTTGCGTTTACCATAGAGAATGGAACTGTAGTGGAAGAAACATTAGGAATTCAGACTTAGCAAAAACAGTTAATGATTAAGGAAAGCAGAAGATAAACCATTTATCAAGCAATTGTCAAGGTTTACATTTATAGTTATAAATCAAACTGTATCATGGAACATTAATTATGATAACCATGGGAATACAATTATCTGTACTATTACATTGTTAGAGTGATCTCTGTCACAGTTTTGATCAAGCCAAATAAATTTCTAGATGAACAACTGGGAGCTTAGTTGAACAGACAGAGATATGATGTGCTGGTTTGTCTCAAGTTCATAGAATGCTCGCTAGACCATTGTATTCCTTATTTTAGACATAGATAAATGCTCCAGCATGTCCTCTGTACAATCCTTTCTCCATAGATTGCTTTCCTAGCAGAATTCCAAACCATTTTGGCCATGAAAATATTAGAAAAAGGATCCTATTATTTTAATCTAATAAATTGAAAAGCTGTTCATGAAAGATGCCTGCTGTTTTCATATGTGTGTATTTATACTCCTAGTTTATTGCTGAATAGATTATCAAAACACAGGAATGCCATTTTTTTCAGATAACTTCAACAAACTGTCATTTGGTATAATTCTTATTTGAAGCCAAAATAAATATTCTCATTACAGTACAGACATAGTTTGATCTAGAATATAAAACACCATGTTTCAATATGATCTGACTGGAAGCTACCTTTGATCACTTACACACAAAATTATTCCTGTATACACTACTTCAGCTCTTATGACCCACCAAAATATGAAGCTATTGCACTATAATTGCTACCAGAAAAATCATTAACTGTTGGAGAAATATTTTCAAAATTTAATTATAACATCGATTTCTGAATTAAATTTCAAAATATTTTTATGTATTGACATTTTATTTCAGTTCCTAAAACACTTAGACAAATGTTTTTTATATCACTGAAAGTGATAAAAAGTATCATATTTTTCTAACTTAAAAACTTTTGAAAATGTTCTATTAGCTCTTCTGTATAGTTGTATGCAAAGTCAGATCTGGAATGCTGTTGTTTCTTCTCAGAGTATATGGGCCACAAAGTGTAGCTGTGCAAGTATCTTCAACTTAAACAAAGATATTTAGTGTGCCCTAAAGGTTTTGTCTCATCTGTTGAAATGTTAGCTTTAGTTTCACAGTTTTATTTGTTAAGACAACTTTGGAGTTGTAGACAAATTTTAGAACCTGACCTAAGTCCTTTAAAGTAATTTTTATCTGGTAGTATAATGCTATTAAATACTAATTACTTTCACTAATAACCCTAAAGCTGTAAGCCTATACAAAACCAAATTCTTAGTCTGTTGTTTGTGAACAATCTAAATAATTTTGAAGCCCTTGCATGTCTTCTAAATTAAGACTGCCTTTTTTTTTTTTTTCCCCCCTCCCAACTCTGTCCAGTCTTTGGAGACAATAAACAATAATATAGATTCTTTGTTTGTTTTACAACAAGCTACTTCTCCTCCTAAGTTTAAATGAAAAAATGATTTTAGTCTTATTAATAAGCATATGAATGCTTTTCATTTAAAGCCTCTAGAAGATTTAATTAAAGAGATCCCCATTTAATGGAGGCTCTTCCAGGAATATTTTCCAATAGGCCTATACTTCTCCCTGTTATAGGAATCACCTGCCATTCACCCAAAACTAAATTATCCAAAATCTTTTAGATAGAAGTTGTCCTTATTGTTAACTGGGTTGAAAACTGACTAAACCCTGAGGGTCTCATGAATAGTTGACTTTGTGTTCAACAAATTAATAGCATGTACATTGTCAGTCACAGAATTATTTGCAGTAAGCAATTTTTAGAAACTGAAAACGTTAGCTTTTTAGAAATTACAAAAGCCAATGTATCCAGAACATTAAGAATGGAACAAACTTAAGATATAAGGAAAGCTGGATGTGCATTGCTTTGAGCACATACTGAGTTGCATAAAATTTGATCATAAAACACCAACTTCCATAATAATGAAAGAAATAGAAGGAGGATAGAATATGTTTCATTATTTTTTGCAGTTAATGACTTGGTATACAAAAATAAGAATACTATGCTTGCAAGTAGATTTTTAGCTTTCTTTCAATCTTTGTTTGAAAGTTTTAGGATGTTTACTTCTTTAGTTTTATTAATATGTTATATCTTTTGTGCCTTCTCCTTCCTTCAAATGAGACTTTTTTTCTCTAAGTCCTTGAAAATATATTAAGCCATACTGACCAAAATTATTTATTCTTCTGTTTGCACAAAAGCAGCTACGTCAACAAGCAGCTGTAAGCAACAGTTCATTTTACAGTTTATTCTCAGCTTGAACAGACCCATAAAACTTTCTCCCTGTTCTCTGTTGCTCAATCAAACTGACTGCTAATCCCAACAGTAACAGTCTTAGATTAGTCTAACCACTGGAAATTTGATTTTATTAATCTAAATTATGGATATGAGAAGGAAAATAAATCTAAGATTATTTCACTTTTTGAGTAAATATTTCAGATAAGAATTATAAACAATAAATATAATTTTTTTGATAATATACTGAGTCTGAATAACCTTTCTCCAAGTGACCACAAACTTCTCCAACAAAGAAAACAGCCAATTTGCTCTCTTACTGATTGCTAGAAGTCAAACTACCAACAACTTTTTAACACAGAAAATGGGACAGTACCAGCAGACAGTTATGACAGGCCAGGATGACATTACTATACAAACAGAATGTGTAAAGGTTTAATCAATAATTACAAAAAAACAAAACCTTAGTAATACTCCATAATTTGGATGAGAATTTTAGGCAGATCAGCAGATGCATTTCTATCTCCCTGTTCATCTGTTTCAATACTGAGTTAGGCACTATTTTTGTGTGTGTGTGTGTGGTAAGGTTTGCATCACTTTCATACTTATCCAAGAGTGGTTTTGAAATAACGTCCGTGATGTCTTATGATACTCCCACTAAATTAAACAGCAATAAGTTTAAATAAAAATGTAATGTTGTAGTTTAATTGGAAAAATGAAAGAGTTTAATAATTTTAGATAGTGACATTTAAGATTTTAAAAGAAATACTAGAAGCTCCTAATTTCCTCCATTTTTCCAACAGAAATTTTTTTATAGACAACTATGGAAGCATTGCAAAAATATCATAGTAACATTAAGAATTTATGTTGGACAAATGTTCAGAATACCCAGATTTTATTTCTGGAATTCCATTGGTTGTTGCCTGAGTTTGGTAAATATTTGTTTCACTTTATCTGTAAACGAGAGATCTAATTATCACTGATTTATTTTCTGAAGCATTCCATAAGAGCTACTTAGCTATTGTAAAATTGATAAAACTGAGTAGAGAATCCCAGTCTCCAAAAAATAACTGACATGAACAAAAAATATACTGAAGCAAATTAAAAAATAAGGGATGTTTCACACCTCTCAAAAGCTAAAGAGCTCATTGTGATAACCAGAGAAGATTTTTTTCTTTTTTCTATATAGTGTTGCACAGTTATCCAACTATATGGATGACTGGAAGGTTTTCAGCTGTCCTTGAAGTCTCAGATACTGACAAATACTGAATTTATTAATGCACTGACTTGATCTGGAATAGCAGTTCAGGCTTCTTTATTCCATATACTTAAAGAGGTTTAACTCAGTTCCCTTCTCCCTAGGCCACTTCAACTTATAGTTCCCAAGTTGCATTTGCAGCTGCTGCTTGAAAATACAAAGAGGGCTTCTAAACACCAGTTCTGAATACATTGGGGGATTGCTAAGTGAATGCAAGTCTCACTAAAATTCAATCCAGTTGCCTAGACATGGGCACCTACTTTTATTTTATATGGCCTGGCCGGAGCTTAAAAAATACTTGGCCAGTAGATATGGTGTAGGCCTTACAGGAAACACAAAACTTTCTAGAAGACCACAGGCTAGGTAAGGTATTTGATAGCATACAAAAGGACACTAGGTACCTATGTCTTGGCAATTGAAAACTGTTCTATGAATCTTTGTATTAGTTCAGTGGCTTCTAACCTAGCCCACGGTGATGGAAGCTGTAAGAAGAGGCATCAGTAAATATTACCAAGTTTCTGAGGTTCTGCATTTCTGTCATATAAGTTTTATCAGAGGACAGTGGTATTAGCTGAGTACTGGGAGAAGGAACACATATACCTCTACTCAGGTCTTGGTAGGATCAGGGTGTAGATGTCTACATTTAGGAGTCTAAATATTTAAATTCTCATGTGAACAGAATGTTTGCTTCAGGTAGTTAATTGTCATATCTAGAGACACCCCACTGGGTTTTCATCTTCCCATCCATTGTGACACACCTCCTATAGGTCCTGTATGGTTTCTCTCAATCATAAATGGATATCACATATACATTAGGCTATCTCCTATGGCACTGGATACCTTTTGTTAAGGTGAATGAAGCTTTAAATACCCACAGGTAATTTATAAGTTACAATCACTGCTACATATAAGCTGCACTGAAAGTCAGTTGGCTGCAACACAGAAATGAATCCCACTACTAGCCATTGACTAGAATTAAATAAAATTAAAATTGTTTACACTGTATACCACAGATAAGAGTTATTCCTATTACACATTTTTCTTTTCTCAGATAAAGATTTGTAGAGCTTACAGATATTTTTTGTACTGTTGAGCAGAAAATAAAATACTAAAAAATAACAGAAATATATGGAAGGCATTTTATGACAGTCATGATCTGAAGTTTATTGCTATATTGTGAAAAGTGGCACACAGAAATAGTACAAGAGTATCTAGTGGTTATTGCTGTTCAATGACACCACAACATGGAAACAAGATCAGAAACAAAAATAATGTTGTGTAAGTAGACCTTTTTGTATGTGGCTATTAATAAAAAAAATAGTATTTAGTAGCTCTCATAGCCCTCACAAAGTTGTGTAGATATTTAGTATCTCTGGAGATATAAGAAGTCCAGCTCAATATTTATAAACAGGAGAAAGAACTCAGGGAAAAACAGACTCGGGAGATATATGAAAAGCTAAGTCCAAGGTCAGGAGCAAATATCAGGAACAGGGAACTTAAAACTGAGCAGAAGTTAGAAAATATTATTACTGCAGATAATACTATGTTTTATAACATTGCTTTTGTATTTTATGTAATAGCTAAATGCTAAAACCAGACAATTTCAGAATAGAAATTCAGATGTGTGTGGGAGAAGGACAGTAAACTGAGCAGAACATACCTTCTCTTAATCATGAGTCCTTCACTAACCTGCTTTTAAACAGATACACCAAAAATAGCACCCAGATCAGATGACAGAGGACAAATAGAAAACGGTAGGACAAACCTGTAGGTTGAAAATCTAAAGGCTAATGAATGAAAAAGTATACAATCAGCACTGTCACTAAGAAAAACTTATTTAGGTCTATGAGAAGAAAGAGGGAAAAAATTGTTGCATCATTCTGCAGATAAATTCCTCAGCAAACAATACCAAGATTTAACTTTTTCATTAATTTCAATTAAAATCACCAGTGATAGCCAGATAAGCAACACAAGTAAGGTGAGAACAAGAAAATAAACTGAGAAGTGATATTGAAGAAAACTTAAAAGTTCAGGAAGAAAGATTGTATTTATGTTCTCAGAAATGCAAAAGTTTCAAGTCACGTTTTTACTGTGGTTATTCTGTTGCTTAAAACTACTGGTACTTTCTTTGTTTAGTAATGTAGGCATTAGATCACTTACCAGGGAAAGGAAAGAGGCTTTATTCTCCTTATTATTGTTATTCATGTTTATACATTTAGAGGGTATTTCAGCTCTTGAATGCAGATAAACCTGGGTTCCTAAATAGCAAGGCTGGAGATGTTGCAATAGCAAAGTTCTTAAATAAACCCATTTCTTTATACAGTATATACCCAGCATTGAGGATGCTAACTGCTGTGAATTCCATTTCTGCTCTTCTACAAATATCACCCTGTAAATGGTTATCTCATTACTTTGAATTTCATTCTTCAAACGAGGTTTCTAAGTCAGGCAATGCAACATTACGAATCATAACACTTAAGGACATTTGCTGAATGTCTGCTTTAGAGATATGCTGTTAGCATTTATCCTTGAGAACTCATGAAAGATGGATGAGGTCCTAAGACTGAGAACAAAAAAAATAAACAAAACCACAAGGTGTCTATCTTTGAAATGGAAAAGGATGGGGAAATAGGTGAGAAGGGAATAAATATTGACCAGCTACTCAACTTTATTTTCCAGAAAAGTACCAGAACAAATAACCAAATAAAATGTTTGTAACTACACAGTAGATGACAAGGAGGCAAATAACAGCCACATGTTAACAACTCCTGTCAAACAATTATTTTTCTTCTTTCTGTGACAAGATAGCAAATCTTGTAGATAGCACTGAAGTTTTAGATTTCCCTTATCTTGATTTTACAAAGGCTTTTTATATGAGTTACTATTAATGAGCGTTGCCAAATAGCTAGGATATATTGTTTCAGGTTTTTCAGGGCTCTACTCAGCAGCCAATACTACTTATTAATAATTATTTGGACAATGCAATAGGAATACAGAATTAGTAGTGAAAATGACCCTAAAAAATTGTAATACCAGCATGATAAAATAGGATGTCTTTTAACACTGAGTACAAGGTCCTACAATTAGGTCAAAATAATTATCTCCACAAATACAAGCTAGGAAACAACAGATTATATGGCAGTTATAGCAAAAGATGTGGGGATTTTATTGGCTCAGGAAAGTAAAGGAAAATATTTTAACTAGTGTAATTACAATACTGTCAACAACTTTATTAAGGCCTCAATAGCAGCTGAAGAAAATAACCATTTGAAACACTCTGGTATAACTTGCTTGCCTTTTTGTCCACCCACTGCAGAAGGGTGTTTGGTGCTATAGCCACCAAACCCATATGGAAATCTTGGATACCATAGGCAAAAACCTATGTTTAGGCAACTGAATTGATGTCCAGGCATTGACACATAAGCTACATGTATGCAAGGTAGATTTAGCCAATATTAAAAGGGGCTTGGTTCTTTCATTTAAGGGTAGACTTCAGTTGTCACATGTGGTGCCTGTAAAGTTCAAGAGATGAAAATGAGTAGGACAGATGTGACACAAGGCCTTAAAGGAGTCATTTGCCATCCTGGAACTGCAGTGCTGGATCAGAAACAGTGTCACAGAGCATTTCGAATGACATGAATACATATGCAACTCTTTAGATCAAATCTTTATGCCATTCTTTTGCTTTAGAGTAGACTAAATTACTGCCATTGGCTGTTTTAGCCAGATAGTCAGTTACTATACAGGAAGCTTCCAGATAGATGTCAGGTGTGTAGACCCCTACAAAAAGTTAGGTGTCTACTGAATGACCTTTACTGTCAGGACACTGAAAACACTGAATGGGCTTGGTTCCTAATCTGCCCCCCTAGCACTGTCCCCACCCTGCCCGTGGCCTAGGACCCCATGTCAGCTCCCCAGGGCTGCTGCCCCAGACATGCTACAGGCAGGGCTGGTTTCCAACCTCCCACAGCCCTGCCCAGCCATGAGGCCCTCTGACCTCCACCAACCTCTGGGCTCACATCCTGGCCTTGCCTCTACCTGTCCCCAGTGAAATGCCCAATGCCTGGAGGTGACGCTTCCCCAGTGCAGCTCAGCTGCCTTGCTTCTGGCTGGGGTGGGAGACAGGCCCTGGCTGCCAGACACTGGGGAATCCCCATGCTCACAGCCCCCAGGCAAGTCCCAGCCCATGCAGCATCCTCTCATGAGTCCTAGAGTGGTGTCATTATCATACTGTGATGCTCTTACTGAGTATAAACTTCAGTAAAACTAAAGTTACTGCCTGCAATGTAAGAATAACCAGGCAAATTTAATTAATTGGATGATAGTATTTAATATGACATAATGGCTTCTTCTTTCTTAAATTTAATGTATCTATTTTAAATTCCTTTTTTTTTGTCACTAGTTAATGCCTGTTTCCTGATGACAGGAACTTTGCAAACTTGCACTTCATAGACAGTTTCATACTGGTCTTCTCACTGATTTGTAATGTTTAAATTATTCCTTAATCCATTCATAGACATTTATTGTATCTCAGTCAATACACAATACATTTTGGCTTTATCAACTTTCCTAACAGATATAGAAGCACATTCATGTATCTCAGTTTATGTGTTTTAAGGTTTTGGTTTGTTTTTGTTGTTGTTTTTTTTACTTTTATCATATTTTAAGACCATAATCACAAACATTTCTTCATGTTTAAATTTTAATAAAACTGTATTATTTTTTCTGCTGCATGAGACACCTATTTGTATACAGAAAATATTTTGTGCAGGATCATGCAGCTCTGAGGTCTGCAGTGCTACCAATTTCCTAGACAGAACTCACCGGTTTTGTACATCCCCTTGATACTATATTTTCCTAAGTGTATTATTACCTTGTATGTATCTAAATTAATTCCTTTGCTCTGAGGGAACCTCTTATGACAGGATATAATCAATCAATCATGTGTCATTTGTAGTAATTCAGCATGACGAGCCATACTTTCGTATTTAGGTGACCAGATTAATTCTGAATGTTTGCATGTGTGGTATTGCTGCATCTTTTCAGCTCCTTAATACCAGGTTTGCCATTGCTATTCTTGACTCACAGTGATAGTAAAAATCAAATTTAGCTATCTTCATCCAAAGGAGACAGAATGAAGGAACAGAGAAATACATCAGGTACTAAACACAATTTATCTAAACATGGCCCTGATGAGAGAAGCCTTGCCCGTGCAAACTCTGCAAAATAATAATCTTGATTTAGTAATAAGGAATGTACCTGCCCTGTGTAAGACAGAACTGAAGAATCTTCCCTTGACGTTTGTCTTACTGCCCTGTATTTTAAGTAGAGAGTGAGCCTAGGCTTAGACTCACTAGAACATATTCTCAGGTTAATCCCATCCTAGACAACTAATATCAGACTATTTGCACCCTCAAAGTCAGATCTTCCAGGAACAAACTTTAAAAATACTGTTGAAAGTCAATGTGTTACTAGATAAGGTTTGATGATTCTTTCTTCTGTATCTTCTGTACTTTGAAAGACTGTGGCTGTATATTTGGACTAATTCTAGGGTCCCTGATAGAATTTGTTCCCAAGTGTAACTGTTAGAAATAATCCTCCCAAGCATAATTGATTTTAGGAGATTTATACAACATCGTATTTAGGAGATTGCTACAACAGGGTATTTTCATGTGCAGACAAATCCTTTCAAGATGTGTTATGAGTTCTTATAAAGAACCCTTCCAGGTTTCATTGATAGACCAATACACATGTAAAATTATTGTACAATCACACTATAAGCTAGTAAAATCATCATATCTCAAAAGAGAATATGTATTAATGTCATGTTGATAATTTTAGCTAGAAAATCATGGAATCACAGAATCGTCAGAGTTGGAAGGGTCCTCTAGAGATCATCTAGTCCAACTCCCCTGCTAAAACAGGATCCCCTAGAGTGTAATTACTCAGGACTGCATCCAGCTGGGTCTTCAATATCGCCAGAGGGGGGGACTTTACAACCTCCCTGGGCAGCCTGTTCCACTGCTCTGTCACCCTCATCCTAAAGAAGTTTTTTCTCATATTTAAATGGAACTTCCTATGTTCCAGCTTGTGCCTGTTGCCCCTTGTCCTGTCACTGGGAACTACTGAAAAGAGTCTGACCCTATCCTCCTTGCACCCACCCTTAACATACTTGCAAACCTTAATAAGGTCTCCCCTCAGCCTTCTCTTCTCCAGGCTAAAGAGTCCCAGCTCTTTCAGCCTTTGCTTATAAGGGAGGTGCTCTAATCCCCCAATCCTCTTTGTTGCCCTAATGTAAAAAAAATACAAAAAATAAGACAAAACTTTCATACTTTTTTCTGACCTTATGAAATTTGACTGTATAAAAGATTTTATAACATTGGTATAATGCTAGCAGATGGAAAACTGAGCTCCAGTGTACATAAATTTATTCAGAAAAAATGTTGTCTAACCAAAATATTTTAGTTTGAGAATGGTAAAAATGTAAATGCATTGATATACTGAAATGAAGGTCTAAACAGATTAGACCAGGGATGAAAAATAGACTGCTTTAAAAGTATAAATTAGTAATCTTTTATCTCAAAAAAGTTTTTAGCTTTACACAGATGGCTATTTCATCTACTCCTCATGTGATAGGTGGGTGTAAAAGTTCTAATGGAACTATACCTTACAGCTTATTAACAAAAAGCATCTGTGCTTGTGACATAAATATGATGATCAAGAGCTAAAACAATAACCATAGAGAAATATGTGTGATCCTTCCTAGAGTTCATTAATGAAGAACAGCTATTTAACAGAATATGAGAATTATTGTTTGGGATAAAGGTAATGACAAATTGAAGCTTAATTGTTTCAACATAGTTTATATTGCGGAAAGCTTCTATGAAATTCTGGGGATCTACAGATAATTTTAGATGGCATCAGGCCTTCCATCTATAAAACTGAATGTACAGCTCACAAGAACTCACATTTCTACTCTATGCATATATCTCATTAATTTAAAAATTAGCCAATAAGATTTTTTACAGCATAAATCTGATACCTTAGCTTAACTTCAGTATTATTACTTGGTAATAGTAAATCTTCAGCAGGTTAACTGAGGCAAATGTAGTAAAAGGTGTTATTTTATCTATTAAGAGAGTTGAAGAGATCTTGATTCATTATTTTTTGCTCACATTCTACAGGCTAATAACACATGTAATAGCTGTCATAATATACATTAGCCACAGTCATTCAGTTGTATATTCCAACCTTAGACTGTATATCAAGTTTCAAAAACATAAATTCAAACTCTAAAACATTTATTTTTAAGTGCTAGTTTAATTAAGTATTGAAACAAATAACTGAGACATGCCTTGAAGTTTTTACATTAGAATTAACTGCATTTTGAAAGCATTTGTTTTGGACCAATTAAAATTAAAGATCAGGGCTGAAATTATCTGCAGTGAAATATTTAATAATCGTAGAATCATAGCATGTCTTGGGTTAGAAGGAACCTCTAAAGGTCCTCTAATCCAACCCCCCTACAATAAGCAGGGACATCTTACACTAGAACAGATTGCTCAGAGCCCCATCAAGCTTGAATGTCTCCAAGGACTGGGGACTCCACCACCTCTCTAGGCAATCTGTTCCAGTGATCCATCACCCTCATATTAAAGAACTTTTTCCAAATGTCCAACCTAAATCTATGCTTCTCTAGCCTGAAACCACTACCTCTTGTCCTATTGTTACATGCCCTAGTGAACAGTCTTCCCTAGCCTTCTTATACGCTCCTTTCAGGTATTGGAAGGTGGCTATAAGGTCCTCGCAGAGTCTTTTCTTCTTCAGACTGAACAACCCCAACTCCCTCAGCCTGTCTTTATAAGAGAGGTGTTCCAGCCCTCTGATCATTTTCATTGCCCTCCTCTGGAGACACTCCAACAGGTCCACATCCTTCTTTTGTTGGGTGCTCCAGAGCTGGATACAGTCCTTCAAGTGAGGTCTCACCAGGGCAGAGTAGAGGGGCAGAATCACCTCTCTCCATCTGCTGGCCACACTTCTTTGGATGCAATCCAGGATGCAGTTGGCCTTCTGGGCTGCAATTGCACATTGGTGGCTCATGTCCAGCTTCTGATCGACTGGTACCCCCAGGTCTTTTTCTACTGGGCTGCTCTCCAGCATGTCTTCCCCAAGACTGTATTCATACCTCTGGTTGCCCCAGCCCAGATGCAGGACACTGCACTTGGCCTTGTGGAACCTCATGAGGTTCTATCCACTTCTCCAGCTTGTCCAGGTCTCTCTTGATGGCATCCCATTCCTCTGGCATATCTGCTGCACCACCCAGCTTGGTGTCATCGTCAAACTTGCTGAGGGTGCTCTCAACGCCACTGTCAGTATCATTAATTAAGATATTAAACAGCATTGGTCCCTGTACAGATCCCCAAGGGACACCACTTATCGCCATTTTCCATCTGGATAATGAGCCATGGACCACTACCCTCTGGATATGACCATCCAGCCAATTCCTTATCCACTGAACAGTTCACCCATCACACCCGTATCTCTTCAACTTAGAGAGAAGGATGTTGTGGGGAACCGTGTCAAAAGTCTAGCAAAGTCCAGATAGATTATGTCCATAGGTCTTCCCTTATCCACTGATGCAGTCACTCTGTTGTAGAAAGCCACTACGTTGGTCAGGCAGGATTTGCCCCTATATGTAGGTTTGCCCCAATATGCAGAAGTAAATATTAGATCTTGTTTATAATAGAACACTAAGTAATCTTTTTTATTATTCCAATATTTCCTGATTTTTTTTTCTTTTCTTTTTAATTTTTGTATAGGGTTTTTATTTCATATCCTCACATCCTTTTGCAAGTTCTTGTATACAAAGGTACACAGGACCTAAATTCAATAGTGCAGTTCTCTGATCTTAAGACAAACTTGATGCCAAACTGGAAATTCTAAGGCAGTGTTTGTTCAACTAACTAATCCTTAAAAGCTTTCAAAAGAACCAGAATATGATTTATTATCAACAGTACTGTCACATACACTATTCATTTTAAGACTTACTGTAATAATAGCTGCTGCATGTGTTCTTTTATGCTTTTCCATGCTGGCTTTAATATTTATTGCTTGGTCTATTCTTAGCATACATCAGAAGTCAGAAGACCTTGTTTCAACTTTTAAGGAGAACGCACCATGTTCACTTTCTGGCAAATGCTAAAAAAATACTTCATACTTCTTTTCAGATGATAGAAGGAGGCTTTACATTGCCTCTTGTGTACTGAAACAAGGAGGCAAGTGCTTCTCTCTGATCTGGCAGCAAAAATGCAAGATGAAGCAATGAGTAAGCAAGTACGAAGGGGAAAAGGTGAAGGAAGTGCAAACTGATTGAGTAAATATAATTAAAACAGAAGAATGAAGTTCCAGTTCTCCTTTTGGTTTCACATAAAACAACATTGTCTCACAGTTCCTTTTCTTATCTCCCTTTCACTCTGTTTTGATTACTGAAGAACTATGGGAGGAACCACTACCAGAATTTTCACTTGAGATGTAGAAATAGACAAAGATGTCTAAGCAAATAGTCTCTGGCTGTTTTTACAGGAAAGATGTATAAGTCTAAGGAGTTTTAAGGTCAATGTCTGGATCATATGTCAAGTTTTTTTACCATGCCTTTTTACTTAAAAGTAAGCCTGTAATTCTTTTAAAAGTCATGGGCTGAAAGAAGAAAGTTTTCTTTCTGATCAAAGCAACTTCAGCCAGAACAGAATCTATAATGGGTGCTGGGCAGTAGGTGTCTGAACTGAGAAAGACGATATATGTAAAATGGATATTTATAGACAGCTTTGTGTTACGTTTGAATCCATCTAAATCCATAGATTAAAATGTGTGAAGTGCCAGATGCTACAAACTCAGAAATCTATGTAATCCATCATGGGTTTCAGTGTTCCTTTTGCAACTGTCCAAGCCCAGTGTCGAAGTGTTCCAATTAGGAAGTTTTCTTTGCTATAAAACTAAGCGGGGGTGAAAGAAGACTTTTTTCTTTTTCTCTTTTTTTCTTTTTTTTTTTATATCATGAGCAAACTGTTAGTCTTCTGCCAAGGGATAGCCAATCATGAGAATGAAATTTGCAGTTTAACTTATGTTCTTAAGGTGTTAATTTTACACCACCTACTTTTCTTCTCACAGACACAGTGCATGCAGAAAATTCATCTGTTTTAAGATTCTCAGCCCAAACACATAAAACGTACTCATCTCAACCAAAATGATTGGTGAATGAAACCAAGGTAGAAAGCAAATATTTTAGTTGCTTGCAAGAGCTCTCCCTAAAATGAATTGCATAATTTAACTAGAAGGAATGTAGTTTTTCTTGTGGCTGAAGAGAGAGCCAGTTGTTTGTTCAGACAAAGGACTTCATAAAATTAGGTGTTACAGCACCATCTGGTGACTCCTATTTAATATCTTATGAATAAGTGTAACATCCATTTAGGGGTAGTATTTTTCTTTAAGTGGAATAGTATTTTCTTCTTAATATTAAGTAATAATATTAGGAACTGATGATTCTACCCTGATATTTAAACATACTATTACAATGCTTTATTATTCTTGCACATATCATAATCTTAATGTGTTAGCTCTTTGGGGCAGAGACTGATTATTGGTTTATAAAAATGGACAGTAAGCCCTAGAGTTCTAAAGAAAGATGATATAAATGTGCCCAGAGTTTATTTAAGAAAGACAGGTTGGTTCTGTGAATTTACAAAGACAAGATCAGTATGTCATTTAGCATCTAGAATAAAAATGCATCTAAATGATTAAAAATCCTTTCTTAACTGTATTCTTCATGCATTTTTAGCAGATATGTCATTAGTTGTATGAAACAGTAGTGGAGGCAATGGAGACTGGAAGGAACCTTTTGGTCAGGCCACTCTTCCCCACTTAAAGAAAGCTTCTAGTTCTCATTTTTCTGGAAAACAATGGAGTCAACTGATCCTGCACACAAGAAGGTGGGATAACATAAATATGTGCATTTTGTCTCTTCTGCACTGAAATATCCAGGGTTATATGAATGAAAAAATCAAATAATCATTTGTGGACACAAGCAGCAGCATTCAAGTTAAATCTCAGATGTTTGTATATAGTTTTGCCTTCTGAGAGCATAATATAGACCAAAAGTTCTGGAATTTTCAGTGTTGCCTAATCATATTTCTAATGGTAAATTACTCTATGAAAGCTAACATAGGTATGAAAAACATATTTAAACCTTTTATTTGCAGATGCAGAACAATTTTTGCAGGGTGAAAGAAAAAAGGGGAGGGTTTCTGGAACAGCAACAAACTCTCTCAAAGTAATTGTGACATTTCAGACTTCAAAAGAAGTAATTATAGAGGAAGGTTAATTTTTTAAGCCTGATACATTTTGTTGCTGTAAGCAAGGCAAGGATATTTAGTTTGTCAGGAAATGTATATACTGAAAGGTCTTAGGGACACCAAAATTACTAAGGGAATGTGGAATATTTGACAGTCAGGGAAAGGTGAAGAGAGTTAGGACCCTTCAATCTGGAGAAAAGAGGGCTCAAGAGGATTGTATCCATGTGCCTAAATACTTACTGGGGGAAAGTAAAGAAGATGGAGACACACTCTTCTCAGTGGTACCCAGGACAGGACAAGAGGCAAGAGACACAAAGTGAAATACAAGAAATTCCATTTAATCATAAAGGAAAACCTTTTTTCAGTGATGTGGTCAAATACAGGACTAGATTTCCCAGGAAGATTATATCCCTGGAGATATTCAAAACTCAACAGGACATGACCCTGAGTAATCTCCTGTATGTGACTTTGCCTTTAGAAAAGCACATGGATTAGGTAATCTCCAGAGGCCCCTGTCAACCTTATCCAGCCTGTGATTCTGTCACTGTTCATACAAGAAGTACAAATTAAAAGGTTGTGAAGACCTCAGAATTTCATGTTGTTTCTTGAAACTCAGAGTAAAAGCAACGTTGTCTAAGAAAACTTCAAGTATGCACAAATGTTTTCATTAGATAGTACTTCTTTAACCCTTTTTTGTTGTCCCATATTCCAGACTTCCCCTAAACAAATAACCCATCTGACACTGTAGTCAGCAAATATAGTTAGAAAATGCCTAATCCTTTATATATCCCATTTACTTTTCTTGAGGAAGTTGTTCATGCACTTCAGTTCAGACACATCTAATTTTTTTTTCCATTTTTTTCTGCTTTTAACAATCTCCAGGTATCTTTTTATATGTTTGATTAAAACAAATTCCTACACCTCCTTTATATCCAAAGTCAAATGCTTTTCAGTCCTGCTGGTCTCAAATCATCAGCTGAATCCACATTTGGGCTAGACTTTAAGGTAAATAAGTATGCCAAGAAAGCAAAATGACTTTCATATGGAATATTATCTGTTTATGACAGCATTTCAGGGTTGCCTGTTAAAAAGGACCAAATAGTGTGTGTGTGGGAAGATCTCTTGTAGTTTTATTTTTGTCCTTCTTTGTTCTGAAAAGATTGTAAATTGGGAGCGTCAAACATCCTTTCAATAGGTAAGGAATATTACTTCATTCTTCAGGAGGGTCAATGCTGAATTCAGACCATTTTCATCCTCACAGTGATCTTTTTTCCTTATATCTGTTCAGAACCTCACCTTCTCTGAATTTATGACCATTTTTTCCCTCTTTATCCTGTTGTGCACCTCAGTAAAGGCTCTGGCTTCATCTTCTTGGTAACCTACTCTCAAGTATTGTAAGGCTCCTATTAGATCCCCTAAAGTCACCTCTTGTCTCGGCAGTACAAGCCTGACTCCCACAGCTGATTCTCACAGTCCATGCAGTCCTACTATGCTTTAAATCTATCCAATTATCTCCATGGCAAGAAGTAAGATTTTTTTTTTTTTCTCTAAATTTTCTATGCTGTGCTGAGGTTTTAGGGGAAAGAAATAATGTTTTTAATAGCATTGTGGTAGTAACTTTTATGCTGTTTGTTTACCACCTACTATACCCACTAGTACTTCATGCTTTCTTCAGAACTTGTGAGGAAAGAAACCTGATTGCTTGCTTTTCCAGGGCCACTGCACATTCAGGTAGATGAGACTCTCTGAAGTGTCGAGGAGATGGATGTTTCTCTGAAAGTGGCTTGCTGTGTTCAATGTGTGAGAAAGTGCTGAAGGAGTTACAGGAATTAAAAATTGAGTGACGCTGCAAAAAAAGACATTTGCAGAAGTTTAGTTTAGAAAGTTACTGAGAAGACCAGAGAACAGATGCACAGCCAAGCCTCAAATGTAATGGAAATAGTCTAGCAATTCTGAATAGTTTCATGGGTTGCTGCAAACTCTTCAGAGTGCGTTTAAATCTCTAAAATAGGCTAGTAGGAACTTGAAATAAATAATCCTCAAAGATACTTTGGATATGATGGACATTTTCTTTTAAACTTGTTTCATTTCTCACATCTAACAGGTCTGAATTTTCTCTATCTACAAAGTTAACCAAGTGTGATTTATTATTTTGTGCTTTCTTAAACCCTAGATTTAGAAATTGCAAGTTCTTCTAGTGCTTTCCTGGTACTCATGAGAAGGAAAAGAATGAGTAGATTCACTTCAAGGGTCTCACTGGCTCATATATATTTTAGCAAATACAAAGACAAGGCCTTGTTCATTGGTCCTCAAAGTAAATGGTGCAACACAACTCTTGTTGTCATGGCTAAAAGTCTTTATTTTCTCCAAAAAGAGTATTTTATCCCTAAAGCCCTCTGAAATGGGCCCTGAGACATGCTAGCCCTCAGATCGTGAATAAGAATAGGCAGTAGAAAGCTGATTCACACTAGCTGTAGCCATTCTAGGGAGCATACCCAATGTAATACAAAATAGATAGATTGGTTGTGCCTATCCCCTGCTGCATTTTGTCTGTTACAGCAGATACTGCCCTCAGGTTCAATTATGACTTTGGTTTTCACTTTGAGAGGTCTTGCCTTCTTTGGTATAGACAAGCTGTCCAAAAACCTTGAGTGTTTGCCTTATTATCAAGTCCCAGGCAATAGAAGGCCTTGCTATGAATTATAGCCACATTGGATGGATTCAGTAACAAACTATCAGTGCAAAAATTTTTTTAAGTAAGGTAAAGTCTGTAAGTGTATGCCATATACAAAATTATGGCAGTTCCCAAAATTATAGACAAAACTTCTCAAAGCTTTCTTTTGCCTATTGTTTGTTTTTTGGTTTTGTTGTGTTTTTTTTTGTTTTTACTATATAAAGCAATTTCCCCACTCAGCTTTTGAATTTTCAACAGATTTTGCTTAAAACTAAATAAACCTCAACTTTTGATCCAAGCCCACTTCAAAGCTCATATATCTCTTTTAAAACTATGGATTACAATTACAGAATAAAATTACTGATTTATCAACACTGGTAAAACTTTCCTTGCAATAAAAACTGCAATATTAGCAAAACAGCAAACTTTTACACAGGTACCAGTTTGTGGCAGGCTTAAGTATATACATTTTTTTATCTGAAAATTAACATTTTATTTTGCTCCATATGCATTTAAACATATATATCTGTAAAAGAGCAGTTAATTTCATTGATGTCTTGCAATTTAAAGATTTATGTGTCTTATAGCTAATAGATGTACAAAGTCAATGTGCCTTTCAAAACAGTCACGCTTACTTTTTTTTTTTTAGATCTGTAAGCCTGAAAGCCTTATAGTTGATTGAAGTTTGTTTACACAAGAAGTAACAGCTAGAGTTTTGCTACTGAAAGTTATATAATTAACAGCTTCTGTTAACTCTGAGGGATTCTAGATCTGTCAACATCACAACTGATATAAAATATGCTGCTGAACAGCTTCTGAAACTGCACCTACAGTATTGGTTACTGGCAATAACTTTTGCCAATATAAATAGAAAAAACACTGTTAGCTTATTTGGCAAAGACAGGAATGGCAAATATTTCACACATTCTTTCTGTGAAACTTTGGTCAGAGGGAGTGCAGTTTGTGTAGGATATAAAGATTTTATATGTGAAATCTTACTCTCTGAAGTCATCAGTGAAACTCCAAACAGCTGTCTTAGTAAGAGCCAGGAGTTCATACCCAAGTTCATAGAGTTTAGACAGTTCAGTATGAACTGAAAATTCTTACTCTATGATAACATTATGATGTCCTTTTTTTTTACTACAGTAGATACATATCTATATCACAACCTAACTGTTACAGCTGATGCTGGTATTCCTGACTAGAGAACAAATGACATAAACTACATAACTATCTTCTCATTACCATTCATTTACTAGGTTATAAAGTATGCAGTCTCATCCATGTTCATTTTTATAGTTAAACGAATTGTCTAGACTCTTTCCATGTCAATGGAAAATCTTCATCTCCGCTATGAACTGTATCCGTATCAGTGGAAAGAAAAATAACTCTCTCCTAAGGTAAATCATCTGACACAGTTGGGATGAAAATTTCTCTGGAGGTATTTATCTCTTCCTCAGCAACAAAATCAATAACAAATACATTAGACACATGGCTAAACTGGCCCCTAACATTTAGGTGGCTAAAATTAAGTAAGATGACTCTCATAACTATACATATGCTGCTGTGTGTGTCTACAGAAAAAAAAAAAAAAATATTGGAGGGTTAATATGTGTTTCTCTGTAAGAAATATATCAAGCAAGTGCACTATTGAAGAGAAAGAAATTAATAAGGCACAGAGTCTGTGAAATTGTTTTCTAGAAGCTCTTTCAGGCTGTTGCTAACCATTTGAACTTCTTATTTATAATTGAAGATACGCAGGAGTATCAAAGCAAATAGAAAAGAAGATCTGTAGGACAAGAACTATTTTTCTTTTTCTGTCAGTGTTGCACATAGTACAATTTTTGGTTGTCTCTTTCATACTGTCATTATTACAATAGTGTGATTGTTCATATTAATTGAGTAAATTAACATTATATAGTGCAGAAGGGTCCCTCTCTCCACCAAACAGGTTTTGCCTCTCTCACATAGGTAGTAGGTATCCACTACAATATCAGAGAGTCACTATGAAACCTGTATTTCCAAGTTGGTTTTGATCTGTGCATTCGTCTTTTGTGGTCAGTGAGATAGCTTTAGCTCACTAGTGATTAAAGCATTGATTAAAACTGCTAGAGAACTTTCAGACTTTTTGGGGGGCTTATCCTTTTATTCCAAAGTCAGCAATACAAATAATACTAAATGAAATTAATAGCATTCCCATCCTTTAATTGCTTCAAAAGATGTACCTTTTATGAATAAGAACAGTTGTCTCTGTATTCTGTGGAAAACAACAGAAGTACTTCAACTCTGTCATTCCTGTGCCACTCAGGCCAGCATCATACTGATGAAAGACCCACTAAGAACAGAAGAGGAAACCTTCTGATTCAGGGGCAGGACATTAAAATAACACTTGCAGACAACAAGGCAAAGTGGAGCAGAAGTATGGGGCCCACACAGCATGAAGTAAGGATAGAAATAGAGGCAAGGTCTTGGGAAGCAATGCTAGAAAAGTGAAAAATAAGAAAAGAGTAAAACCAAACTAATAAATAAATGCAACGAAAAAGCAGGAAGGAAGAAAAAAATAAATAAAAAAAGAAACCCAAGGCGGACTGGCCTCCACAAAAGGTATGTGTCTCACACAAAGTGACTGCAATAGGGAGACGCAAAAGTTGGAAAAAGGAAACAAAACCGAGGAGGTGACAACCGGGGGGGGGAGGCGGGGGCGGGGAGCGGCTGGGACTTAGACAATGAAGGGCAGACACCCCTGCCCCCCTTGATATGTTTGCAGCCAGGACCCAGCCTTTGGCTGGAGCATGGCAGTATTGTTACAGGAGCCACAGGTAGGAGCTGAGGACTGAGCAGACAGAAGGCCAGACCAGCCTGCATAAGCACGTAAATAGGACGGCCATTATGGGTCGTTATCGGTTGTTGGCGCCCATTGTTCTCTGCTGCTGACAGAAAGGAGAGAGAAGAAAATAAGAAAAGGGAATAGGAGATAACACAGAGCCTTGGGTGGCTGGGTGGGACTCCTGTTGTAACTCCTTCATTTACTCCTGCCTGCCTGCACCGCTGCTATTCCCTGCTTCCTGCTTACTTGCACTCCTGCCTATTCTCGTGGAGCCCCCAACTATAATAGTGTTTCTTTCTTTCTCTTTACCTATCACAAGTTACACACCCCAAGTTTGTCTCCCGTAACTATATTTGCATATCCTCTCCACCCCACACTCCCTCTGCTCCAAAGCTGTTCCAGTAAAGTGGTATTTTAAGCACATAGTCTCTGTGTTTGTGCCGGTGCACATGTGCATCTGGGCAGGGTTTGTGTTCTATGGAAATACCCGGTGTAGCCAGCCGGTCCCAAGCTAGGGACGGACCCACTGGGAAATAAAAACCAGCCCATTGGGGGGCTATTCCTCCTCTAATTGAAGAGAAGGGGCGATCCATGACTCAACAGGGTTTTTCCAGCCCGGGTCAAACTTGGACCGCAACACCTTAGGAGAAGCTGTGTTTGAATGTCTTAAACAGAAAATTACAGAAGGGAGAAAGCCAATTCATAATTAAGAATACTTTTGGTGACTGGCTGAATGAGAAGCCCAAGGAGTAAGAATGGGATCAGAAGTCAGTAAAGACAACAAATGGAGGATGATAGGAGAGACCGATTATGTGAAGAACAAGGTACCAAGAATAAGAACCACTTGAATGAAGAAAAGCCAGTAGGGGATTCTGAGGCAATATGAGACTAAATGGAGACTACTGAAAAAAGACAATAGTAGGTACAGTCAAGAGGCATCGGAGTAAACGTGTATAGGGAGGAGATGGTTGGACTGTCCACATTAGAAGGATGAGGCTAGAATGAAAATTTTGATGATAAAGTTACAGTATTGAGAAAGAAGCGCTTTAGACAAGCATGCCTGAAGAAAATGGAAGAACAGATTCTGTCTTGCCAAAACATAATTCTCTCCAAATTCTTTTGGAAATGTAAATAACAGCAAATACCTGTGAAATCTACTGCTGTTGCCTCCCCTTGTGACTGTTGATTTAGAGACCCCACTTTATATTCTCAGCTAATTGAGTCATCTCAATTAGCAGAGGATGAGAGATTTTGGTTGCAGCAACAAAGTACACAATTTACAGCATTGACTTTTATTAACCTTTTAATAAAGAAGGGTGTTACACATCAAAAATTCATGTTCAAAGTTTATTAATGGTAAAAAAATCAAACAATCAGCTGGCAGATACAAATTAAGAAAAGAGTATAAGGTTATGCATAAAGAGCAAGATTTGAGACTCACAGCAATATGAGGAGTTTAATCATGCTTTGACAGGAACTTTATTCTATTTACTGAACAGAATATACTTGTGTTACAGTCAGTGTAATGAGGTAATGAAAGAATCCCCAAAACTTCCATCAAATTACCTGAAGGTATGTTAAGTTGTACGTTAAATGCTCAGAAGGAAAATAAAAGGTTCTGTGATTAAGATAGTTGATTACTGTGGCAAAGAACTGAACCTTTAGCTATCCTGTCACCAACTTGTTATACCCTTAAAGCAAACTTTACTTTTTGGTTTTAGGTGGTTTTTATTGGTGCACACGTTGACACTTGAGTCTCATTTTCACTAATAGTAAGTTGTCACAGCTGCAATTAAAACCTGTGCTGTGAACATAAAATCCTGTAGTAAGCTTGTCTCAAAGCCACATAACTTCATGTGAAAAAAATTGATTTTTACCTTTATTTTTCAGAGTTAAAGGCATACTATTTATATTTAACATGACTCAGTATTTCTTTTAATGGCAATCACCATACTAAATCTAACTCAGGAAAACTTTTGTTAATTAAGCAACATATCTGAAAGTTCTAGGTGCAGTTTAGAATGATTCCTACACACCTAACAACACCCCCAACAATGTATTTGAAATATTTTCTTTCAAGAAATCATTGAATAATATCTCAGTTTATATTTAACTTCACGTAGTTTTGGAAGGCTTTATAGTGACTTAATACGGCAAAATTAGAACACAGTTTATATTCATGTGACTAGAAATTTTGCACCTTTGAAGCTCGAGATAAGGGAAAGTTTACTCTAACATTGTCATATTTTGTTAAAAGTTATAGGGATAGTCCAGAAAGTGATTATTCTTGTTTGGGTTTTGTTGATATTGGGTTTTTTTTCTAGTTGTTCTTTTTCCTTTAAAGAAATAAATTATTTTTTTCAAAGACGTAAACTTCAAGTAAATACAGGAAATCTCTAGAATAGATTTCCCAAAAAAATTCTACTCTCTGAACAAATTTAGTATTTTTTGCTAGAAGATAGGTATTATTTTCCTAGGTGTAATCTGCAAGCCATGTTTTAAATAAGAACAATATTCCTCCATATACATACAATAAATACAAATTATTAATCCTTTTTTCTGTATTTGAAAAAGTCTCTCCCTAACATAGATGATAGAACTGTTATACTAATAATAACGGGAGTAAAAATAAGTATCAGTTTTTAAATTTCATCTTACATTTAGTTATTTTTATATATTTTTTTATATAATATCCCTCTTAAGAAATCAGTAAGTTGTATGCCTGTAATGTAACAGCTTATGCAAAGACAGCATTTTGCATTCAGATCTATCATACAAACAGCTGTGAACATTTATATTGGTGTTAATTAAGTCTGTGATGGTATTAATTTAGATAAGGAAAGCCGGCCAAATCCCAAAGTGCTATGGGATTTTTAACGCGTGTCTGAAATAAATAATCAGAAGGTTGCAAATGAAAACGTGGTGTAACATCTCACTCTAAAGATAGTATGTTTATGACGTCCAGCCACTGAACCCTCATTACTACCAGTCTGCAGTATCATCATGGCTATCAGCTAATAGGATATGAAGCAAAGCTCTCTCGTTCAGAGAGATGAAGATGAACTTCTAAGTCAAACTGACACTCCAAACAAGGAACCAGCTGGCACAACCTCACCACAAAGTGCATTAGAGAGGTAAATAACCTCATGCTTGAACAGATTAAATCAAAGAATCTGACTGGGGGAGGGGAGATTGTTCAGAATTGTTTCATTTGTTGGAAGAATTACATGAGACAAAAATTATTACCCTGATATATCAGGACTAAAATATGTTTCAGCAATGAGGAGAAATATTGGGAGGATTTTTGTACTTTTTGGAATAATTTCTATTTCAATTATATTTTTAGAATGGTCAGAGATCGTATTTTCTCCTTTGTTCTTAAGCTTATTTGTCATCTCTCCTTAAAACACTGCTAAATCACTTCTGACCTCTAGAGCTCTTGGTACCACTCAGATAACTGGACTTAACTGCCCAAAGTTCCAGAAAGGATTTGCAATACTTAAAGTTTTAATGGGCTTCTCAGTAATTAAATTAGACCTATTATAAGATATTATATATCAGGTCCAGAAAACTGGAAACGTTTTGGAGATATTTAGTTTGAATTCTTATTCATCTATTGTAAAAAGCTAACACCAGATCCTCAGAAAAATTTAGCTTTTCTGCTCCAACTTTGGAGCTCAGTTTCCATTTAAAGTAGCAAGAAACTAGAGATACACTCAGACTTAAGATTACTGCCTTTAAATTTCCCTTCTACTTTTTAAGTGTGGAAATTTTCCGGTTTAACTGAACTTACACAAAATGGACTATTTTCATATCTTTGGACTCCTGAATGTATGCTAGCCTACAAGACAGTGTAGAAACAGATTGTGTAAAGAAGGTCCTGTGTTCCAGACAGTGAGTTGTATAGTACAAGACTTATACACTAATTATCTCTCAAAAGCTTCTTTTGACCAATACTGATAAGATGCATCCCTTTCTGGAGAGGATAAATGCCCTGAGTGCTCTGGACTGCATCTTGCTCCAATTAGTTCTGTCTTTTTTACAGATCCTTGGCTTAGATTCCTGCCAGGATGTGGACCTTTGGTTCTTACTTACAATTTGGACTCTAGCTTCAGACTCATTGAGGTTATCTACACGACTGTGGCAGAAAACAGGAGGTGAGCTCAGACGCTGGACACTTTCCCACTTTGAGCACTCTACTCAATTATTAATCCGCTCTCAAGAGAGGGAGGAAGCAGCCCTTAAGCAGTATGAATGTGAGTTCGTTCATGCCACTTGGCTTTGAGGCATGGTTAGATTTGAAGCCCCCCTTATTTATCAGGAGAACTGTAGCTGTCAGCATAGCTACTGACTTCTCAGGTTATCGAGTTTTGTTTGCATTGGCTCTAACAGTACTTACTCCACTTGCTCTGCTCTGTCTTGTCTCTGACGGGGGCATGGCACCCTGCCTCCAAGCACTTTTGGAACTGAGGCACTGCAGAGGGAGTGTCAACAGCTGAGTTGTGATGTTGCAGCTGTGGAAGGATTTCTGTGTTTCCTTTCACTTTTATTTTGAAAGGAAAAGTTAGGCAAAAAAGAAAAAAAAACCAAAACAACCCAGAGAGACTACACAGATTCCTGTACTCCATTTAAGTCATTGTAACAAAATACACCAGTTGTATTTTTGTTGGTGTTGTTTGTTTTTTTATCCCTCAGGAACATAGCAGGCATAAATTAAGAACTATAATCTGAAATGAATAGAGTTTCACCAACATAAACCTTAGAGTATCATCAGTACAAAGATGGTCATGACTTAAGTACATTTAGATAGTAGAAGGAGGACAGCTCTGTTTCAGTCATTACTGATCTAAATTCTTTGTCAGTGATTTACTGTGTGAGTCCAAATAATATAGGTGTTACTCCAGAGAACTGAATTAATTTTTACCAGGCTAATTATAATATTTTTTCTATGATCTATACATACCAAGCAAATTTTAGCCTTTTCACTTTCGCCTGTCATTCTCAAATGAATGCCTTAAAGCATATCTAGAGAAAGCCTTTTCAAAATAGTGAGATATATACTCAGCCTGCTGACTTCAGCAATTAAGTATCTTAGTTTTAATAGGAAAAGGAATATTTTATTTGGATCTTTTTTATGGTTAAACTGACAAAGAAAGTGTAGATTTGAAAGGGAAATTGATTTCAAGAGAGATAAGAATGTTACCAAACAGCTTTATTTCATACAGCATATATGCGTTGACAGTTATAACACAGAAGAAAAATAATGAGACAACAATTAGAATTTTGTATTTAGCAAGCAGCAAGGACAAGAACCTTGTGTTACTCACATGCAGATGAAACATGAGTAATTACATTAAATGAGTCGTTTCAGAGTCGCATAGAAACCCAAAACAGGTTTTTCATCCTTTCTCATCAACTGCATGCAGCAAATAGTGAAAAATGATGCTTATATAACACACTTTGTTCTTCTAGGATAGCAGTTCCCAGGTCAGTTTCATTGTCACAGTCCTGCTTTTCCTTCAGGGGAACTAGACTCCTGCTATAAACATTACTAGAGAAAGGAGGTCAGCACCCAAGGGGAAGAAGGGGCCATTCAACCACAATTCTCATATGTGTGGAAACCAGTCCTCAGATGGGAGCTCAGGGAGCTGCAAGATGAAAGTCGTCACTTTCTCCCTTTAGCACAAAAGAAGCCAAGCTCCTTGGCTGATCAGTCAGCCCTCATCTTCAGAGAACCTGAGGAAAGTAAGATTTCACTGCTAGTTGTGTCAGTGAGGCTTTTAACTTAAATAAAAATGCATCAATTTTAACCTACCCTTTACCCACCATTAGAATGTCTTGTTCAACATCATCAGCCTTCTAAGCATTTTGGATTAATCCAGTATTGCAGGTGTTAAAGGCTTGTAAATGTCTGAGGCTCCATTGCTAAAATCTCTGAAATTATAGTTTATCCATTCAGAATAAATAAAATTTCATTTAGAATTACTTAAAATTGTTTGTACTATGTCTTTATTGTTCCCCACCTGTTCCAACAGCAAGACGTTCAGTCTTTTACTGTGTATCCATTCAGGATTTAAAACATTATATAGGAATTTAAAGGGACTCTTAATATTTATAGCACACTTAGTCACATTGTTCTATAGGTCAAAAGAAGGCAACATTTGGCATCACAGCGCAATCGAGACATGCTACTCAACATCTTAGAGTGCTTGACTGCTAAAAAAAACATGCAGCTTGTGCAGCCACTCTTCCTACACACTTTTTCTTTTTTTCTTGTTGTTGCTGTATTGCATAAATTCTCAAAGAAAGTATGTTAAAGCACACAATTTGAAAGAAAAATTTTTGTAACTAATTTCATGTATTTATAGATTTATTAGAGGTAATAATGAGTTTTTTGTTGAAAATGTACAATTCAATACAGATTACTTTCTCTAAAAGAGGATTGCAAACTCTCTGGTAAATGTCCTGGCCACAAAGTTTATTGTTAGACTGAAATATTTTATTTTTTTTAAATAATTTGGCAAGGATCTCAAGAGGCCACCTACTTCAAAGATTAACCATCCTAAACAGGGCTAATCAGATGAGATTGCTCAGGGCCATGCCAGGATGGCAATCCCACAGTCTGTCTTAACTCTGGCTGTCCTACCCTTTTGGCAATAAAGTTTCCTTACATAGAATCATAGAATGTCTTGGGTTGGAAGGGACCTCTAAAGGTCATCTAGTCTCACCCACCTACAATACGCAGGAACATCTCACACTGGAACAGATTGCTCAGAGCCCCATCAAACTTGACCTTGAATGTCTACAGGGATGGGGCCCTAGGTAACCTGTTCCAGTGATGCACCCCCCTCATATTACAGAGCTTTTTCCTAATGTCCAACCTAAATCTACCCTTCTCTAGCTTCAAACCACTACCCATTGTCTATTGCTACATGCCCTAGTGAACAGGTCTTCCCCAGCCTTTTTTTCAGGCATTGGAAAGTTACTATAAGGTCCCCCCAGAGTCTTCTCTTCTTCAGACTGAATAACCCCAACTCCCTCAGCCTGTCTTCATAAGAGAGGTGTTCCAGCCCTCTGAACATTTTCATTGCCCTCCTCTGGGCACGCTCCAACAGGTCCACATCCTTCTTTTGTTGGGTGCTCCAGAGCTGGATGCAGTCCTCCAGGTGAGGTCTCACCAGGGCAGAGTAGAGGGGCAGAGTCACCTCTCTTCATCTGCTGGCCACACTTCTTTGGATGCAATCCAGGATGCTGCTGGCCTTCTGGGCTGCAATTGCACATTGGTGGCTCATGTCCAGATATACCCAGCTAATGGATATTTCCCATGTTCCTTCTTGGGTTTCCTCTAATCCTACTGTTGTGCACCTCCAAGAAAAGTCTGACTCTGTCTTCTCTGAATCTTTTTTACTGTGTAGTTGTAGACAGAAACAAGACCTGTACTGAACTTTAGGCTAATTAGGCCCAAATTTGGCAAGAGAAGGCTCAGGAAAGACATTGCAGTACCTCTCTCTCCTTTTGCTTATTATTTTCATCTCTCCTTCTGAAGATGTCCATATAAATGGAAAAATGTTTATGACACCAGAAAATAAGAACTTTTTGTAACCTGGAGGCTCTAGTACTAACTGCTTTGTAGCAAGCCTCTATTCAGTCTTTAATATTAAATGGGCAAAGAATCTTACTGTAAGTCTCTCTGAGCATATCAATACTGCTAAATAAAAGAGACAGAGATAAGGTCATGCACTTGACTAGACATTATCATCCACAATGTTTTTTAGTTGTGTCCTTGGCTCTCTTCTGAAACGCTTCAATTGGCTCTCCCAAATTAGTCCTTGAATAGGACTGATCCCTGGCCCTCTTTCATTAAAAAAAACCACAACAACATATAACCTTGGAGGCTAGATGGTTAGGCAGCATATACTCACACTTTCAGGCCTCTTACACAAATTCCAGATGGTACTAGATCTATTCTGTGTTCTTGAGTCAGTACAGTCCACATAGGATTCTTCTCAAGTACACTGTTTTTCTTTGCATGTTATATTATGCAATTACAATTTCCCATATTACAATGTTTTGATTACTTATAAAAGCTAACACTTTTCTAATTATGGCATACACATATGGGCTATATTAAGATTTACAGAAAGCTGACATACTTCCACCTACCCACTTAGTTCCTCTCACAGCCATTTGTAGTTCATGGCTAATTCCTATCCATAGCTAACTTAAGTGGGCAGATACAAGTTTGCAAGATCTGAATTCCCAGGAGGAGACTGCTTTCCAACTTAGGCATATAAATGAGTTACCTGAAGTTAGTTAGTGTGAGAACCAGCCTATGAATTAAAAACAAACAAAATAAAACCAAAACTTTCTGAGAGACAGACATGATACCAGAAGGCACAGTTCCTTTCAAGGAATCATTTTTGTAACGGTTAACAGGCACAGAAAAGTCTTAGTATAACTTTACATATAGAACAGCTGGTACGCCCCCACAAAAAATATATTAAAGAGCTTTGTCAGTCAGAAAATGTAAATACTTCAGTTAAAAGAAGTTCAGCACACTTTCTTTTCTTTCTTTTATAAACATTTCAGCTAATTACTTACAGCTTTAAAAGCCTCATTTTCTCCCCAGAGCACCCTAGAATTAGAAATCTTAATCTTGGTTTAGTAGTCGTGGCAGAACGCCATTTGCACTAAGTGATCAGTGAGAAGTTGTCAACTGCATCTTATGTCATAAAGCAAGAAATGTCATAGAAACTGCACATCTTTTTGGGCTGAGTGCAGAATCTCCCGTTGAATGAGTAAATAAATAGTTCTATTTGTTTCAAGTAAAAGCACATACTTAATTTGTGCCAAAATATTCTCCTGAAAGGTTGCTAACTAATCCACAAAGGAATGTCCTGTCAGTGTTCAAAACTGAAAAGAATATGGGAAAAAACTGCCAGATTGTGCATGTAGAAACCACTAGTGTGTATTTTAATGTGGTTTAGTAATGATCTGAAATTCCTTTGGATTAAGCTCTTAGTGACAAATTTCCAGATATGTTGTGTCACATCATTCACGACCTTCATTAAGATACAGAATTTCCATGAATAAACATCTAGGATGGGGTCTTAAAAGATCTAAAGAGTTTTTAGGAGACAATGAAGAGATTTGACACACCCCATATGATCTGTGTTTCTAATTTTCTGGTCGAACAAAGATCTTTCTTCCATTTACAAATAAAAAGCTTAATTCTGAGTAAAAGAAAACTAGTAGGGAAAGGAAGGGAAACAACTAGCATGCTATGAATAAGCTTCATACTCTTTAGTATCTGGTTTGGTATGTGAGGCCAAACATACTAGTCTAGGAAACTAGTTTAAGAAACACTAATTTCAACCATTAGGATCACCCAATACCGGAATTTCTTAGCTCTTATATCAGTAGGGGCCCTCAGCACTATCACAATTAGGTTTTTTCCTATGGTTCCCTCAGGATGAAGGACTCTAGGGATGCTATAAATATATAACCTTGATACTTTGAAGATCTAAAATATTTTATCATGTAAAAGTGACAGATGTATGATTCTGACAGAATCAACCTCGTTGGAAAAGACCTTGAAGATCATCAAGTCCAACCATAACCTAAATCCACCCACCATAACCTTTATCTACCCGTTAATGCTTAAATCATGCCCCTAAGCACCACACCTATATTTCTTTCCAACACTTCCAGGGATGGTGACACCACCACCTCCCTGGGCAGCCTGTTCCACTGTCCAACCACTCTTTCAGTAAAGAAATTCTTTCTAATATCTAGCCTAAACCTCCCCTGGCACAACTTCTGGCCATTCCCTCTCATCCTGTCATTATTCACTGGAGAGAAGAGACCAACTCCCACCTCCCTGCAGCAGGTAGTTGTAGAGAGCAATGAGGTCACCCCTCAGCCTCCCCTTCTTCAAACTAAACAACCCCAGTTCCCTCAGCCTCTCCTATTCTATTCATATGCATTTATGTAACTTGCATCATTGTAGATCATGTAAAGCAAAACAATGGATTTTCTGCACACTGTCTTAAAAAAACCTACACAGAATACTTGATTATCAGTTCTTTTCTAGATGTGAGAAAGTCCTGCTTTGCTATTTACTAGCCACAAGCCTGCAGCCTATTATTTATTTATTTATTTATTTATTTATTTATTCAGCAAAAATAACCAGAACAACATGGACATTCTTACTAGGTTGTTATAAAATGGATTAAGTTAACATCAAGAAGGCCTTGGTAAATTTATTTCTGAACATATTGGGAGTAGGAAGGATTTAAAGAAAAGGAGAAGTGGGATGAAAAGGAGATACTGAATGCAACTGAAATGCTTCAGTTTTTCAGAACTTAATCATTAAAATAACCTACCATTTTAATAATTCTGCAGCAAATTTAAAATTGAAAAATGTCTTATTAGATCTTTTTTTACTTAATTATTTTATTTTCACTTATAAAATTATCCCAAATCATGTTGATATAAAATCCGAGGTGTTATATTGATTTATTTTGCTCCACACTGTGAAATAGATTATATTCCAACACATAATCAGAAGAAGAAAGTTGTTTGTTGACATTTATTAATATTTAGCAGGTAATGTCAGGTAGACATTAATGACTTTGTAAAGCTTCCAACATCATTCAAGCATAAATAGTGAAGGCTGGTCTAGTTGTGCAGAGATACAGGGAAGTTATTTAGAATCAGCAAATCTTGCACAATGTGATGACCTGTAAAGGAATATAAAAATTAACTGCAGATGTTGCATGCAATAATCAGAACATACTTAGCACTCTAATGTTTATGCAAGCAATTGTGACTATTAAGGCAGCTTGCAAGATGCAGTATCTGATTCTGGTAAGAGATGACAGTGTCGTGGTTAATGTAAAGATCTTAGACCCAAGGGACTCCTGGCTTTCTGCCAGCTTTGCCACAGACATCCTGTCTGACCTTGGAAAAGTTTCTTAGGTTGAAATCCAGAAAGGAGTATAACAGTTCTATTGTGGGAATTAAGCAAATAAATTTAAAAAAAAAAATAAAAAAAAAATTCCTAGAAACTGATAAGTTAGACGCATTTTTTCACCAAATATCTGAAGTTCTGATGTCCAGAATTCCTCTCCCCATTGCAGATCCCAGCAGCTCAGCCGTCATTTCACCTTATCTAGCTGATGAAGACTCATGGAGCGGATGTAGGTTAAGCAGACTCATATGAAAATCACTAGGTAGCACAGCATCTAAAATCTTTGGTAAACGCAACATTTAATTTTTTGGTGTTTCACTACCTCAGCTGCAAAGGAAAATAACAATGTTATGTTTTCCTTTGTTTGGATATGGACTATGTTGCAAATTCTTAGAGACTGCTCATTAGGTGTGTTTGCATGGGGTTCTAATTCTTACTCTGTTAAGTCTTGCTTTCTCTTACTAGTTTTTTTTCTTCTGTATAATATCAGTTTGGTACAGGAGCTAGTTTCAAAGTCTCTTTTCTCCAAGGCCAAACACAGTAAACATGGGAATGCTATTTGATACGGTCTTTCTGGACAAGGTAATGAAGGCAATCTGTATTTTTAAAATATTACCAAAGTTTCCATGTGAAATAGAGCTCTGACTGCTTATGGTGCCAAGACATAGGCAGTTGAAATGTATCCCTAAAAAGAAACAAAAGATTTTTGGGGTTGTTTGTTTGTTTGTGAGTTTTTTAATCAATAGAAAAAAACATAATGACTTCAAAGGCTTAGGCAACATCTGTATGGATTGCTAACTGTTGGATTTATATTTGATCTAAGATATCCAAGACATTTTCATAAATTTACCTGATAAAATATTCTGTGCACTGAATTTTGTGGCCTGATAGACTAAAATGTTTTATAAAATTCTCACAATCAGTATTTATTTCAGAGAACCAAAAACTGAGAGCGTAATAGCAGAAAAACTAATACATACCACATCTGATTAAAAAGTGATGAAAACAGGTGAATTATTTTTCTGAGACTTGACTCTCTGAGAAAATAATTCTAAACAACCAAAACTTTTGAAGGCAGAAAGTCGATGGAGTTTTTCTTTCCAATTCCTATGTGCATTTCCATTAATTATTAGAATATTAACTATCATGAACATAATTATTCAAATGTAGCAGGCATGTTTAGATAATACCATGGACTTTGTAACAAATACTATATAGTTAAGTTTGCTGCAGTTGCAGTTGATAGGGTTTTAGAACAAGTTTCAATCAAAAGCAGCTGTGCTGCATATCTGTATCCTCCCTATCATCACTTTTGCATTTATATACACAGATTACATTTGCATATCTTGAAGATTTACACATTTTAACTATATTTGATTCCACAAGCATGTTTACATCAAGGGAACATGAACATTTAAAATACCAAGTTATCTCTAAATTACTGATTTCAGGAGAACTGTGAGGGGTTTTCTTCATTACTCAATTTTATGTAAAATGGCCAACTAATGATAGTGTTTGATTCTGAACTCTACGTTCCATTAGATTTATAGAGCGCTCTCAATTCTGAGCCAGAAGCACAGATATGACTGTAAAAAATTTATACAACATAACATATTAGCACTTTGTTAATTTCTTCAGCATAATATAGACATCTTTACACAGGCTGCAGTCCTTCAAAAGCTTAGACTATTTTTGGTTTAGTAATTTTAGAAGGCATTATGCTTTTATGAAATATATTGGTAACCTGATATCCAGAAATTACAAACCTGGTCTCATCAGTCAATTTAAACATAATATCAAAATGATGTCTCTGAAAGGACTTCTCTGAAATATTAAAACACAGAAATTTTAACCATAACATTAATTCCTTGCTTTGTGATGTCCTCTGTACTGCCTAATTTGCAAAGAATCACTGAATCTGGATTTGCCTTTGGAAAAGACTACAAGAGCCAGATTGTTGCTTTTTGTAGTAAGGAAGAAGATGTATACTAGTCTTCATATTGGAAGAATAAATGATGCCATCAAATTCTCAATGATGTGAACAGAGACAGATTATGCCTGGGATATAAAAAGAACGCTTGCAGGGAAATGGAATTTCAGAAAATTGCATTATTTCTGCAGGAGACAGGAAAAATGTGGTAAACTCTTTGAGGACTGACGTGTATCTCAGGGACTGGTACTAGCAGGACCATTTCACGATGTTTAATATTAAGACATAAAGAGATTACTATTCTCAAATAACAGACTCTGCTTACAGAACTCAACAAATAGCATTCTAGGATTCATGTTGACTAGATAAAAATGGAATTTCAACCTAGAAAGCAGTTGATGAAGGCCTGAAAATTCTGATACACATGTGAACATGGAAACCAGACATATAAGAAAAGGGGTACATAAAAATATAAGTATATGAAAACCAAAACAAAACAAGAGGTAAGTATTAGGCATAGTATTTCAGAAAATATATTGCAGTTGTTCTGAGTGAGAACTATTTTAAAACCAGACCCAAACAACTAAAATATCTAACTATTAATACAACAAAGTTGGACAGTAAATTAAAAGAATACTAATTTCCATTGCAAGATAGAAAGAAAGGCAGAAAAATTGAGAGGGAAAAGAAACAAACAGAAAATTAACTATTTTCTTTTTATCTTCATAGTTTAGAAACAGAATCCCTCGATGCAGAAGTCACTATAGAGAGGTATGTCTAGGAACTGTACTAATGTGACCTTCATCTAGTTCCCAACATCCTGAATTGGACTGCAGCACCCATCTCTATAAGAGTATGAAAGAGAGGAACAAGAAGAGGAAGTACATGATTATGGGAGACTTTAATTATCTGAAATTAATTTGAAAGGAAATGCCCCCATAGGCATCAGAAGGTCTTAAATATTTTTGAATGCATCTGTTGATAAATTTATGTACAAAATAGCCTATGTAGTAAAAATGTGCTGGTGCTGCTTTAGAGTTACTGTAAGTTAGTAGCAGGGAGGAGCAGTACAGGGGCTAGCTGTAAAACATAAGTTTAGATCAAGTAATCATGAGCTGATTCAGTTAATTTTGAATTGCAAGAAAACCAAAAATTATTACATAACTAAGTTCTGGGTTTTTAGAAGAGCAAACTTTGAGAAACTAAGAAATTAGTTCCTAGTGTTGACTGAATCTAATAGCTCAAGGATTTTAACATTATGGAAGCATGGAATTATTTTCAGTCAAAAGTGCAAACAAAAAGATGGCATTACAAGCAAGAGGAAAAAAAAAAAAAGCTTAGCAGGAAAGGGCTACAGATGTCTCTGGAGGAAGAAACACCCCACATAGGATATTAAGAGTAAATGGAGAACTTAAAAGGAACAGAAAAAGGGATTGATCAGCAAGGACAGCTATGTCTCAGAGGTCAAAAAGGTGAAAATAAAATGAGAATGGACACAAGCTTCATTGAGCTGAAACTTGGAAAGAAAATTAAAACAAGTGATAAAAGTTCTTCCACCACATAAATAAAAAGAGTGATAAAAGAGAAAACTAAGACAGCTTTACGTAAAAATGCTGACAAAGGAGCTAATCTAAATATGGCAGCAGCATCGAACATTCTACCTTATTTAAAAAAAAAAAGATTTTAAGGAATATGACAGCTTTTGCTGATCAGTCAGTAAGAATTAAAGTAATGTAAATTACGATATCCAAAGCAGAAACAGAACTTGAAATGCTTACACTGATCGGCTGAGGTATTCCATAGGCACCGAACCCTAAATATGAAAAAAAGTGTAGATAAAATTGAAAAAATGATTTGCAAGTAATTTCAACTGACTTAACTACACTAAATACTTGCAAGAAGGCTTTTGTTGCCTATAGTGCAGAGGGATAGTTAGCAAGAAAAGTAATGCATAACATTAAATAATAACTTGTGAATCATAGCAAGTATGCAAGAAGTCGCTGGAAAAAAGACAATGTAATATAAATGCACTGTCTTTTAAGAGTCTAAAATTCTTATATTCTGGTAGACATGCCTTTTATTTTGAGTGTCACAATATGAGTACATTTTATAGATCTACCTTAAGAAGATCTGTAGATCTGCACAAAGAAGGTAGTTGTTTTGAAAAAAAAAACTTACTGTGGTAAGCAGGTTTTTCAACCTTTTATGGTTTGTGAGTTCATTATAGAGCAAAGCTGGGTTTTAGCTGAAGTCATATATTTCAGTTTTATGAAGGCATATGGTACAATTTACACATAAGCAAGGCAGTATGGTTGATCTTGAATTCCTGAGAGCTGGCCTTGCTCTTACTGGCATTTAAGGCAAGTCACGATGCCACTCTGGAATGGGATATCGGTGTGGAAGCTGGTTACACATCCTTTGACCAAGTTACTGGTTTATAGCTAGGTGTTGTGTAGTTAAGAAATACAACTACCTGAGAGAAAGATTTTTATTTTTTTTTCCAAATCCTGAAGGGTTAGAATATCATTACTATCTGTAACAACTCTTTCCTCCTTTTGTGGCTCATGGAAGTGTTTGAGAAGTACTTGTGGTATATTTTCCACAGTTTGAAGAGAAGTAGTTTAATGTTAAATTTAATTCCAAGATTAAGAAAATTTTAGGGTTTCCGTAAGTGCCTTGTGTTGAATAATGTCAGAAAAATTTAATTTATTTTAATGTATGTGGTCTTTGTTGTCCATGTTTATTATAATCTTGCTTTTGCTTTTTTGGTTTGGTTTCTTTTGCACTATTTGATGGCAGTATCCTAAGATTTTATAGATTTTTCTCTCCAAGGGAAAAGACTGGGACTGTTATTGGGTTGGGGTTTTTTTCTGACTATATTATTGTTGGGTTTTTATTTTTTTTTAAGCATTAAGGATGGGTGTATTAACTGGATAACAGGAAAGATAAGAGCCTGTTTTGAGGTTGGATATCTTTGAATAGTAGATTTTTTTTTAATCTATACCTTGTTCTGGAATGGCAAGAAATAAGATTGGATTGGGTTACTGGTATTTTTTAGTGACATTTTAAAAATAAAGCTTTGATTCATTTCACAAGAGTGTTTGAGTCAAGGATAAAAGCTATATACGGAAGTAGAAATAACACCCTGTACTTCCAGTAGGAGAGTTAGTGGATGACTTTGCTTTGACCTATTCTCCAGCTGTCCACAGAGTAAATAACAATGATCTAAGATGACTTTTCCTTCCAAATAGAAACACAAGATACACTGTTCATTCATCATTGCCCCTGAATGCATTCAGAGAAAGTAAACACCTCCTTGCTATACACCATCTCTTCCTCAGTATTAGCTATGATGTATAAAACACAGATATGATAACTTTCTCCTCTAACTCATTCTGCAGGCAGCAATCAATGTTAATTTATTTCTCTTTCTACACCAGTGTGAACCCCCCTATTGTTTTCAGTATATGTAAACTGGACCATAAATAAATGTGTGTGTGCTTTGAAGTCTTAAATGGCCGAACGTATGTCTACCTGCAGTTTTCTGTCATTGGTGCCATATACGTTAGTCCATGCTTCTGTCCATTTGGTCAGAAGTTAATCTCAGCTCTCTAATGAAATGTCAGTCCTGAATACAAGCTCCCTCTGAAAAAGAAATCCGTTTATTAAGTCTTACCTTTCTCACAGAAGACTAGTTTTCCAAGGTATTTTGAATATATCAGAAGTACGTTTAAAGCAAACAACAGTACGATTGTTCACTACAATTTATGTGCAATTACTTATTTGTTTATTCACCTAAAATGTCCTTTTTTATTTATGATAATTTTTATAGGTTTATTTCTAGATATAAAATTTTGGGTTAATTATCTTTCTTATACCTAACATTCCACTGGACCCTAAGAGTGTGTAGTTTTCGATGTATTTTATATATTTCTGTTTCTGAGAACTACAGAGTGAACTACAGAGCTGAAACAAGTAGCCCAGTATCTTTTTCTTTATCCTTATGTAGAGGCAGGGATGTGTGCATTGGCAGCAGAGAGAGGGGAAAGTACTGTAAAATGGAAGACTAACCAATGGCCTAAAATGGCCATTAATACAATTTACCGTATCTGTTTAAGTTCATGAAGTCTTGACATTTATTTACAAATACATTCAGCATGATTTAATAAGATATGGGCAGGTATGTCCCCAAGGAATAAAGTCAGCTCAGTGTGCTTTAGAGTATTTTTAAGGTTGAAAACACAGAGGATGAGGAAATCTTTGTGACTCAATGTGCACACTTACCACATCAACAAAAACTGTTGAAGTCCACTCAGCTTCCTATTGAAGTAAACTATTGTCCAAGTTCACCTAAACAGTCACATCAGTAAAATCATTCCTCAAATCCCTTATTAATCCCTTACTTCTCAGCAGCTCTTCCAGAAAACCGGGACTTGGTTGCAGGCTGTTTATAAAATAACCTAGAATATATTTGCAGATTTTTCCCAAATAGTAATTTATTACTGGGGAATTAACCAATGGCATTTTAGCTAACTAAATCTTTAATAAATTAATCATAAAATATCTTACAGACTTGTTAGATTTATTCAATGAACTCTATTAGTAAAGTACTAATAACTTAGCACATTTAGTAGAAAATAGAAGGCATTATTAACACAGATTAAAAAAAAATAAGAAGCAACAAGTAAGTTTCCTTATCATGCTTCAGGCTTTAATTTTCTGATTACAGTATTGGTGTGATTTTTTTATTTCCAAAGTCATTGTCTGAGGAACAGACAATGTAGAAAAGAGTGTTTTCTGCATCTATGGGAGCTACTGTGTATTTGGCTTTATTCTCCTGGGGAAGTATTAATTACTTAAAGAGGCATTCTTGCCCTCTCACATGATTGTCTATAACTTTCATGCATATATGTATATCGCATAAAAAGTAAGCATGATACCTACATAATCTTTATATCACATAACCATATTGATTACAAACTTATTTGATAGTGGGTGACCTTCAGCCACTGCTCTAGAAGGCCATAGGCACCATGTGAAATTCTTCACTTAATGCTTTTGTTATGAAGCAAATTGATCACACTTTACAATAACCCCCATTGCAATAGTGTTTTTAAGTAAACCCAGTAGGAGGTCTATGGTCTTCTAAAGCAGCATCTGAAGGTCAGACACAATACCACAGAACACCTCAGATGACAATAGGCAAACTCTATCAATCCCTCAGCAGCCACTCACTGTAAAAGGAGTTAAGTTATCTATGGCTTTATCTCTGATGCCCATGTTGTCTAATACCACATGATATGCTGTCCTCCAGCTGTGTATCATGCCTGCTTGCTCCACAGAGATGTTTCTGCTACCCTCAGGTATCTCAAATGCTGCTAGACCCCTACAAATCAGTAACTTAATTGGCTCTCTATCTTAAATGTGCAACTTTTTTTAACTTTGAACTGAGTCTCACTCATACTTACTCAGTGAGTTGCCTACATATGAAAATTCATAAAGTACACTCCTTTAAGTCTCAGGAAAACCAATGTATTTTGGAAGGAAAGAATAGCAAGTATCACAGAAGACAAAAGAGTTTGTAGGTATCACAGTCCAAATGAATTAATTTAATTTTTTTCTCTCTCATATTTCTTTTTTTTCTTCTTGGACTATTTTCTTTGGTGAGAAGTAGCCGCTGCTTCTTACAAAAATGTATCAAGCAAAGTGTACATACTGTCAAGATAAAAATCTCCTTTTCCCATGTAAGACAGCAGCAGCAGGAAAACTTGAGGAAAACAAAAGCCAGACAGCATATGCTCAGGCTTAGTATTTTTTGAAATCCAGCCAATACAGCTGAGCAGAAACATTCCAGTTCCTCATCTAAAATTAAAGTGACTTAAGCATAATGACTGTAAGTTACATTTTTCATTTTTTTCAGGTTTCCTCCTTTTCTCATCTTCATTTTTCATCAGCCAATGGAATAAGTGTTTTCCTGATAATTAATGCAACTAACTCCTTGAAATTTCTCCTACTCCTAAGAGGCCAGATGAGTCCTTATCTCGGTAGACAGACATCTTTCTAAACCATTTATTAAGGGAATGAGAATCTCACTACCTATTACACTGAAAGTACAATTCTGTTAACCTTTCACTCAGATAGCTTGTTGTTATCTAAAGCCATCTATCTACAAATGTGTAAGGACAGAACATTTCCTCAGTAATATTGCTCATTGCAGCAATCAAGAATAAAACAGGCTTCCTGACAGAGGATGTTAAGCATCTTGCCTTCATCAAAGTAAAACACCTCTAGCTCATGTCTGCTCCTGACAAAAACTGAAGGAAAAGATAACTTTGACTTAAAGTATTGCAGGAAAACTGATAGCTGATTAGTAGGCTTGCCCCTGTGGCTTTACTGTTTGAGTTATATAATAGTCTCCACACAATGAATGACTTATTAAATAATTCCCAGTTTCCTTCATGACACTAAGTTAAACTTTTTTTCCTTTTTCTTTTTCCCCTTTTGCTTATCTTATTTCAGCATTGCTAATCCACCTAATCTCTGGGCAACCCAATAGAATTGAATAGTATTGTTTGTCATTATAGTTCCTGCTCATCTTACCATCATGATTTTTTTCCGTATTTGGAGATTGAAAGATGGGCTGTAGCCATCACTCTTTCCAAAGGAGACAATTGCTTATTTTTCCTTACTTGCCAAACACCATGTGCCAGTATCCATAAGGTATATTTTTCACACACATCACTGAAAAAGCTTGCTATCCATTGCTGTCAAGGATGACAATCCACTACTTCTTCCCAGCTTTAATTTTGATTATTAGCTTTCATATGATTATAAATAATTTTACAAGGATTATTTTCCTGCAAGAAAGATGGCATATCAGTTCATCTAAGACTTGTCCTTTTGCAGATTTATTTTGGGCTTTCCTCATTGGTTTGGATACATTTATTTAAATTTTATTAGACCTTCTTTCTTCATGTGACAGAAACAGTATCTACCAGTAAGACAATTTAAAAGGATGTGACTGAGTTTCCTTATGTGATATGATTCCATATTTTGGCTATATCTTCTGCATAAAGTGGAGTTACGATTGTCCAAAATTTCCCCCGTTTTTTTTTTTTATTTGAAGCCTTTAGGTAAATTTCAGCAAGCCTTTCCCATCCATTCTTAAGACAGCATGAAACCAATTTTACTATCCAAAATGATGTCATGCAACCTGATAAATTCCTGTGTAGATACAGCTACAGACAAATAACTGCCAGTGATTATGTTAAGTATCACAGTTTAGCTGAAGGAGGTTGATAACTCCATATTGCTGAAACCAATAATAAATCAAATTAGTGCCCCTGATTATTGTGATTTTGAAGATCCTGAATGGATGAACAAGAACTCAGAAACTGAAAATTCAGCCATGTAAGGTTTAGATGGTAGCAAATGAGTAAATGCCATACAGTAGGCTGTCAGTGATAAAGTATTTTCACAGATATATCTATATTCCTAAAAGCATGCATGAGAATAGATGTAAAAAGTACACTAAACAATATATTGGAAAAAATTAGATTAAGTCTTTCACCTTTTCCTATGAATCTAGTTATGTGACTGTAATAGCTGGGCAAGTAGATCAACCAGATGAACTATACGGAAAAAGTTATTCCATATTCTACTAGTAATAATTTCCAAGGGTTGTTTCCACTGCTTCTGTAATGTGCTTTTTTGAGATAAACAGAAGTGTAATGAACATCTTTGTTCTGCCTATTTGCACTGTAGCTTTTATACACATATATGCATACATATAGAAACACACGCACAAAAAATTCTCTACTGAACTACCAAGTAATATTTTCTTAGCTACATCTTCAGTATAGCAATTTAATTAATCCAAGCAAAGATTATTCTAAAGTAACAATCAGAAGATTTCTCTATGTTTGTCATGTTTTTCCATTCATTGATTTTGAATAAAGGAACCGAAGCGTTACAGAATTATTTCTTTCCAATTATTACTTCATTTCTATGCTGGAATCATCATTCAAGGATCATTCTTAAAAATTAGTTAGTTAACTCATATCTGAAGTTTTATGTTTTGTCTGTCAACTGAGTGGAACAATTCTGTGAACTCCTGCTTATAGATAGGAAACAGCTAACAAGTAAATATGACATTACTGCTGTGTGTGTTTTTTACATTATATGTCCTAATTTATAGCTGGATTTCCTTGGATTTGTCACTCTGTCTCTTCTGCTTCTACTTTGCATGTTTTTCATTTTATGCAACAATTTTTTAACATTCAAGAAAAACCCAATGGTTGCATTTAACTCCAAATCATTCTCACTGAAATTTTTGTTTACATACAATCCTATATGTTCACCTTTGTGTGTGCTTGGGAGGATTGTTTGTTAGTCTCCAAACCAAAGAATAACGGGGAATGGTTTTGTATTTTTAGTCTGTTTGATTTTGTACGTCCTGCAAAAAGTTCAATAATCATACAAAGGTTTGGGTTGGAAGGGACATTAAAAATGTTCTAGTTCCAAACTCCCTGCATGAATATGAACACCTCCCACTAGACCAACTTGTTCAAAGTCCCGTCCAATCTGGCCTTGAACATTTCCAGGGATGGGGCATCCTCAACCTCCCTGGGCAACCTGTGCCAGTGTCTCACAACCCTCAAAGTAAAGAATTTCTTCCTAATGTCTAACCTAAATCTACCCTCTGCCAGTTTAAAGCCATTCCCTGTTGTTCTATTACTACATGCCCTTTGAAAGTCCCTCTGCACCCTTCTTGTAGGCCCCCTTCAGGTACTGCTGATATAATTTAAATATATAGTATTTTATTTATACATACCGAGTCTGTCAGGAACCGATGTCATTCATCATAGAAGAAAGAACACAATATGCAAAACCACAATGTGACAGTGAAATATTTGTTAGTGGAGAAAAATATTCTGTAATAAAAATATTCAAAATATTGCTGGCTAATTCTATATATTTCCATTCAGTCTCTTTTCCTAATTAGTGAACCTTGAAAGGGTATTATTTGTATTTAATTGTATTTTCCTGACATCAAATATAGCACCTATTACAGAGACTGCAGCAAGGTTTCACAACAGATTCCCTTAAATGGTCCCATAGTAACAGGTGAGAAGCAATAGATATTGAATTCCTCTATAAGCAGGTGTTGAAAGTTTCTTCCCTTGATTTAATCAGAAAGCAGTACATATGAACAAAGTAAAAGTTTCTCCATTATAAGACTTCAGATGAAAGGGCTTATGCTTAAATTTTTATTTAACATGAATAGTTTTATGTAGCTGCCACTGTTAAGCCAAAAAGAATACTAATAAATAACATATTACATCATTTTCCTGTCTCAAATATATGAAAAGCAATGGATTTCTTGTCTTCATGAGGCTTATACTCATCCTGAAGTTTAATTGTCACTAAAATTATTTTCTTTAATATTTCCAGGCCACTACTCTCTGCTTACTCAGTTTTCTCTGTGAGGTCACTGATACACATTAACCTATAATTTTCATATGCTCTGTAAAAGTTAAACCTAGACTTGCTTTAGTAACAGTTGGCAATTCTGAAACTGTAAAGCATTTTAATAAGATCTAAGAAAATCTTTGTGGATTTTGTGACAGCTTGAACTAGTTATTCAGCAAATGTTTAGGATTTTCAGTTTTCTTTTCATAAAATGACCTCTGCAGACCAAAAAATATATTGCTTTAAAAAATATTTATTTATCCATTATTTATATTGGCCAAGTAGTTTATAGCAAATGTTCACTGTCACCTTCAATATTCATAATTCAGTACATCTTGACTGCATTTTTCTTTGCATTCATTAGATAAGATCACAACACTATGATGAATTGTTTTTTTGTTGTTTTCATTTAACAACTGCTACTTTGATAGGTATTGGTGGTTTATTTTTTGTTAAAACTGAATTTACATGGCGTAAATTTTCAAATAAGTGTTGTATTTCCCATTTATGTATAAATAGTGTCATATTTTCACACTTGAGAAGATGGTTTTAGAATAACGGTTACAAATCATTACCGTGCGTTGTAATTCTTATTACTTAGCTGGAAATCATTAACTTTTATATCAAGAACTGGAAATGTGCTTTTTCTGTGTACAATATACCACAACTCATGTCAACTAGCTTATGCCTAAAGTGCCTTTCCAAACATGGCAGGGAAATATTCTCTGTGGAAAAAACAAACAAACAGAAAACCCCAACCGACCAAAAAAAACCCAAACAAAAACCAACAAACAACCAAACAAAAACCCAACAAGAAACGAAAAACATACAATCTAATTTAAATAGTAAGTATACTGAAGTAATTTGAAATAAGACTTTTCAAAACATGATTAAAATAAGTCTGAACTTTTGTACCAGGAATACTCAAATATTTCTGTGAGCTCTTCATGGATGCCAAATACATCTCTACTTATCGGCTGTGTTATGGCTTGTTCTCTCATCATTTAGATATTAGACACAAAAAGGAAATAAGAAAGGAAAAAAATATCCAGAACACCACTGGGTACTAAAACCTAAACCTATTGAAGCTATTTTACTAAAATAATTTTCAGATAAATAATATAATTAATATATATAAATATATATGGCTATATATAAAAATAATAATAATTTTCAATAAATAAATGACCAGACTGACACATTCATCTTCTTTTGCCTTTAAATCTTAATGTCTTGTACTAAAGAAATCAAATCAATATTCAGTCTCTTCCCTCACCTTTAGTATTTCCCTTCAATAAGCAGTTATTTAACTGCATATATTTCCTGACAATGGAGCCCTTGTAAGACATTTATATCTGACTTTTGCAACTATTTGCAAGTGTTTTTGTGCTTCTTCCAACACAAGCCAAATGCAAGTAATGGCAATGCTTTATTAAATAGGTGAACGCGGAACAAAGCCATATTAAGATGACATCTTCTAACTGCCAGAAATGCATCTGCTAATAAACTGCCAGGGCTCACAAAAAGCACTTCTAGAATAAAGGACAGGACAATTGTACAGGCTAAATTATTAACTAACATCAAGCAGATATCATAATTTGCTTGTTTCTTGCCAGGATATAGCATGCTGTTGGAGGGCTAAAAAGGAAGAGTTTTACAAATGACAAAGACTATAATAAATCTTGGCAAATTCTAATTTTACATAAACCTGCTGCAGGTTTCATTTGTTGCTAACAGCCAGACTGAAAAAGCTGTGATGTCCTAATTGCCTTAGATAATTCACTGAGGATTTAAATTCAGCACAATGAATAATGTCCCAGAAATTGTGAGCAAACGCTAATGCTTTTGCTGCTGAGCTCTGTATGATTTTTTACTGTATTTATCTGAACTGAAAAGTCCTCAAATCATGACTTGGATTTTAAATTTTGGAATCGTATACTGAATTTATCTCTGCATTTATTAGCCCATCTACTGGTCAACAGACAGCTGGTGAGGTGCATTATTACCTAAATCTGTAGTATGACATTTAATGGTAAATCCACACTGGTTTTAGAGTAATAACTTAATCAGACATCTCATGCTACTTGTCCTGTTTAATGAACTAGAGTCCTGGGGTGATCATTGGTAGTTAATTCCCTAAATGATGGAAAAAAGGTCATCTTGATTCAGATAAAGAGGATATTTATTGAAACTGCCAGAGGCTAACAAAAAGAAGTGATATTTCTTGCTGATGTCTTCAGCTGCATCACCATTTAAAATACAGCAGAGTTCATGCAGGTGTCAAGTTTCATCCACCTATCTCAATTATGCCAACATATAAAATTAATAAGCATAAGACAAGCAAATTTTATTATAGAAGGAAGCAAAGAAAGGAGATGGATAATGCAATTCAGACCTGTTTAAATCATTCTTTCAGATGGGGACATTCCAAACTAATTTCCTAAACTTCCTAAGCGAAGCACTGAATGAGTGAGCAGCAGACACAGAATTTATATTCCTTATTTGAAAGAAAATTACATGGTCTGTTAATTTTCCTTTAGAATGGATGTAAAAAAAAACCCCACACTTTAATGTGGTATTTCATTCATTCTGAAATAGCACTGTTTAAGATACAGCAAGAGAAAAAACAGAAAATAAGTAATATGTCATTTATTGTCCATATTGGCATCATTGTACTTGGCTATGGATAACAGGAAGAGTTGTTTCATACAGACATCAGATACTGTTTTCACATTATATTCCATAGGTTTGTTTATTTAAATTTGTATTGACAAAACATATGAAAAGCTGAAGTACAATTTTTTAAGTATTCAACATGATAAAAGCTAAGGGCTTTTATATAAAATTTTAAGACTTAATTGGGCCCTTGAATACAGTGTAGTAAAATTCCAACTGTTTTAATCATACACAGATGCCATTAATGATAGAATATAAAAACTAAAAAAATAGGATTTGTTGTCTTCTTTTCTATTTCTATCTCTTGTTTTACATAAGATCTGAAAACTGAAATCTCTGTTATTGTGCACATTGAATTAACTGAAGTTCATGCTAACTTCATTGTTAAAACAGTTTGAATCTGGGTCAAATCCAGCGTGATACTCAGGAATATTTCATAGAGTTTTCTCTAAACATCTGTAATAGAAGTTAAAGCAGAAAAAGTAAATCCTACACCGTTTGTTTTTTAGCAAAATTTTATGCTTCTGGTGAGTGTTTCTAACCCAGTTTATACATATTTTTGTGCAAATATATACATTTATGTGTCTGTGTTTGCTAAATATATATGTGATTGACCTGCGATTCATATTGTGCTGAAAAGGCAACAGCTAAATCTCTCCCTTTCTTTACTAGTGACTAAACTTCTGGAAATAGAAAAAAGTGCAAAACACCTAACTGATATTTTCTACTTATTTCTTGAGGTACTTCAAAGGACTTCACAAACAGTGAAGTCTAATGCCACTGAACCACACTAACCTCTGAAAGGCAGGGAATTGCCTTGAAATACACACCTGTTCAATGGTTGATTTTGGAAGATAAAATTTTTTCCAAGGCAATGGGAAATGACTTCTTATATATTTTATAATGCCAAAGGGTCAGAAGTACACATGTTGGTCAGACAGTGTATTTATTATAAACAACATGGTGAAAATAACCTGCAAATGGATTTATCTGTTTGGACTTAAAATGAACTTCATGCACACAACTCTAAGAAAAAGTTTTAAAAGCTTGTTTGCTTAGAGTTTCATGAAGAAGCAAAGCCTAATCAAGTACCTCGATCTGTTTGATGAAAAATCTTCCTTGGTTTTCATTTTCCAGCAAGAATAAGTAATAAAAAGATTGAAAGAATTTAGGCTTGACTGTTCAGTCAAATTTCCTCTTTTCTATTTACTATTTTCATTGAGTCAAGGTAACTTTTATTAAAAGCAGCTCAGCTGCAGAAGGAACTGAAAGCTGAAAGTTGTTCCAGTAACAAACAAACCTGTCTTGAAAAAAATACAGTGTGATACAAAATGTGGAAAAACAAACAAACAATCAATGAATCAAACAAACAAACAAAAAATCAACTGAGGTCAAGTGTTATTGCAATGATGTGTCCCGCATTTTCAAGGCATATATATTGAAACACATTATTTCACATTGCTTTTCAAACAGAGGAAAGTTGTTCTATGAACAATAAAGCAAAAAACTTAAGCAGGGACAAGAAATGAATAGAAAAAATTGATGTTAAGCATTCTTTTTGTCAGGAAATAAAAGCTGTAAAGATTTAATAATTCTTATCTTCTTTCTTGGCAGCTGTTCTTTTAGGAGCTTGAATTGCCAACCTGATGATTTGTGCCTTTGGCCAGAAGTAAAATTTTGATGGAGAAAATCTGGTGGCAAAAAGCCTCAGTGACTTCAAGCAGTGTATTTGATTTCACTTTGTAATCCTCACAAATATGAAAAACATTATTGTGTCCTTTTACAAGGTAAAAACAATAAGGGCTTAAATATTAATGTGAAAAAATAAATTCAAGCCGTTTGGAGTTTAGAAGACAAAGGTATTTAGGGAAAGCTTCCCCATGAAAGGAAAATTGGACCCATCTTTACTTTCAAAGAACTCAAAAATTGCACTTTTTTTATTGAGCAGTGGCATGATGTTAGTAAGAAGGACAAACTCAGTGTAGCATATCATTCAATAGATAATGTAGTGAACAATCAGTGTTGTACCGTGGGTACTGTTATACAGCAGCACTGAAACACAAGGTGTCTATACACATAACACAAAGTTTTGAGCTTGAAAATATTATCGAGCTTTCAGGCTTGACAGATACTGGTAGATGAGCACTCTCTTTTGTACTGCTAGAAATTCAGTTAACCCCATAATTTCAGAAAGACCCACGATCAATTTTACATTGTAGCAATGCGGCAAGCGTTGGACAAAAATGTTTCAAGTAAATTCCTTCCCAGTGAACTTCAGCAGAAACTGAAATACAGTTAACTATATTAGCAGAAGCATCCTGACATTCAGAATCCATTACAGAAATAATTTCCTCCATTTCTTTCCCCACCTTCAGCTATCCACCACACACACCTTGCCTTGCACATCTTTACTGGAAATAAATGTGGTTTGCAGTGCACTAATAAAACGCAGGATGAAGAGGAAATTCAATTCCAGAGTAAGACTAAAATCAGAAACACAAGTCAGCATCCTTCAGTTTGCTTAGAGCCAGCAGACACAGAGTAGACAAATTCTGAAATCAGGGATTATACCAACATTTTAAGCCTCACACAACCAATGGGATATTATAGCAGAGCACCAGTTTCATTACAGTTATGAGTAAGGAGGGCTTGCAGTTCAAAAAATAACCTAAGTGCTCTAAAAATCTGTGCCCTTAGAGTATCTTGAAATTTGCTATGCCTCATATGCATGTAAAGTTGTGCTTGCTATCTTTATCTCGGGCAAATACAAGCAAGAGCCAGTAAATTTATATCAAGAGGGATATACATATATACAACTATAAGATATACATACAGTTATAAAACTATATACACACCATTTTTTATATCTAAAGTTATGTATGAAGTTGTAAACATATATGTAAAATATATTTAAATTTCCATATGCTCCTAATAAACTTCTCTGGCAAATCTCAGGTTTTCAACATTTATTGTCACTAATACAAAGCACCTAATCTCCATTTCAGGGCACACTACTGAATAAAACAGGGTGACATGTGACAAACACTTCTTTGCCAAAGAATTGAAGCAGATGCATGTGGTAAGACCAGGAAAGATTCTCTTGCTTATCACTGCTGATAATCAAAAAGATGTCTCTGCATCACCATTGAAAAATATGCAGAGTACTAAAAGATAACTACAGTCACCTCAGCTGGAACCCATGTCTTTAATTTCCCACCCTTAATATTAGCTACAGAATGGAAACTCTTCTTTGGACTATACTCTGACCCTTGCTGTGGCCAAGATGGCATGATAATGTGGAAATCACACATATAAACAAGTTGCATATATAAATCTATGGGGCCGGATGGGATCAAGCCAAGGGTACCGAGGGACCTGGTGGAAGAGCTCACCGAGTCACTTTCCATTATTTACCAGCAGTCCTGGCTAACCAGGGAGGTCCCAGTGACAGCAAATGTGACTCCCATCTAAAAGAAGGACCAGAAGGAGGATCCAGGGTAATATAAGCCTGTCAGTCTGACCTCTTTGTCAGGGAAGGTTGTGGAGCAGATCATCTTGACTGCCATCACATGGCGTGTACAGGACAACCAGGTGATCAGCCCTGGTCAGCGTGGTTTTATGAAAGGCCAGTCCTGTTTGACTAACCTGATCTCCTTCTATGACAAGATGATCCTCTTAGTGGATGAGGGAAAGGTTGTGGATGCTGGTTACCTGGACTTTAGTAAAGCCTTTGACACCATTTCCCACAGTATTCTCCCAGAGAAACTGGCTGTTCATGGCCTGAACAAGCAAACACTTCACTAGGTTAAAAACTGTCTGGATGGTTGGGCCCCAAGAGTTGTGGTAAATGGAGTTAAATGCAGCTGGTGGCCAGCCACAAGTGGTGTACCCCAGGGGCCAGTTCTCTTTAATATCTTTATCAGTGATCTGTATGAGGGGATGAAGAGTGGCTGGAAAGCTGCCCAGAGGAAAAGGACCTGGGGGTGTTGGTCGACAGCCAATGTGAGCCAGCAATGTACCCAGGTGGCCAAAAAAGCCAACCGCATCCTGGCTTGTATCAGACATAGTGTGGCCAGCAGGACTAGGGAAGTGATTGTCCCCTGTACTCAGCACTGGTGAGGCTGCACATGGAATACTGTGTTCAGTTTTGGGCCCCTCACTACAAGAAGGATATTAAGGTGCTGGAGTGTGTCCAAAGAAGAACAACCAGAGATTTCACTGAGTACATACTACACAATATTAAGCCTTTGGAAAGACATTAAATTTTACATCCAGTTCACACAAAAGGAGAGCTTACCAAACTTATATGCCTTAACAAAACAATGGGACTTCTGTTACAAAGAACATCTGATATTAAATTGCAAAAAATGAATAAAATAATTTAATTTCAGAAGCTCACAAATGGCTTGAATTTCCACTGTGTTAAAACACTGTTATGCCATAGTGACACCTTGCACTTGATGAAGTAAAACTATTTTAAAATTACATAAGCAAGTACTGTATCCAGTCTAAATTAGTAAACTGCTCATTATAGATTACAGTAGAAATATTTAAGCATTTATGAAATAGTGTTTCAGAGGTTTTAACAAGACTTTCCCATGGGAGAATAGTTAGTTACTTACACCACCAAAAATAATCTAGATCTTTGCCATCAGGACAATCTGACAATTTATGACCTTTTCATTTTATTCTTACAAGTTATTCGTAGTCTGCCTACAAGTTGCATTCACCCTACCGTGTGAAACTATGCATACATTCTTAAAAAGTAAACACAGTTCACAACATATTTAATTTTATTTTCAATTTGCAGTAGAAGTCATTGAAACCTGTATAATACTCTTTGCATCTGTCTGGATTAAAAGAGACGAGTGCACAAAATACATCTATAATCTGGTATGAAAGCAGAATCTGATTTTCTAAGAACATGTTTAGTGTTTGTGGAGGGCTCCATGACACCATCTAAACTGGAAAACTTGGCCACTCGTTGTAGAGTTATCCCTCAAGATTGTCTATCTTCCATGTCAAATTTGACTCCGCATATGCATTGTTCCTTTTCTCCCTTAAGGCCACCTTTAATCCCCGATTTACTCAATGGAGACACAAAGACAGAAAGCACACTGAAAGTCATTTAAGATATAGTCTCATATTTATTATGCAATCAACTTAAATTGTTCAGTCATTTTGAGACTTCATTCAATTTGAGGAAATGATGGGGGGGTTTTAAGCAAGACTAAAACACGCACATTATTACAGATCTATGAGATAGCTTAAATATTTAATCTAGTGTACTACAGTGTACATCTGTCTGTAGCTAAAACAAGGTCAGGAAATGAGATCAAACATTGGATGCTCAATTAATTCATGCTGTTTAATTGCTAACTTACTCTCTCAGCCTATTTTGGATCACTTTAACTAGCTCTCTACAAGACACCACAGGTTTGTGCAGAGTTCACAGCATGCCCCAGTCCTAAAGGCATCATAAGACAAGACTATAATGCTCAGCTCCTTTAGCAGCTTCAACATAGCCAATAAATAATAATGTTCATGTTTGCATGGAGTAAGCCTAGGAAAAAAAAAACCAAACAGGTGTGTATCTGCCAAATATACAGAGAGGGAAAGAAAGTGGGAGGGAGGAAAAGAGGAGTCAGGGTTTAGGCCTAACTAGTAACAACCAGGCTGCTGTTCACCCCCCAGCCCCTGTGGGATAGGGAGGAGAAAATCCAACTAAAACCTCGTAAATCAAGACAAGGACAGTGAGGTTTTTGCTCCCCAGTTATGGTTATGGAAAAAAAAAACCAAAACCAGACAGACTCAACTTAGGGAGAAAAAAAAATTAATTTATCAGAAGAGAAAACATGAGCAAACCTTAAATGCCTTCCCTGCACCCCTCCCTTCTTCCCAGGCCCAAATTACTTCACTCCTGCCTCTCCCTCAGAAGCACAGATGGACAAGGAGTGGGGGGTTTAAGATCAGTTCACCACAAGTTGATTCTGCCACTCCTTTCTCCTCAGGGGGAGGACTCCTCACAGCCCTCCCATGGGAGAGATTCCTTCACAAACCCCTCTGACATGAGTCCCTCCCATGAAGTGCAGTCCCTCAGGAACAGACTGCTCCAGCACAGCCTTCCCACAGAGTCATGGCCTGTTTCAGGAACAGTCACCTCCCCTGGTGCAGGGTCCTCCACAGCTGCAGATCCACATTTGCCCCACTATGATCCTTCACAGGCTGCAAATCCATGTCTGCTCCACCATGGTCCTCCAAAGACTGCTCGACCATGCATTTCCATGGGCCACAGGGGGACAACCTGCCATCTCACCACAGGCTGCAGGGGAACCACTGCTCGGGCACCTCCCCTCCTCCTTCCTCACCGACCTTGGTATCTCTGCTCCAGCATTGTTCTCACCTGCCCCTCTCCTCTGCCCTGCTTCCTTCCTTCCTTCTGGAAGCTTTAAGTGTGCACATGCTTTGAAAATCCTCGCAGAGGTAGACTTCAACCAGAGACTGTATACAGTTGATTTTAAATAACTATACTCATGTCTGCTTATGACATATATATGAGATAAGAAGCTAAGATCCTTACACTGTGAGGTCTGGTCAGTGGAATCTGTACAACTATACTTCTCACCTAAAATTAGACAGGTCTGGCTCAATCCAGTTGGCCAAAAAGTAAATATTAGTGCCCTTTTGGACACCCTGGGTGATCTGAGACACCTACTCAGGGCTGTGACATGTGATGCAGTACCTTTGGGAGACCTATGTTTTACTGAAGTGGTGGCTAGCCTCATCCAGTATGGCATGTCTGATATTAGACACCTATGGATTAACAAGTATTTACATCACAATGTTTGGTCAGTACTCACCTATATTTAGGTTTCTGCAATCTAAAATGGCATACCTGCTAGAGTCTCACTTCAGTTGCTTATCGATAAGCATCTCACCCTTAATGGAGCTGTAGGGCATCTGAGACATCCCCAGGGAGCTGAGAGATATCACTCAGGGCCTTTGAGACACCAGACCATTTTAGGATGGCAGCTGGCAGCTCTAATGCTTAAGCTAGTGCAATGTTATTCTGATGGCTCTAGATAGTCATGAATGAGGAACAAATAGAAGTCTGGGTTACCTCAGTTCATCTTCAGATGAGCACACCCTTTTGAAATGACCCTTTAAAAATTTGGTCTTTAGACATGTAGCAGGAGCTTCAAAAAGTAAAGCAGTTGAGACTAGTGCTGCAGAACCTACAGTTTAGGAGTTTAGCTCCAGAAGTTGACTTTTTGGTTAGGCATTTTCCAGTTCCCAGAAAACAGAAATTATAAGCTTCTGTGCTCAAGTACAGGATTCACAGAACCCTGTGTGCGGTGCTGAGAGGCGGCTGAACTACCCAAAAAGGCCAAATGAACCAAAATAGACTGAGTAGGTATCCTAGACTCAGGCATGCAGGACACAGATGTGACCACAGCTGCAGCTACACAGACAGCAGAAGGCAACATGCTGCCCCAGCAGCACCGATATTCAGGACTCACACCAGACACAGGCACAGACAGACAGGTCTCCTCCTCCTCTTGGGCTGGCAGAGGCAGGTCAGTAGTGCAGCACACAGACCACAGTCTCCAGGTCCACAACTATATGCACATTTTGTGGATTTCCCTGAGCACCAGAACAGCCCTTCTGTCCACCCGGAACCCCTGCCCTGATCCAAGCACACCTTACCCTCCCCACGGGTCCCAACTTCCCAGCTGGTCCTACTTGGAGTTTGCTAGTAAATACACACATGCACCCTGTTGGGGAAGGTATGGATACTCAACCTCAGCAGCCAACTCCTGGCACATGGGCAGTGACCCATGGTCCCAATACAGTGCCGAGCCCCTCACTCACCCCAGTAGCTACTCAGCTACCCCTCATAGCTGTTTTTTGGGACATACACCTGTCAAGGTTTGACTCAGGATCAGCAATTAAACCAGAGACAACAAGCTCTCGATCCCCTCCCCCTCCCACCCAGGTAGGGAAGGAAAGACAATTAGGAGGGAGACTTGGCTGGATTGAAAACTAAATTAGACAGCTTTAATTATATGTACAGTTATATACAAGTATTTTCAGGAATGTCCAAAAGCCTCTTGCCTCCCCCATCCCCAGCAGCTCTCCCGGCACTCTCCTTAGCTGTGAGCAGTCCCGAAAACTCTCAGTCTGCTGTCTGGGATAACAGGAGAGCAGACAGGGCCTAAGGGTAGAGTTATGAGGGTCAAGGCTGAGCCTGGGGTTTACAGTGATGGATGGAGTCCTCCCCAGATGCCGGCCATGGACAGAAGAGAAGGGAAGAAGAAGCAGGAAGGAAGCTGTCTTCTGTGATCTCTGACCTTCCTTGGAGCTTACGTAGATATATGGAATGGAATACCTTTGGTCAGTTCTGCTCTCTGTCTAGTCTAGCTCCCCTACGGGGGGTAGTCATAGATACAATTCTCCTGCCCCAGTAGCCTCTGTAGCAGCAGAGCTAAGAAGCAACCCTGGAGTCTCAGCAGAAACATAAACATTCCAGTGTTATCAGCCCACTAGCTGGAACACTTGCTGCAAGAGCTTACTGAAGGAAAAAAAATCAGTAAAAGGAAAATTAGCTTAAACCTGGCTCAACCCAGGGCAACACCTCTCCCACCCCAGTGTCTGAAGGCTAAAGACCCCATTAGATGCAGTGGCTGACACCACAGGCCAAGGTTGCCCACAACCCTGATCTGACCCCAGCAGCTGACACCCAGTCCCCTCATGCTAGTTCCCCCAACAGCTGGCACTGAGTCCTTGCAGCACTGACACACATAGGATAGTAAGTGAGTTTACATAAAAACATCATTAAGAAAGGATGTAATAAGTAGACAGAAGAAACTGGGGTGGTCAGGCACTGGTCTTGATCAGACAAACATGATGAACAGCAGAAATTTACATGAGTGGACTGTTTCAGACTACTTATGCCTGATCCTCCTTTGTTCCTCCCCAATCTCCTTCCCCTAAATACTCCTCCATAAACTATGCACCATCCCACAGACCCCCCCCTCAAGTGTCCCAAATCCTCATATCACTCTGGTTTCCTCCTCTTATCAACTTCAAAGACCAGTCTGGCCCTCTCCAAAGCTGTGCCTGCAGTTTCTCAATGGCCCATCAATTAATAATTGCAGATTTTGGAAATTCATCATTGTCTCCATTATCCCTTGTCTACCAGGTGTGTATCTATGTGTGTTTTTGTTTAATGCTCCCCCTTTGCTTACAACTGAACATCCTTTCATATCTTTTGGTCCACGGTTTCCGTGTTATAACTCGTACCTACTGTATGGTGCAATAAAAAATATGACAGAGAGTGTCAAGTCAAGCCTTATGGTGAGGCAACACTGAGTGAATCTGGCTCCTTGAAGGGCCAGAAGTCAAAGGAGCTTCTGGTGTATGGAACCTCAGTCAGCAGGGACTCCTGAAAGTATCTCCAGGTTTCTAAGGTATCAGTAATGACCAGTGACAGAGGCAGAGCCTTGAACTTGCCTCCAGCTGATGAAGCCTCGGGAACCTAAATGTCTAGCCTCTAATATCTCCCTTTCCTCCTCTACTTTGTTCTCTCTCTGTCCCTCTGTCTTCTTTTTCCACCCCCAATATTGTTTGGGTCCTCATCTAAAATTACTTAAATCCCAATGACATTCTGCATAAAAAGCCTAGCTCTTATTACGTCGATGTAAATTTACATCTGTAGCTAAAATGAGTATGTTGGTATATTAATCATTAAGCTGTTTCTTTGGGTTTTTCTAACATTACTAATCTAATACAACTTGTTCCAAGTAGGCTAATATTACCGGATTTTTCTCAATAAATATGTTCTGGTCTAATAAATACGACCTGATAAAAAGAAATTCGAGAAAAAAAAAAAAAAAAAAAGAGAAAAAGGAGAACTCCATCCCTTAAAAAGAAAAAAAAAATCCCTTCTGACCATTTTGAAGTTAATAGACTTACAGTATATCATAATATAATAAAGATTTACAGGCAGACTGCCAGTTATGTTTCTGTCAGCAGTTTTATAAATGAAATGTTGCATCAGTCTGCAATTCCATTTCCAAAGTACAATCCGTATTTAGAGGTTTGAACTTGAAAGAAGATGTTACAGAGTTTTAATAGTGATGGGATAGCTCTATTAAAAGCCCCAAACAGATATTAAAGAAAAATTGTATTAAAATAACACTTAAGCACTGATGTTACATTTATTATTCCTATAATGAGATATATATCTCTACAGCATATTTATTAAATCTAAAAAACTCGGGGGGTAGGGGGCAGAGGGGGAAGAAGTTAAGCTGAAAGCCCACCCTCAGATCTCAATTATATATTTTAATCCATTTTAATTTTAATCACTTCTAGTGCCAGTGGTATCTATTGATAGAAATGTTTTGTAAAGTCTTTAATATTACTAGGTTTAGAGAGTATACTAGTATCCTCTTCAGTTCAGTTTAAGCTTTCAGTTACCTGGAATAAGTTCACTAAGAATGCAATTAGCATTATTTCACTTTTTCTTTTTTCAACATGCTTTTTAAAATTCTTAAAATGACTAGAAACAGTTGAACATGATAAATATGAATATGAAGAAGATAAAAAAGAATTACAGAAAGCTCTGAAGAAATCAATACATTAGCTCAATAGCATGGGTATTTAACATGAAACTGGAAAAATAAGGTATCTTTTTTGTTCCTTGGTATAAAATGTCTATTCTTGTAGACTTTGAAGCACAAAAGATGTATATATTTGGAAGAAAAAACTGCTAGATTTATAAGAAATTTCAACACTCCCATGAGTGCCATTTGTCCTTTGATCGCTGAGAACACACCTTGGTTCTCAGAGCTGTAATCCCTCTAGTTGTAGCACACGTGTGCCATGCCACAAGATGTGTCTCTGTGATTTTGGAAAACAGGATCAAACTGTAACCCTTCCACACTGCATTTGGCCTTTTTTTGTTTTAATAAGACATCTGTATTTCTGCCTCTATCCTCAATGAATTTAGACCATATTTGAACTGGAAATGCAGAATTTTGCACAAGGTCCTCAGTAACTTTGCCACATACTTCTAAAGGTGGCAAAAAATCCCCCTTTGAAACTGTGAGGACTACAGAGACAGGAACAAAAAGAAGGGGAGTTAGTTGAAAGTGTTACATAGTGGGTGGAATTTGGCTGAAGATTAATAGATGGCGTTTTCAACACAAGAGGGAACAATACAATCATATCAGTTCCGTTTTGCATGTGGTAGAGCAGGAGTTTCCTGCAGAGTGTCACATATCCAATAACATGCAATATGGTTGGCAATTTGTCATTGTTAAAAATTCAGCTGCTTACCAGACCTTGGCAGTTTGGCTGACCTTATTCTGTGTTTTCCAGCAGGAAATCTGATAGCTCATATTCACATTTTCTTATTTTCATTCCTCTCTCATTTTTCTATATTAACTTAATTCTGAATAAAATACTAGTATATATTTTCAGAGAATAATGGAAATGTAAGAGAATATGGTTAAAAATGTGACTATAAAATGAGAGTTGCGGCTTATTGCCTATATTTTCAAGTGTTTCTTCATGCAGAGTCTAACTCCACATGGGTGAAAAAAAGCTAAATACTTGTACAGTAATAATCATAGAATCCCAGAATTATGAAGGCTGGAAGTTATTACTGCAGATCTAGCAAGGTCAGCTAGAAGCGGTTGCCCAGGACCATATCCGGTTAGGCTTTGAACAGGTTCAAGGACAGAGACTCCACAAACTTGCTGAGCAACCTGTTCCATGGTTTGCCCCCCCACCTTACAGATGTACTCCTGTTGAAACCCTTCCGTGTTTCAGTTGCATTCCTTCTTGCTCAGACAGTGCCTCTATTTTGGTTCCTGCTCACCTGTTCCTGAATTTATTTATTCTATGCTTCCTTTTCATGTTTAAGCTTAGTCAGAACCTCCTTGTTCACCCTTCCAGATGTCCTGCTGTCTTTTCTTGAGTTTCTTCTCATCAAGATGGATTTTTCTTGATCCATGAAAATCAAGCAGCTGTCCTCTACCCCTCATTTTCCCAGGACTGTATTCCTTTGGGTTCTTCCAAACAGATCCCTGAGCAGGCCAAAGTCTGTTCTAATGAAATTCAGGACTGGGGTCCTGCTGTTTGCTTTGCTCCCTCCTCTCAGGATTACAAGCATCATCTCATGGTAGCTACAGCCAAAACTGCTTCCAGTCTTCTCATCTCTGACCAGTGCTTCCTTGTTAGTAAAGATGAGGTCCAGCATAATATCACTTATTACCACCTTGACCACCGGTGTCAGGAAGCTGTCTTCAGTATATCCCAGGAACCTTCTGGATTGCTCATATTTTGTTGGGTTGTTCCTCCAGCAGATATCAGGATTCTTGGAGTCCTTCATGATGACGAGAGCTTGTGAACATGAGGCTTCTGCTGGTCTTCTGAACACCTCATCTACCTCTTCTTCGTGTTCAGTTGTTCTGTAGCAGACGCCCACAGCGATGTATTACACTGCCCTTTACTCCTTAGCCACAAGCTCTCACTTGGCTCAACTTATGTCCCCAGGCAGAGTTCCATGCATTCTTACTACTTACTCACATACAGGGCAACTCCTTCTTCCTTGCCTTCCCCTGTGAGAGGAAGAATTTGGTCTGGTGCTTTAAAATTTCACTGAGGAACTTGTTCTTCTTGCCTATATATGGTTATTGAAGTTAATTGTCTTACAGTAACATTAGAAATGCAAACTAACCTCGTGATCCAAATGAGTAGATAGAGCTAGGACTTTCTCACTGACTCCATCAAACTGTATTAGCGTATGTTCTTCCACATACAAACACAGACTCAAATTAAATATATGAGACAATCTGAGTGACATTGCTTTCTGTAATGTTTAAGAAAGGAGATATTTAGAATGTAGAATCACAGAATCACAGCATCAGAGAAATGTTCTGGTTGAAAGGGAACTTTAAATATCACCTATCAAAATCCCCCTGCCACTGGCAGGAACATCCTTGACTAGAACAGGTTGCCCAAAGTCCCATCCAACCTGACCTTGAGCACTTCTAATGATGAGGCATCCACAAGTTCTCTGGGCAACCTATTCTAGTGCCTCACCAACCTCCTCATAAATAATTTCATCCTTATATTAAAACTGTTGCCCCTTGTCCTATCACTACAGGCCCTTGTAAAAAGTCACTGTCCATCTTTCTTGTAAGTCCCTTTAAAGAATTGAGAGGAGGCAAATAGCTAATTAATTACATGTCTGAAATGAAACCAGAGATATATTAGTTTATCTAGCAGGATCCTAATTAAACCAAAGCTGATCTCAGAAAATCAAAAATTATTGTAATGTTTTACCATCTTGAATCCAGACAAACCACTGTTACCAGAAAAATTTAAAGTCAGTTAAAAAAATGGGTTGTAGGCTGGTCATGGTCATGACTGACTGGAAAAAGTGGAAGAAATGTAAAGGTCAAAACAAATTTGCTGCAGTAGGCATTCATAGCTTCTATCTTGAAAAAATAAGCCAACAAAAAAGCAAAAACTTTGAAAGTGATCAGCTGAAGTCAATAACATCTTATTGTTACTAGGTGCAGACAAAAGCCTAGAATACCTAAGTCCCAACATTTCTGCTATTAGAATGACCCAAATATGAAAAAATTACTTCCATCCACTTTTCTCTCCTTTTGGGATATGGCACAGAAAAGTCTAAAGATTTGTCTACTGCAGCATTAAGATAATGGTTTCCAGTGGCCTCTCTATATACCATAAAGGAGACAAATGGTGCACAAGATGCTCTTGTCTGTTCTTCAGTTTCCTGAGGAAATGGTGGTGCCTCAGAAATCCCTTTTTCATCAGAGAAAGTTCTTTTGCACTGACACATCCGTAGAGGTAGGAAAACCAGCATCAAGATTCTGATCACAGTGTGTCACACATCTGACATAACTCCTATCCAAAATGTATGATACGATACAACTATAGATAACTTTTAGGTTGACCCAACAAAGAAAAGGCTAGGAGGGGGTCAAAACGATCTTGTCATGACTATTCTATACCATGCCTGCTCTCCCTGGAGCCTTTCTTTCTTCATTTTTGTGGGGTTTGTGTTGTTGGGATTTTTTTCTTCTACAGGTTTTTGCCCCAATACTGAAAAAACACAAAACATTATGACCATGTATAGCATTACAAACAAGGTGAGCAGTGTGACAATTTGGAGTTAATAAGTATGTGAGCTTGTGAATAGAAATCTGGGATTCTGAATATTTGGGTAAATTTCAATGTCTATTTTGAATGTAATTTTAGTGTAGCTAAATTAGTTCATTTTGAAGGTGGAAATACAATTCATATACGAAATCTTAAGTACTTGAAATTAGATGTCTAAATCTTAGGTAGCCACTGTAACCTCCCATTGAAGTCAATAAAGAAAAATGAGAATATACAAATTCTGAGCCCATTTCTAAAATTTGTGTCTAAATTACTGGGATAATCTTATTTTCCAGGGGATATGTTTAGCTGATCAAGCATATTAATCTACTGTCATATAACCATGACACTTGGAAAACCTGAAACCTGAAAACCTGTAAGACAGGTTATAGGAGAGTTGCACCTCCTGGAATAGCAACTACAGGTCAGATACAATAATCAATGGCAGCTAAATAATGCTGAAAATCAAGAAAAAAATTAAGCCCTCCTTATAGGGAAAGATGGCTAGAATGCAAAATCCTCCCGTACAATGTAGTTGTCACACCCAAAACCTGAGCAAGGAAGAAAGCCTGGGATATTTAGTAGCATGGGGATTTCTGTAGAGGTGTAATTATTGGGAAAATAGTACTGAATCATGTTGCAGAAAGTAGAAAACTACAAAAAATGTTTGGACAGATGGTCACAGATTATTTACCAGAATAATCTTAACTTCCTTTACATATTTTTAGAACAGCATTCTCACTGAGGAACATTTGTAAACAATAATCAGTCTCAGTACTGTACATGAATGAAAAACATGCAAACAACATTAGTGATTAACTGGTTTTGCTAAAGTAACTGGGGAAAACCAGTTCTTTTTTTTTTTTTTTTTTTTTTGTTAAATAAACATTGTTGAGGTTCTTTTTCTTTGCCTTTGAAGAAATTTTAGTAGGATTTAGTGATATGCAAAATTTGAAATTTTCACAATATGACAGCTATGGCTAAATATAGCTGAGATCTGTAGAAATTCTCAATACCATTTTAAACACCTGAAAGTTTAAAATGTTTTGAGCAATTACTTTCAAACATTAAAAAAATCCCAGAATATATAAGACTTTTCTCATTTAAAACTTTAATGAGACTGAACTTTATTTCATTTTACAATAACAGCACAGTATTAACTACTAATTTATTAGTAAATGAGTCAATTGTAACTAAAATTTTAATGGACTTTGAACAAGTTTATTAATATTTTGCAGGAGAAAATATAGCAGAGTACTGCCTTTGTTCACTGGATTTAGACTAGCACAGTTATCCCCACCCATGCTATAAAGAGATCCTCAGGTTACTCTTCATGTTGCCTTTGGATGTGGCTACATAGGCAGACTCGGGACAAAAAATCTAAACTAAGACTGTGATTTTAAAGCAGGTTACTTAAATCAGAGTAAGTTAATGGCATAAATAATTGAATTTATCTAAATTTATGACATGGTCAAACTAATAAATTATAAATATTTTTTTTAGGATGGTTTAATTAATTTACTCTGAAAGTTAATTTGAGTTACTTTTTTTCTGAAAGATCCCAAGTGTACAAGCCTTCATAGTTCAGGAAAACCAATATTTGATACAGAATACTTGAGAAGATTCAGGTACCTAAGTCTGACTGTGTAGATCTATAGAGTTACATACCTATATATAGATGTGAAGCATAACTATAGACATTTGTTCACATTTCCATGAAGTATTAAACACAAGGTGGCAAACTAATAAACTGGGAAAGTTTTATTTGATTCTATTAAATACAAATCATTCTAAGGAACAGACACGACATTCAAACAATGACTATTTAGTAATTTCCTGCATGAACATTTATTTGCATTGTTTCTAAAATACAGCAAAAGAATTACAGCACAACCTGCTGAACTATGTAACATTTCATTCATATTTTGTGTCAATGCATAGATGAAAAGAAATTGCCTCAGGGTGCACTGTAACACTGACAACTTTTTGCATAGCAAGCAATGTTGAGTAGTTCAATATACGAGAATAGCATTGCTTCTGTATATTAGTAAATAAAAATGTAAATTCTACAATTTTATTAAAATAAAATGTCTACATTTCCAGGTTTCTTTGACTTTTATATTTTTCCCTTCCACTCCTAATATATCAGATAGATGCACAAAAACCTTGCATTCTGAAAAATTAGGCCTTATTATCAGGTTCACTAGTAGAGAAAGAGACGTGATCATCCCACTTTACTCAGCACTTGTCAAGCAACACCTGGAGTACTGTGTTCAGTCTGGTGCCCACGATTCAAAAAAGACACAGACTGGAGAAGCTTCAAAGGAAGACCACAAAGTTACTCAAAGGGCTGGAAAACTTGCCCTATGAGGAAAGTCTGAAGGAGTTAGGTCTCTTCTCTCTGGAGAAGAAAAGGCTGAAGAGGATGTCATCACAATATTCCAATACTCAGATGGCAGCTACAAGAAGCCACATGAAGAAAAGGGGCAATGAGTATGAGTTGCTCTATGAGATATTTCATCTCAATACAAGAACAAAACTTTTTACAGTACGAATAATTGATCACTGAAACAGGGACATGGTAGCGTGTGTGTCACTGGAGGCTTTCAAGATGCAATTGGAAAGGGTGCTAGGTAATCTCATCAAGGCTCTCTTTCCCATGAAAGGTTGAACCTGATGATCTTCTGAGAACCCTTCCAACTTGGGCTGTTCTATGATTCTATGATTAACTGCAGTAGTAACAGCAGTAACATAAACATTCCAGTGTTATCAGCCCACTAGCTGGAACACTTGTTGTTAGTTAAAAGAAAGCTTACTGAAGGAAAAAAATCAGTAAAAGGAAAATTAGCTTAAACCTGGCTCAACCTAGGACATCTTAGTACATTTTCTTTGTTGTTCCTTAATGCAATTCAACAAATAGAGTGGATAAAATACCGTTTAGCTCACTTTCATTTGCAAACACTAAATGTCTTTGTTGACAGTGTCTAAGTGAAATTGATGACACTGCCACTAACTATATTTGTACTTACCTTTAAAATTTCCCTACACCAGTGATACATGGCTTCTGAAAGAAGGTTTCAAATAAAAATAAGCATTTTCCTATTTAATTATATTAATCTTCCATGTCAAATTTAATAAAATCACTATATTTTTTTAAATTATGCCACTAGAGTCTTCATAATTCATTATATTTTCTTATTTCTCTGTAAGTAGTCATTTAAAGCAAATGTTGCCTGAGTGTTGAAATATATTTAAATTACATATAATGAAATATATTGGTCTTTTATTTATATTTAAAAATCCATACATTAACTTATTAACTTTAAATAACTTAACTATTTCAGATCCACTTTTAATACAAGTTGGAGTTTATTTTCTTTAGACAAACATTGTTTTTTCCAGGCTTTATTTTAGTACAGATTTTTAAGTTAAGTTTATTAGATGGAAACTCTAAGTCTCATCTGTTTCACTTAGAAAAACATTGACCCTGCAGTCTTGGCTTAAATTTATTACTCTGCCTTTAGCAATTAGTCCTTGACAGTACAGAAAATTTAACGCATAATTTAATGACTGACTACTTATAATGCAGCTAAGATTTTTGAATATTTTTCACAATTCTTAAAAAACCAGAATTGTTGATATTTATTTTCTGAAAAAAATCAGGTTTTAGCCAGCTTCAGTGCATGGATATTTAAATTTGTAAATATGTATGTGAGCATGTACTACACAAAGCATACAGACATGGCAAAATCTCAGTCTGACTTCTGCTTCAAGGAAGGGTTCCAGGAAGTGTCTCCTGCTACAATTCTGTTGAGCAGAAGACATGTAGAGACATCACAGAGATACAAGATCCCCAAAAATATTGTAGTCAGTATTCTGTAGATGTTTAGCCCACTGAAATATCTGGTATTATATGTCAAGCAATGGCAGATAGAGGAAATTTAAAAAAAAAAAGAAAGAAAGAACAAGAGCATATGATCAGCATGACTATAGGATGGCTAAAGATTTTAAAAGAAATAGCACTCAATTCACTTTTAAAGACATATGTGTCTAATAATATTTGAGATGCCATTACGTATCTTGCCTGACTGCCGTGTGCTAGCTTAGAGATATATGGGGTTTTTGTGGTCCCTGGGTCATATTTCCCAGATGTTCATAGAGTCATCAAATGGTTTGGGTTGGAAAGGACCTTAAAGATCATCTAATTCCAACACCCCTGCCACAGGCAGGGACACCTCCCACTAGACCAGGTTGCTGAAAAAGTCCCATCCAAACTGGCCTTGAGCACTTCCAGGGAGGGGGCATCCACAACTTCCCTGAGCAACCTCTTCCTGTGTCTCACCACCCTCATAGTAAAGAATTTCTTCCTAATGTGTAGCCTAAATATATCCTCTTCCAGTCTGAAACTGTTTTCCCTAATCCTGTCACTACATGCCCTTGCAAAATGTCCCTCCCCAGCTTTCCTGTAGGCCCCCTTCAGGTATTGGAAGGCTGCTGTGAGGTCTCTCCAGAGCCTTATCTTCTATAGGCTGAACCCCACTTCTCTCAGCCTGTCTTCATAAGAGAGGTGCTCCAGCACTTGCATCACAACAAGTCTCAATACAACCCCTGAGAAATGTTGCTCATCACTGATCTCCACTGGGACATCTAAGCATGAGTGCAACCATCCACTTAATTCCTTATCCACTGAGTGGTTCCTCCATCAAGTCCATGTGTTTCCAGTTTAGAGACAAGGGTGTCATGCCTGACAGTGTTAAATGCTTTATACAAGTCCAGGTAGTTTACATCAGTTGCTCTTCCCATATCTGCCAAATCTGTGACCCTGTCATAGAAGGCCACCAAATTTGTCAGGCACAATTTGCCGTTGGTGAAGCCATGCTGGCTGTCACCAATCACCTCCACATTTTCCATGTGTCTTAGCATGATTTCCAGGAGGATCTGCTCCATGATCTTTCTGTACACAGAGGTGAGGCTGATTGGCCTCTAGTTCTCCGGGTCTTCTTTTTACCTTTTTTAAAATGGGGGATTGTTTCCCCTTTTCCAGTCAGTGGGAACTTCACCAGACTACCATGTTTTCTCGAAAACGATGGACAGTGTCTTAGCAGCTTCATCTGCCAGTTCCTTCTGGACCCATGGATATGCCTCAGCAGGTCCTATGGACTTGTACACCTTCAAGGTCCTTAGATGGTCTCAAACCTAATCGACTCCTATCTTCCCCTACTGTGTCCCTTCACTCTCCAGTCCCTGCCTTTGCCTTCTGCGACTTGGCCAGTGAGGTTTGAGCACTTTCCAGTGAAGACTGAGGCAAAAAATACTTGAGTACCTAAGCCTTCTACATATCCCACATGACCAGGTCTCCCATTTCCTTCCAGAGAGGGCCCACATTTTCTGTAGTCATCCTCTTATCACCAACATACCTATAGAATATTTTAGTGTTGTCCTTGACATCCCTGGCTAGATTGAACTCTGTTAGGGTTTTAGCTTTCCTAACCTAATCCCCAGCTGCTCAAACAACTTTTCTGTATTCCTCCCATGCTACCTGTCCTTGCTTCCATGCTCTGTAGAATTCTCCTTTATGTCAGAGTTTGTCCAGGATCTCCTGGTTCATCCATGCAGGCCTCCTGGCATCTTTGCCTGACTTTCTCTTTGTTGGAATGCAGTGCTCCTGAGCTTGAAGGAAGTGAACCTTGAATGTTGACCAGCTTTCTTGGGCTTCTTTTTTTTTCTCCAGAACTTTATTCTGTGGTACTCTGCAATGAAGGTCCCTGAAGAGGCCAAAGTCTGCTCTCCTGAAGTCCAGGGTAGCAAGTTTACTCTGTGTCCTCCTCTCTACCCTAAGGATCTGGAAATCCACCATCTCATGGTCACTGCAACCAAGGCTGCCCTTGAGCTTTACATTTTCCACCAGCCCCTCCTTGTTGGTGAGAATAAGGTCCAGTATAGAACCGCTCCTCTTGTGCTCCTCTATCACTTGGAGAAGGAATTTAACATTAATGGATTCCAGGAACCTCCTGGATTGCTTACTGCCTTTCTGTGTCATCCCTCCAACAGATACCAGAGTGATTGAAGTCCCCCATGAGGACCAGGGCTTATGAACATGAGGCTAACCCTATCTGTTTATAAAGGCTCTTATCCACTCAGTCTTGCTTATCAGGTGGACTGTAGCAGACCCTCACTATAAATGTCCCCTATGCCTGCTGTCCCTTTAATCCTGATCCATAAGTTCTCAGTCGACTCCTCATCCATCCCCAGGCAGAGCTCCATGGACTACAGTTGATCATTGACATAAAGGGTGGTACCCCTGCCTGTCCTCTCTAAAGAGTCTGCAACCTTCCATTCCAAGACTCGAGTCACAGGATGCATTCCACCACATCCCCATGAAGTCAATAAGATCATAGCTCTGCAGGCATGCTCACATCTCTAACTCCTCTTGTTTATTCCCCATGTTGTGTGTGCTTGCATAGAGCCATTTAAGTTGGGACCTAGTGAAGCTGACTTACTGACTGAAGTGGCTGGAATTTCTTTGAAGTATTTCTCTAATACTTCCCTGTTGGCTCCTATTATTTCAGGAGACCCTGGTTCCTCTCTATAGGACTTCAAGCATGCTGCAGTGTGTCCAGCACATCTCGTAGCAACAGTCTGAGGGGCCTTGCTAGCACCTTGTCCCTCTAACCTTGGCATGTCATCCCACAGCTTGTCACAAGCAAACCTGATACTATCTCCCTTCAAATCTAGTTTAAATCTCTGTCAATGAGCTCTGCAAGTTCCTGAGCAAAGATGAACTTCAGGGTTATGAAGAGAGCATTGTGAAGCTCAGTATGTGGTATTGGAAAGTGACTATGTTAGGTATATTTTGGCTGAACTCCAAAATCTGGACACCTCATTTAAGCACAGATGTTGGGTATCCAGCCTTAGTGCAATGATTGAAGTATCCTAATCCTAAGATCTTAGAAAATCAATCACATGTACCTATTACTTGGAGTTACTATCTTAGATGACTATCATTCTTCACTGGCTAATCAGAGAAATTATACAAGATAGGCACCTGTGTCTTCTTGGGAGCCAGTCTGTCTAGCCTTTCTTTGAAGATGTGCACCTGCTTAGGTAGGGCTGGCTTCTTTTCTTTAAAATGTGGCAGTGGTCATGATGCCAAATAGCCTTTTGCTGTTGTAGTGGTTGGAGCAGTCTCACAAACTACTCTAGCACTCATCTCATCTCAGTGAGGTACGGCTTTCAACCTTTCAGCACTCACCTCACTGCCATGTCCAATAAGATCATGGAGCAGATCCTGTTGGGAGGCATGTCAAAACATATGGAAGATAGAGAGGTAATTAAAGACAGCCAAGATGACTTCACCAAGGGCAAATCATGGCTGACTAATCTAGTGGTCTTCTATTATAGAGTGATTAGATCAGTGGACAAGGGCAGAGCTACCTAGCGTTCTGTAAAGCCTTTGATACAGTTCTTCACGATGGTATTGCTGGTAAATGGGACAGACATAGGTTTGACAGATGAACTCTTGGATGGGTAAGTGGCTGGATGGCTGCGTCCAATGAGTTATGGTCAATTGCTCAGTGTCTTCATCAATAACACAGACAGTGGAATTGGGGACACCTGCAATAAATTTGCAGATGACATCAAGTTCAGTCGTGCAGTTGATTCACAGGAGGGAAGGAATGCCATCTAAAGGGACTGTGACAGGCTTGAGGAGTGGGCCCATATGAACATCATGAAGTTCAATAAGGTCAAGTGCAAGGTCCTGCACATGGGTTGAAGCATTCCCCAGTATCAATACAGGCTGGGGGATGAAGGCATTGAGAATAGCCCTGCAGGGAAGGACTTAAGGGTACTGGTGGATGAAAAACTAAACATGAGCTGGAAATGTGTGCTTGCAGCCCAGAAAGCGAATTGTATCCTGGGCTGCATAATAAGAAGTGTGACCACCAGGTCAAGGGAGGTGATTCAGCTCCTCTATGCCACTCTTGTGAGACCCCACCTGGAGTACTGCATGCAGATCTGGGGTTCCCAACACAGGAAAGACATGGCCCTGTTAGAGCAGGTGTCACGATCCGGTATTCGGATACGTGGCAATTTTTTTATAAAGGTGATCCCAAATGGTGAAATTAAGACGCAAACGAGGTCAGATGTCACGCACACAACAAAATTTTATTAGAGGAACACAGCAAAGGTCCCTAGAGCGGATAGGACAGGCAGGAAAACAGAGACAGAAAAGAAAGGAGAAAGCAGAGAGATAAGAGGACAGCAAGCGAGAGAATAGTTACCACCCACGGTCCAGCGATGTCGTCGGTGGGGAAGTGGTTCCTGGTGGGGAAGTGCTTCCAATGCACCCACAGAGTCCCAGATTTTTATACAGTTCTTGCCCACTGCACCCCCACTTTTCTCCCTGCGTCAGGGAAAAACTCCTATCTTCTCAGTCCTCTGAGATAGGAGGGGGGGGTAGGTCTGGGCTAAGTCCTGCAGATAGTCTTTGTTTGGAGATCTCTGCATACAAAAAGGAGGTCGAGACAACTGGCACCACAGGCTTAGTTTATTGCAGTGGTTTTGGTCCTAGGAGGTGGCACTCTTTATCTTGTCCTGCTAAGTTGGTGGCTTTCATGAGATATCAAGGTCTGGTTATCACTGGATATCCTGCTCCCAGAGCCAGCTGTAGATCTTTTTCTCCAAGCTCAGCACGTCCCACACTAAACTCCCCAGTTACTTGCTGCAGGAGGGGTGGGTGGGTTGCTGAGACATCTCTTTAGTTCATCAACAGCTGTTGTTTAACTCTCAGATGCCACAGGACAGACAACAGATATCCTGAGTACCAGAGTCCATCACTTATCTCTTGGATTGTTCGAGACAAGCACTATACATTCTGAATGCCACAGCAGGTCTAAAAAGGGTCACAAAAAGGAGAGCTGGAGCACCTCTCCTATGGAGACAGGCTTAGAGACTTGGGATTGTTCAGCCTGGAGAAAAGAAGGCTCTGGGGGGACCTTATTATGGCCTTTCAATATATAAAGGGGGCTTATAAAAAGCTGGAGAGAGACTTTCTATTAAGACCTGAAATGGCAGTACAAGGGACAATGGTTTTAAAATGAAACCCCAAACTCCTGGCAAAGTGGTTGGACTAGAAGATCTTCAAAAGACCCTTACAAGCCAAACCGTTATATGATACTATAATTATACGAAAGTAAGAAGTCTCAGTTGTAGATTGTATAATGTTTCTTAGGTAAGACTTTTCCTGCAAGCAAAACCATTATAATAGAATATCATATTAATTATTGACTAGTAGAACATCTTTTTTTTCTGGCCCTGTTCACTGCAAATCAGAACGCTATGCAAAAACTGTGTTCATAGTCTATATCCTTGTCTGTATCAGTCAACATTTGGAAATTCCTTTTAATTCTCACCACTTTAATCAAGGTTCTTACCTTCTTAATGTCTTGCCTTACCCTCTTGTGGAGAAAGGCTGCGACACCTCTGTATTTGGTCGTCTCATTACCATGACTCCAGTCTCCAACTGATAAGTCTCAACTGCTTGCTATTAAATTTTTAAGACTCGTTCTCTCATATCTGAGAGGTGCTCCTCAAACACTTCTGAAAAACATCTCTTTATTAGTCCCTGATCTGCTGTAAAAAGTCTCTAAAACAGGTTGGTGGTTTGATGATAACACATGCTGACTTAATACCATCCCTCAAATTAACCTTTCTATGTGAAACAAAGTGATAAAATTTGTCTTGGATTTTGATGAAGAACCTGTAAGACCATCAGGCATCCTTTAGTTTGCTTTTTTTACTGTAACTAGTCCCATGTGGGCTAAAATAATAAGGAAAAATTAATACTAAAGAAAAGAATCACTAACAAAGCCAAGTATAGCTTTCATATACTGAATCACAGAATCACAGAATCACTTAGGTTGGAAAAGACCTTTAAGATCATAGAGTCCAAGCATTAACCCTGCTCTACCAAGACCAGCACTAAGCCATATCCCAAGCACCACATCTAGAAAGCTTTTAACACATCCGGGGATGGTGACTCAAACACCTCCCTGGGCAGCATGTTCCAATGTTTGACAACCCTTTCAGTGAAAAAGTTCTTTCTAATATCTAGTCTAAACCTCCCCTGGCACAGCTTGAGCCCATTTCCTCTTGTTCTATCACCAGTTACTTATGAGAAGAGACCAGCAGCTGCCTCTTTACCATGTCCTTTCAGGTAGTTGTAGAGGTTGATGAGGTCTCGCCTCATCCTCCTTTTCTTCAAACTAAATAACTGCTCCTCATCAGACTTGTTCTCAAGGCCCTTCACCAGCTTTGTTGCCCTTCTTTGGAACAGCTCCAGCCCCTCAATGTCCTTCCTGTATTGAGGTGCCCAAAACTGGACACAGTAATTTGAGGTGTGGCCTCACCAATGCTGAGTACAGAGGGACAATCACCTCTCTGGTCCTGTTTGCCACACTATTTCTAATACAAGCCAGGATGCCATTGGCCTTCTTGGCCACCTGGGCACACTGCTGCCTATCAATCAGAACCTCCAGGTCCCTTTCTGATGGACAGCTTTCCAGACACTCTTCCCCAAGCCTGTAGCATTGCATGGGGTTGTTATGGCCCAAGTGCAGGATGTTGCACTTGTCCCTGTTGAACTTCATACAGTCGACCTTGGCCACTCAGCCTAGTCTGTCCAAGTCTCTCTGTAGAGCCTTCCTACCCTCAGGCAGATCAACACTCCCTCCCAACTTGTTGTCATCTGCAAACTTACTGAGGGTGGATTCTCTCTCCTCATCAAGATCATTGATAAAGATGTTAAACAGAAGTGGTCCCAATACTGACCCCTGAGGAACCCCACATGTGACCGGCCACCAGTTGGATTGAACTCCAGTCACCACCACTCTCTGGGCCCAGCCATCCAGCCAGTGTTTTACCCAGCAGAGCAAACACCCGTTCAAGCCATGAGCAGCCAGTGTTTTCATCAGAATGCAGTGGGAGACAGTGTCAACAGCCTTATGGGAGTCCAGGTAGACAACATCCACAGCCTTTCCCTCATCGAACAAGTGGGTCATCTTGTCATAGAAAGAGATCAGGTTTGTTAAGCAGGACCTTCCTTTCATAAACATGTGCTGAATGGACCTGATCACCTGATTGTTCTGTATATGGCATACACATATATGTGTTTGCATGATTACTATGAAATAGTTGTGATTTTGGAAAGATTATTACCTTACACTTTCAGTATTGGATTGCAGGATATTGCAGTTGCTTGGGATAGGGAACTGATTTCAATTTGACTATCTATCATACAAAATAAAGAATATTTATCACCAAAAGCAGATTGTCAGATGTTTTTCCAAAATGTTTCAATGTAAGGAAGGAAAAGAAACAAGGGTGTCTTTAACTGGCACTTTAATTTTAAAGTACTTTGTAATTTGGACAATACAAGTTATGAAACTTCACAACTGAAAGCAGATTCAGGGTTTTCTTTCCTGAGAGAAGTACAAAAAAGCATATTTATTCAAGCACAAAAAGCCATCAAAAAGTCAGTATTTCAATTAATTCTCATAACCCAATGAAGCACAATATTCAGTGAAATTTGTGCATTCTGTTGAATTTATGCATAGGGTAAAGTTTCTTCTCAGGAATACTTTTCTGTTATAGCTTCTGATAAAGTTGAAGGTGTTTCTAAGTTTACTAGTCACATTTTATTTTATTGCACTCAAGTGTCTCCAAACAAAATTAAAGAAAATACTGAAAGCAAGGTGTTAGTTAAATGCTGCTGAAAACTTGGCAGGTAATAAGGCAGACACCTAATATAATCAGAAGGTTTTTCTGTATTCTGCCCATCAAAGGGACAATAAAAATACTTTTATCTTCTTACTTTTTCAGTTGTAAATCATTGTCTTTTTTTTTTTTTTTTAGAATTACAATATGTTAAATTTTGTTTTACCTTTACTACTTCATAATTTCTTCAGAATCTAGAATTCTTTTTTTTTCAGCTTTCAATACACAGTCAGAGACTCCATGCTGTTAGAATCCAGAAGTCACATTTCATAATCCTTTTCTTCACTGCACAAAAAAAAAAAAAGCTGTAGCGGCATTTTTGTATTTATTCATGATGTAATTTTTTGGATGAAACACTTCAAACAGTGCTCAAGAGAGTTAATTTGAAAGTGATATCAAGTTGTACCATGCTACAGCATAATGAGTATGAATGAGATACAATGGCAAAGGATAAAAACAGCTTGTTGATTTTTTTCTGGGTTTTTCTGTGGGTTTGGTTGCTTTTCTCTAATTTCAACTCATCCTTTTGAATTGGAGAACAAAAAGGAAACAGTAGAGTCTTGCTTTTACAGAACTTACGACACACATAGTTAAAATTTTATACTGACTATAAAAAAGACAATGCAATGTATTGTGTAGCTTAGGAACACCTTACATGCAGTTTGAACACAAAATATTCGTACATCATTTATGTTTTGATTACGCTCTAAGTGCTGACAAGCTACTGCATTTATGAATAATGCAAAGAAACTGAAAGAACGGTCTTTTTATATTCCATTCTGAGCCTCTGTTTTTCAGCCAAAATGATTTAACAATGTAAAACACATGTCATTGATGGAATATGATTAGAAATTCATTGTGTTCTTGACAGTTAACAATTATTGCTGTGTGCATTCCTGGTGCAGTCATAGCATCTATAAAAGCTAACTGTCAAGTATCTCCAAAAATACAAGACTTCAGTCAGTTCAGTAGCATCTGGTACTTCTAGCTCCATCTAAATAATGTTTTGCCATTAAAAGAAAAAATCAGACTGGAAAATTAAAATATAACTCTGTGATATTTCCATTCATCAATTTAGTAAACATTGAGAAAAAAATTTGCAATCACATCAGAAAAATATTCAGAAGCACAGTGCCCCATACTCAATTAATTCAAAAAGAAACAAACAAACAAAATCCTTAAGAACCCATGTAATCCCATCTACACAGTGAAGCTTAAAACTCTGAAAATTTGTTGCATTTTTAATTGAAATGCATTGCATGATTAATCTTGATTTATGAAGAATCTAACGTCTGTGCTCTTTTCATTTCCCTTTGCTGAAAATATCCTTAATCATGTTTTTTAATCAATATTAGAAAAAAAATCAACATAGTCACAGTTACAGTAGGATCCCACAGAGCCTAGCTCCAGCACAAGAAAAATTTTCCAACTGACAGATATTTCGTGTTGGGATACACTAAGTAATTAGCCAGCTTCAATAAACAACACCTGTATGTTTAAGGTTTATTTGTTTCAAGTGACTTAAACAGTTACTATAAGTTTTACATCCACAAATGAGACAATCCTTCTCATTAAGATTTAATGAGAATGCTGTTTAATTTAGTCACTTTAATTCTATGGAGTCTTCTTTTGTAGGACGTTCCTCAAGGACTTTTATTCCCACCATTTACTTAGGACAGAAGTCTATTCAGAGCTATATTCTATAATCAGAACACCACCAAGATGTGAATACTTTATCTACAGTTTGTCAGAGCTAGAAGAATTTGTTTTTAAAAATAAGACAAGAAATAAAGCAATGTGCTGTGCATGGAATGGGAAAGTACTTTGAAAAAATGTACCAGCACACTAAAACTTAGATAGGTATGTTAACATGCCACTAGACACTCACGTGAAAAAAAAGGGTTAACATTTTTTAATTTATTTAGTATTAAAGAGTATGTTAGGATGAAATTTCCTCTGCACAGCAAGTGTCTCTGCCTTTAAGGGAATTCTACACCCCTTGTTCAGATATAGGTGTCAGCACTGTAGATGTCTAAAATGTGGCAGGATTCTGCTCATGACTTCCTACCAGAGATAGTTTCATTCCCTGCAGTATTCTTAAAGACAAATGAGATTGTATGTTGCTAGATTGTGATGCTTATATACCATGGTGACATGTTAAAATATCTAGAATCAAACTGCTTTTTATTACATGCTTTTGAAGACAAGCCCTCTTTGGAATACCCAGCAAAAGACGTTTCCATTATGTAGACTTCCCATTTCTACATATTGCTTAAAATAGTTCTGAGTTGTTTATTTGGGAATGCAGAGCATCAAATGCAAGTCACATGAAAGCAGAGGAGTGTATTCCAGACCTTTAATACGGCTTGCAAAAAAAATCTGATCTAGTTCTGAGTGTGTCAATTCTACAGAAATTCTTCTTAAAGAGCACAGAATACTGTGGGGTCAAGGTGCAAGGAGATCAGAAGGGAAGATGGGACTCCTCTCTTCTATCACCGCTCCATCAGTGGTGGCTCTAGTGAAAAATGTATCCTCTAAGAATTTCCTGAAATATATATTATTTAACATTGCGAATGGTAGACAGAGCTCTTCTTAATCAAATTCATTGAAAGTCCCAGACTTTTTCTCCTCTGTTACCTCCCAAGTCCTTTTGCAAGAAGAACTATCTACCTTGGAAAGAGGTTTAAACAGATTTTGATCTTCACGGTCAAGCAAGCAGGTAAATACCTAACCTTATTTTGTGCCTTTTATTGACATTGAGGTATATTATAGTAGTAACTATATTATAAATACATTTTCAATTACAGTTTGTTCCCTATGTCAAACAGGATATTAAATTTAATCAGAAAATCTCTGAGAATATGCTATAGGATGGAAGGAAGCCACCCAAAAGTGTATGCTAAGTCTCAATAAAATTTGCTTTCAGGCATGAAGCTTTTTTCTAATCTTATGCAGTCATTAGAGATAAAATATAAAACTTTCAAGAAAATGGGACAAAGAAGATAATTTCACTTTTATTTCAAAAGAGTCAGTTCCCTGACAGAAGAGGAACTTTTACACATGAACAGTACATGTTAATTTTTATAACAGGGATGGTTTTCTCTCATGGGTAATGCTCCTTGAGATTATTGTGAATTGCTCTGCAATTTTTGTATTTTATTTAGTTTAGCTGAAGTAATATACTAGAGCTGGCTACTGATTTCCACCTTTCCTGACCTATAATCATACTAATGCATTGCAGTTGAAAATGTTTGGAAAGCTGTTCTCAATATTCAGAAACATTTAATTTACCGAATCACACAGAATCACAGAATCGTCACGGTGCGAAAGGACCTCCAAGATCACCGAGTCCAATCATCAACACAGAAAAAAAAAAAAAAAGCAGAACAAACACAAAAAACCATACACACTCCACCAGAAAACACCAACTAAAACAAAAATCCTACAACCTCAGCCAGTAGAGCCACATCTACATGTTTCTTGAATACTTTCAGGGATGGTGACTCAACCACCTCACTTGGCAGTCTGTTCCTGTGCCTGACCACTATTTCAGTATAGAAATTCTTCCTAATATCCAATCAGAACCTCCTCTATCACAACTTCAGGCCATTTCCTCTGGTCCTGCCATTATATATGTGGGAGAAGAGGCCAACACCTACCTCCCTACATTTACTATCAGAATATTCTATTTTTTTAGACTATCAAATCTCCAGCAAGAATTTAATTTCTTTTTTATGCAGTTCATTTTATATTTTTATTTTTTACTCAGAATGCACAGTCAGCAGGAAAAAAATATATTTTAATAAAAGGGAAGTAAATACATGATTAAAATTGGTTTCATGTTTTTCAGATGTGAGTCTGCAGGTTACAGTCAAAGTTAGCATGCTTTAGTTAGACTTCATGAAAACAGGTCTTGAGTCTCTAAGATATCTCACATTGAGAAGACAGAAACAGGTGACGATAGTGTCATCCTTCTCATAACGTGTGCTGTTTCTGTTGAGATGAAATGATCTGTCATTCTCACTGTACATCCAGATGTTGCTCCAGAAGGACAAGGACCTCCTTTGGGTCCTGCTCTGTGTACAATAGACTGATGTGGATGGGTTGGACATCTTGTGATATATCGAACAGCAGTAGATGCCTGCATTTCAGGAACAGAATCAGCCCCACAAGTAACATTTAACTGTAGACAGCTTAAACTAAATGTCTACATACAAATGTTTGCATGTAACCTAGAGTTCTAAGCTCCCAATTTGGGGCTTGAAAGGGAGCCTACAATCAATGAACCTAGTGGAATTCTGAAGAGCTACTCAGTTCAACCCAAAAGGAGACAGCTATGGTTAGCCAGTTGTCTTCTCTACCAGTTTTGTTCCTAGGATCTCCTGGCTTTTGACGTTTAGCTCCTATATAGACACCTGCCTTTAGACCCATACAGTTACGTATCAACAGTGTAGAACAGATTACTGCCCCATAATCATGATCTCCTTTACCTAATTTTAGCCATAAAAAAACTAGTTTACTTGTCTAGACTGGTAGCCTACTTCTTTCCATATTAGCAGTATTCCAGTCTTCAAGGAATCAATTATACAACTTGTCATAAGGCAGAAGTAATAGGTTCCTGGAATTAATATTTGCCAATCTTTGCAGAAAAAATATGCATAATTAGGTTAGGCTAATTAGACACAATTATCTTAAACTTCAGGAGGTACAGGTGAGATGAGGCCAGTGATGTGTGTTTCTTTCTCTGCTGCTGCTGCTTCTTTATCACTGCACTTTTATTAATCATATGTGAATTTTGTATATTTTTCTTCAATTACTTATCAGCTGATGCTAAAAAAAAAAAAGGTTTTTAAAAACGTTTACTGGCAGTGATCACAATTCAAGGTTTTTTATGTTAGGTATTGTCATTAGGAACATCAATTATCATATATTCAAACTGTTATCTGACTTCTGCATTATAAAAGCAGTTTCAAGCTCTGACTTTGCCAAAGGCCTGGACCTTTACAGAAAGACTGATTCAGATGTTTAAATATCATAGGTATTTTGTTGCCCAGTTCATTCTCTCACAGATATTACATTTGGAAATAAATGTCTTCTCTAAGATAGTGCTATCATCTTCATTAATGTTGGAATTAATTAATCTAAAGCAATATTGGAATAACACTATAGCAGAGAATGATTACATATTCCACTACTGAAAGAGAATGTTGTTTGTACACAGAAAATTTTGCCTAGTAAGATATTCTTATATATAGAAGTGGAAGATACTAGAATGACTGCATTAAATTATCCATAAAACAAAACAAAACAAAACAAAACAAACAAACAAACCCCCCCACAAAACTAACACCAAACGATTACATTTTTAGTGCCCCAACTATGCAGGTCCCTCTGTAGTATATTTTTTTCAGGTTTGATTCTCCTTGAAAAAGAATGACTGTAACTGAAGCCTTCATTTCAAATAGCTGTTTCTTACATGCATTCATTTGTAAACTCATGTAAACTTATGCAACTCAGCCTAGATACTGAGTTTAAAAAGAGAGGGAGAAGAGACGAGGGAAGTGACCTTAACTTTTTTTCGGATCAAACTGTTGCTTCAGGAAAGGCACTGGAAAAATCAGAAGAGCTGAATTCATGTCACTTTGGTCATAATCTGAACATGGGGTTGTACTAGTGACTCTGTGACCCTTCTCTGTAGAAGAAAGTACATTCTATGTCAGATCATGAGAGCTGGCGTTAATAGAAGAGACAGTTTCTTGTTGAGAACTAAGTTGAATCTTCAGCCACTGGAAGACTGGAAAAAGAATCTCATGATGTATTTTTTTTCAGTAATTTTATTTTACTGCAGCAGAACTTTTATATTTTGCATGAAGCTTTTAAAGAAAATAAAATTTTGTATAGCATCTTTGATTTCTGTTGAATTTACACATACTTAATGAATTTTAAAAGATGCCGATAGCTGTTCACTTGAAGGGAAAATTCCTTACAAATGCCTTTTTCTTACAGAGAAATCATTAACCCGTATATGATGTTCTTACTTTCTCAGTCTAAAGGTAATTATTCAGTCTATTTTCAGTAGCTCATGTAACACTGAATTAAGTTCTTGGGTGTTCACGAAGGCGATGTAAATGGTTACGAGACCAGGGATATCATAATGCACCACCCAAATCATGCCAATGAAATAATGTAGAATGAATGATAAAGCAAAAACAAAAGCTGAGATTAATTTCTGACAATGTGAGTCCTGATGTTTATTAATGGGCACGGGAAAAACAGAATTGAATTGTTGTCAGACTAGATCCCAGACACTTGTTGCCTGATTCCTGAAGTGCCTGTATAAGGCAAAGGCTGATAATTTAGAAACCTTGTGATATTAAAGAATGTCACTACTGATCAAAAGTCCAGTCATCTCTGTTGAGCAACATTAATGTAGCAGATGCTTAAGGGGAAAAGTTAAGAAGTCTGTGGTGTTCAGTTCCATGACTCAACTGTGCTGTAAGGAAAAGTATACTTCTTTCTCTTTGTTTTAAAAATAATGCTTGAGAACTTCATTTCATGTCTTCTCTTATTTGGGCAAAAATGGTAGACATTTTTATTTCTGGTGAAGCTTTGCAAATATTGCTTCCTTTCTAAATGTCTATTTCCTTATAAATGCTGTGTTCGAAGTCCCAGCCTCTTAAGTTTCTCCTCATACAGAAGTTATCATAAAGCTTATCTTCTTTTGCCATCCTTTTTCTACTTTTCTCTTTGAAGAGAGGATGACCAGAACTGCACACAACATTTATGATGTGGAGGTACCATGGTTGCTTTGTACCATGATAATGGAGTTCAGAGAGACTAACACCTGTGTGGAAAAAATGGATTTTTACTGGGAAGATGAAAGTTAATGAGTCCCTCTTGATGAAGATCAAAGGATGAATGCATAGCAAAAGAAGCTAATAGAAAATATACCCCCAATAAGGTGTTTCTCTAAAATCTAAAATAACATTATTTCATAACATTTATAGGAAGCATGAGGAAAAAGTTTAAAAAAGCAAGTAGTTTTCTCAGCTTTACTGAAATTTCCTCAAGCAATCAGAGTTATTTGAGTTAGAAAATTTAAAGAAAATTTTAATGTTAAATATTGTACTGCCTTTTTTTTACATATATTACAGATTTTTGCCTTCTTTTGTATATTAATTTAATAAAATTAATTTGATTTAAAATTTTCACACTGTTTTTGCATACTTCTGACACTTTTGTTTTTCAAAGATGCAATACTTGTAAGAAACCCTTCATGTCACTGCTCTCACAGTTACAGTTTCTCTGTGGCTTAAGACCATTCTTCAACATAGCTGTTTAGTCTAGCACTGATGTATTACGTGTTTGTCCAGATTTTCCAGGAACACACTTGCCTTCGTCAGTCAGTTATATTATTTGAAGATATACTAATTAAGCTTTAGATAAATTTAATAACATTTTGATATAAAATTATTTAAGACCCATTCTTATAAAAATTATCCTTTGTGTAATGCATCATCATCGCAGGTCATTGCTTTGATGAAATTAATCTGCAAAGCCACCTGTGTGACAGAGCTAATGATATATTAGCTTGATTCATCATTAGTGATCATCAAAAGCCGATGATGTATTACTGTGTTGCTCCATGGATGGTGCTATCCAGAAAGAATGAACTTCTATAATTAAATTATGGCACAGAAGTCAATGACAAGACCATAGTCTAACCCAGTCAACAGCAGGTAGGAACACTGGCACTAAATCAATTTCTCTAGAATTTTTTCTTTTGGCTTGCTTGTGGCAGTTTGCTACTTTGTTAATCAGGTCTCATTACCCTTGTGGAAAATTATATTTGCTCTACTTCCTTTCTCAGTAACATTTGGCAACATTTACACTATTAAGCCTCCAATACTCAGAGAGGGGAGCATTTTTCAAATAATATTAAAAAAAAAAGCAAAGCCTCTTGGCAATAGCACTGCGGTGCTTTTTTGTGAAGGTGGCAAACTAGGCATGTATAAGAAATTTTTACAGTACCGCATAAATTAATTTTATAGACACTTTCCAACTTTTCCAATTTTAATCTTTGTCATGGTAATGGTCAGCAAAAATTAGAGAGTAGGAAGCTAAGACAGACAAAACATATTAGACGAATAGATCACTCAAAATAACCGAGTCATTTTATCTCAGGATTAGGTCACAAAATTCAGTTTGGAATGACAGAACTATGACAACGTAAAATTACATTGTTTTCCCCCCTATATTAGACAAACTGTCCTCTGGAATTCTGTATCTACTACTCAGCCACATTCTTTTCATGTCCTACCTAGATGATAGGTACATGTATCCATTTTTCTTCAGAGTCCTCCTTTCTACTTTAAGCTTCAAACTCCATCACAAGACAATCTGGAGGCTTTTGCAATAAATTCTGGGCACACATGCACCTGAAGAGGTCATATGCACATATATTTTCTGGGCCACAAGGGAAATCTTGTTTCACATATACATTAAGTATATCAGGACCCAGACTTTTTCTCTAGCTCCTCTAGATTCTGCTACTTTCCCCTTAACATTTGGCTTATATAATTCTTATTTGAGACCTCACAAAACTAAGAGACTTTCTCATTAATCTCCTTCTGACTGCAGCCAAGCTAGCCATCAAAAGCAGCAGAGGAAAGAACAGAACAGAATTTTAAGGTCCATTTCCTGCAAAAGGTACTCTCATGTTTCCAAGCAGAGGTGTTATGGTACCTTGCACATCTCTATGGAGTCATACAAAATAAGCATAGCAGAGGGAGAGGAGAGGAGAGGAGAGGAGAGGAGAGGAGAGGAGAGGAGAGGAGAGGAGAGGAGAGGAGAGGAGAGGAGAGGAGAGGAGAGGAGAGGAGAGGAGAGGAGAGGAGAGGAGAGGAGAGGAGAGGAGAGGAGAGGAGAGGAGAGGAGAGGAGAGGAGAGGAGAGGAGAGGAGAGGAGAGGAGAGGAGAGGAGAGGAGAGGAGAGGAGAGGAGAGGAGAGGAGAGGAGAGGAGGGGAGGGGAGGGGAGGGGAGGGGAGGGGGAGAGGAGAGGAGAGGAGAGGAGGGGAGAGGAGGGGAGAGGAGAGGAGAGGAGGGGAGGGGAGGGGAGGGGAGAGGAGAGGAGAGGAGGGGAGGGGAGGGGAGAGGAGAGGAGAGGAGAGGAGAGGAGAGGAGAGGAGAGGAGAGGAGAGGAGAGGAGAGGAGAGGAGAGGAGAGGAGAGGAGAGGAGAGGAGAGGAGAGGAGAGGAGAGGAGAGGAGAGGAGAGGAGAGGAGAGGAGAGGAGAGGAGAGGAGAGGAGAGGAGAGGAGAGGAGAGGAGAGGAGAGGAGAGGAGAGGAGAGGAGAGGAGAGGAGAGGAGAGGAGAGGAGAGGAGAGGAGAGGAGAGGAGAGGAGAGGAGAGGAGAGGAGGGGAGAGGAGGGGAGAGGAGAGGAGAGGAGGGGAGGGGAGGGGGAGGGGAGGGGAGGGGAGGGGAGGGGAGGGGAGGGGAGGGGAGGGGAGGGGAGGGGAGTTCCAGTTGGAAGGGACTTAATGATCATTTAATCCAATTGCCTGACCACTTTAGGGCTGCCCAAAGCTAAAGCATGTTGTTAAGGGCATTGACCAAATGCCTCTTAAACACTGACAGGCTTGTGGCATTGACCACCTCTCCAGGAAATGTGTTCCCATGCTTGACCAACCTCTCCCTAAATAAATGCTTATCAATGTCCAGTCTGAGGCTCTCCTGGTGCACCTTTGAATCATTCAATATGTTCAGTCACTGGATACCAGGGAGAAGAGCTCAGCACCTCCCTCTCCACTTCTTCTCCTTAGGAAACTGTAGGGAGCAATGAAGTCACCCCTCAGCCTCCTTTTCTCCAAACCCAAAGTCCTCAGCTACTCCTTATAGGACATTCCTTCCAGCCCTTTCACCAGCTATGTTGCCCTCCTCTGGATGTTTTCAAGGACCTTCACATAATTCTTAAATTTTGGAACCCAGAACTGCAAACAGTATTCAAGGTGAGGTCACACCAATGATAGATATTATGGGATAATTTCCTGTTTTGACCAGGTGGTTACACTGTGTTTGATACACCGCAAGATGTAGTTTGCCCTCTTGGCTGCCAGGACACACTGCTGACTGATGCTGAGCCTGCTGGCAGCCATCACTCCCAGATCCCTTTCTTCAGGATTGTTCTCCAGCCAATTCTTTCCCAATTTATACTTGTGTCCAGTGTTACTATATGGAGAATCCAGCCTCTGTTCATGTTATAGTTAATGTCATTTATGATCTCCCAATGCTCCAATCTCTCTAGATCCCTCTGCAAGGCCTCTTGGCCCTCAGGAGAGTCAAGAGCAACCTTTCAGTTTAGTATCTTCAACAAACTTACTAAGAATGCATTCCACTGCTGCATGTAGATCATTGATAAATCTAATTAACAGAACTGGCCCTAGAATTGAGCTCCAGCACTGCTGGTCTCCAGCCAGTTGTAACCTTATTTGCTACAACTCTTTGAGCCATGCCATTCACACAGTTCCTCAAGCAGCACACCATGTACCTGCTCATCCCGCACCTGGACAACTTCTTCAGAATGCTACTGTGGGGAACAGTATTAGCCTTAGTAAAATCCAGAAAAACTACATCCACCACCTTCCCCTCCCACCATCCACTAGACAAGTGATCTTATCATAGAAGGATATCAAATTAGTTAGACAGGACAGTTCCCTTTGTGGAACTGTTGACTGTGTCTGACGATTGCATTGTCCTTTAATGCCTTTCAACAACAGTTGAACTATCAGAGTGCTCTGTTTCAAGTCCCTGAAGGCTTTTAAACCTATGACCTTATCTGAACTCCTCTTTTTGTTTTTCTTCCCATTTGTAACACCTGGTTTTACATGGATCTTGGAGATTGAAAGGGAAAAGCAGGAAGGTGACAGGTTCCATTCTTCACAATTAACAATTGGTTTTTGATAAAGACAGGGCGTTCCCATCTTTACTCATTACATTTCTGCTACAAATTATGAAATATTTTAGTAAAGAAATAATCCAAGAGCTGTAACAATCCAACGTGGAGATGCTTACTGATTTCACGTGCCTGCAGGAATCAAATGGCATTTGACGGTAAAACACCTAAATCACTTTCTCAAATGTAAACAGTCTCCACTGCTGTGAATTCATTTGGCTGAATATGGATGTTTACAAGACCTTCAAGGAGTTACCTTCAACTCTTTTTATAGTCAATGGGAAGAGAAGAAGAAACTTTTAGAGAGCAGTTGATTTCATCCTAGATTAGACATCCTTATTTTCTCAGATTAATCACATTCTAAAAGTGTCAGTTCTCCTAAAGTTGAGTCCTAGACAGAACAAAAATGTAAGTACTAAAACATTTTTTAAACCAACCCTACTGTTCCTGACAATGAAAGGTCTCAGGTAGAGAATGTGAATTTATAGCCCTGATAAATTCTGTGATGAAAAGTGACAAGTATGGTCAGGATCATGTTGACTGACACAGTACTATTCCAACCATATATACTTGGAGGAATAAAAAGGATGAGACTGGAGTAAAACACCAGGTGAGTACCTATCTTGTGAAACACCTAATAAAAAGAAAGGATGCTAAGTGATTAAATATTTCCATATTTCAGGTGGAGAAAGTCCTAAATCAGAAACCAGTTACCAGAGACATTCCAATCCTGAATGAAATCAGTTCGATCTCAATGGATCACAACAGTCAATACAGACTCAAGTTGTAGCAAGCTGACAATTTACACAATCTCATAAATCTTGCTGAGAAGCGTGCCACTTCCTTTTCATGGAGAGCCCCCTCTCTTCTATCAAGGTGAACATGGTGTTAGTGGATCAGAGAAAAGAAAGGGGAAACCCAGCAAAGACTAATGAAAGTCCAAGAGTCTATGGGAAGGGAAGTTACAACATGAGAGGGAAAAATGGTGTGGGCACATGTACTACATTTTTCTAGTGAGAAATAAGTAAGTGGCTCTGGTACTGTCAGGGGAAGGCAGAGAAAAAAGTGGACACACAAACAAGGGATAGACAGAAAAAGAACACATAGCCTTCAGTCTCCTCAGAGAGTCCTCTCCTAAATTTGTACCTTTTTTTTTAGTGACAAGAGGCCTCAAGATACCAAGATTTTCTTCCTTTCCTTCCTCCACAGAGAGATCCATCATTTCCAGATTACATCAGACACACAGCAAGACGTTCGGCTTGCATGGTTCTTGTGGTTGAAAAAATGCAAGAATGTCTTCCATACATCCTGAGCTGTTAGGTGTAAAGTCCTCAACCAAGACATGGTCTTCAGCTTCATTCTCAGTATTAATTTTATCTAAAAATTCATGCAGAGACCTCTACTTTCACGAGTAAGATAGGAAGAAGTTTGCTCCTATGTTGTTCTTTCTAGAACCTTTCTGAGGTTTTCTCTCTGCTTTGATAATGAAAATACTTTTGGTGCATTAACTTGGCAGTATAAATCATAGTTCAAGGTACAAACAACTAATTTTTAAATAATCTCAAAAAAAAAAGTAAAGACAAATATTTTGTACTATATGAATATATCCAAGAGATCTTACAATAGTCTGAAAAAAAAGAATGTCCTCTACAGACTTTAAACCTCAATTTCCCTGTCTTAATGAAATAAAATAAAAAGACCTCTGAAATCTAATTGAGCTGCCCTACTTTCCTCCAGGCTTTGTAAGGTATTTCGTCTTCAAAGGAATTTAGAAGACACAAACCCCATGCATTTGAATTTACATAGCAATAAATAATAGTTCATCCTCAAAGGGAATAATCCAAGTGATCCAGAACTTGAAGTCCAGATTAAATTATCAAATGAAATTAGAAGTTCCTTAAAATAGAGCCAGTATAAGTAAAAATAAACTAAGCAGTATAAACCTGTTCCATTTCTCTGGAATAAACAAAAAAATACATGTGCTGGCATTCCTTGGAGGAAATTACTGACGTTAGAAAAGCTATGGCAGGCAGGAAACACAGCTCACTTTCATAACACTGGATTCTTCTATTCCTCTTAAATGAAGTGTGACTAGGTCAGCAGGCCTAAGATACCAGATCCTGTCTTATTCCACAGTGTTTTAAACAGGGAAATTATAAAACAGAGCACTCAAAAATTGAAACTTTTGGAAAGAGTACATGTGGTTAAGCCAGGGGGGTATCTATGGCAACTGAGGTTTAGAGCCTGAAGCAGCTCAACCGGCAGACTTACACACATAAAAGGATAACTGTGAAAGAATTGAAGGGAAAGGCAGAACTAAAAAACAAAAAAAAAAAGAACAGAGATTTACTGTTTCAGATCTAAAACAAACAGCTCTGTGGGTGTCCAGCAATCCTACTAGTGCTGTAAAGCCAGTATTGAAAAGCTTCAGTGTGGGTGCTAATCTTGAAGCTACAAAATCTGACTCAATTTTTCTTGTATATGTTTCAGCCTCTGTAGCTTCTGCACTATGTAACAGTAGTCAAACAAATATTGGTATTCTTGTCTAAATATTGTGAAACTCAAAACTGTCTTTGTGTTGATTCAAAAGGAAATTTTTATCTCCTTTGGCACCCTACAGTAAATTTTGACCACACTGTATTATTACGTCAGTTGATCAGATTCATAGTGACAGGGAATGGCAAATATATAAACTGAAAATGTGACAGATCAGAAATTTGTGTTTAAATACAAGAGCATTTCAAGCCAAAATGCAGTCAAATTTACAAGATGTTTATTTATACTTTTGCATCTGTTGAAAAGACATAAAACCTGCAAAGTCAAGGAGAGTGAAGGATATTCTGAATATTTATGTTCTTTCAAAGCACACTGTAACACAATTTTTACAAGAAATGTGTAGTCTTCCTTAGTATCTGTATTTACTTTCAATATCTCAAAGTTAAGAAAAGGTTTAAAGACATTAATATGCAAATAATACTGTCTCCTATAAGGTATTTTACAAGTTTGATTCTATATTTTAAGTGTTAAACTATCATTATTAACTCATCAAAATGAGTATATTTGAAAGTCCCATAACCAAATTTAATCCATATTCAGGTCTTATTGATGATTTTCTTATTTAAGTGTCTGTATGAATATTAGAAAAAGTAGGAAATTTTGTTAAGATTGGTTATTTTGGTATTACCCAGGCACTAGTAAGAACCTGGAAAATAAAACAGGTTGTTCATGGGTATGCAATTATAGACAGGGACTCTAGGTCATCCACTTTCAATCGTAGATTAACTATGTACCTCTTCCATTCCTTTTAATTCAACTAGAGTGACATCTGGAGGCAGTTCCAACTTTTGGTTTCACAGTTCCTAAAAATTATGTGCCTGAATAATCATTCAGAGAGTTGCAAATGTGCTGTTAAAATCTGTCTATCATTCATGGCATAGTTACAAAGTTCAGACATCCGCTAAGTCAAATTTACTGAGTAGATTGGACTGCTAGAGAGGTCTACTAGTCAAGAAGAAATTATGGTGTAGTTAAACTCTCTGTGTTATCTAAATAGGCCTTAACAGGGGAGTCAATAAGGTATTTTTTTTTCCAGAAAATTGGAAGCCTAAGTAGAACCTAACTGCAGAGAAAACACCAAGGCAACCCAAGAAAATAGAAAAATTGACATCTATCTGCTTATGCAGAGCAATCAGTTTTAACAACAAGGAAATAGCTGACCTAAATCTTAGCTCAGATATAACTCCTGAGCTTAATAGGAGTTGACCCCAAGCTCACACTTTTCAGGAAACAGTCTAATTATGTACTGTCTTTAACACCCTTTGTTGAATCTGAGAGCAGTTACGGTCACAAATACAAGAGACATGGAAGGAACTGAAAGATCTACTTTATATCTTTAAATTCAGGGCATTTTCCCAAATGTTTAACATTTGCCAAAGACACTATAACTTAGATAATTTGAATAACTTCCTTAAATTTAGGCAACAAAATTTCAGCCTTGCTTATTTTAGACACGAACATAATCTTTCTGGATCTGTTCCAAAATCTCCAGGCCAGCTAATAAGTCATCTGTCATTGTCTTCAATTACATGTATCATACCTGTCTAAAAAAGATATAAGAAGAAAAGTTGTTCTACATGTATTTTGAATTTTACCTCTGAAAAACTTGACACAATCATCTCCAAATATCTTTGTTAACAGAATACAATATTGGTAATCTTTAACATATAGTTAATTGCAGTTGATTACTGTAATTTCTGTGAAATTATATTAACAAGGCCTCTACTTACCTGGCTTTTTACTGTGATCCTGAGTGTTCTTAGTTACTTAGAAAAGTTGAGGTCAGCTCAAGTGGAAAGCTTCTAAGAAAAAGCTAGATGGTACAAGAAATAGCACAAGTGATTTAGAAGGCAATATTTCCCTCTGATTAAAAACTGAATCAGTGCCTCTGCTTTTAAGGGGCACTCTGCAGTTGTAAGGATCATATTTCAGATGAAAAATCAGTTCTAAGAACTTGACTTCACTATTTCTGGTCAAATAAAGTACAATTGCATATATTTATCTTGTCTTCCTTGCCAAGTCATTTCCTGCAGAGTTACATTTTGTTGTAGACTTCTTTTTATATTTCATTTCAATAAGGCTGGTGTTTTGTTGTTTTTTTTTCTTTTTATTTTTCACTTTATGACTTAAACTACTGAGCATCCACTAGACCAAGCCATTTTGCCCTTTGAAGAAGCTTTCATGTTCTATATCCTTTTCAGTGATGACATTTTTCTACTACTGCTGTATGGGCATTATAAAGAACTGTAACAATGTTCTTAGGACACTGTAGAACCCATTTCACTGGAGACTTAGCAGAGGGATCAGTACTGGGCGCAGTCCTATTCAATATCTTTATTGACGACCTGGATGAGGGGATCGAATCTACCCTTAGCAAATTTGCGGATGACACCAAGTTGGGGGGGAGTGTTGATCTGCCAGAGGGTAGGAGGACACTTGGACAGGCTGTATTGATGGGCTGAGGCCAATGTTATGAGGTTCAACAAGACCAAGTGCGAGGTCCTACACAATAACCCCAGGCAGCACTACAGGCTGGGGGAAGAGTGGCTGAAGAACGGCCTGGCAGAGAGGGACCTGGGAGTGCTGGTTGACAGCCGGTTGAACATGAGCCAGCAGTGTGCTCAGGTGGCCCAGAAGGCCAATGGCATCCTGGCTTGTATCAGGAATAGTGTGGCCAGCAGGAGTAAGGGTGGGATTCTACCCCTGTACTCAGCACTGGTGAGGCCTCACCTCAAGTACTGTGTGCAGTTCTGGGCCCCTCACTTCAAGAAGGATATTGAGGTGCTGGAGCAGGCCCAGAGGAGATTAACAAGGCTGGTGAAGGGACTAGAGGGAAAGTCTTATGAGGAGAGGCTGAGGGAGCTGGGGTTGTTTAGCCTGGAGGAGACTCAGGGGGGACCTTATCACTCTCTTCAACTACCTGAAGGGAGGTTGTAGTCAGGTGGGTGTCAGGCTCTTCTCCCAGGCAACTAGCAACAAGACGAGAGAGCATGGCTTGAAGCTGTGCCAGGGGAGTTTTAGGTTGGATATTAGGAAGCATTTCCTCATGGAAAGAGTGATCAGACATTGGAATGGACTGCCCAAGGAAGTGGTGGAGTCACCATCCCTGGATGTCTTTAAGGAAAGACTGGATGTGGCACTTAGTGCCATGGTCTAGCCATTGTGGTGGTGTTAGGTTATAGGCTGGACTTGATGATCTCAGAGGTCTTTTCCAGCCTCAATAATTCTGTGATTCTGTGATTCTGTGATTCTGTGACTCTTGTCAGAGACAATGTCAGTGCACCTGATTCCATTTCCTTATAGAATTGGACTGAATAGCAAGTGATTTCTCATGCCCTTTCAAGCTCTACATTTGTCTAATTCTCACTTGGAGAGCTGATTAGAAGTGGTCATCTAGTACTTTAATTAATTACCTCTATCCATGAGTAGTGTCAGTAATAGTACAAATATTAAGAAATAAATCAAATAAAAAATGGGAGTGACTAGTCTTCAAATCTTTCAAATGGTAAAAGCCTAAAATGAAACAAATTAAAATTGTAGAGGCTTACAAGCAATTCCATACAGGTACATCACTCAGTTAATCTTTGACCCACAAATACTGCTAGCCTAGATTACAGTATAATTATATTAACAATCTACATAGTCACTTTAGTCACTTTTTCTTCCTGAGCAATAATTGGACTTTCTTTCTGTAGTCCTCCCTTAACATTTACCAAAACACCAGAGGAAATAGGGAAGACAACATCGAAATAAGGAAGACAACATCACAGAACCAGTCCTTAGGAATAAAGTTGATGCTGACAACAGTAACCTCATGTCACTTAAAATATGTGAGAATTCAGTACTAATATCATTACCAAATCAAAGCAGTCAAATAGATACTTGAGATAAATTCCATATTGAGAATTTGGGGCAACTAAATGTGTGTTTTCCTTCAAAAATGAATGAAACCAACATAGTATATGTAGTATAACATAAATGGTATTATGTGCATAAAATAGTCCCAATTTCTAATGCAATGTTGAGATTGATATATATTTTGCCAAGCTAAACAGTGCCACTAACTTGACTTCTTACTTTAGGTTGCACAGCATTACTTCATTTACTTAATAGTATTCCTAAATATATTTTATTACTTCAGTGAAAATTATTTCTCTACTAAAAACCAGTATGTACAAAAAAATATCTAGGGCAAGATCTAAAATGGACATCAATCCAAGTTGTTCTGTTAAATTAAATAGCAAATGGCCAAGTTCTCAACTGGTGTACAAGACACCGGTTTCATGAAAATGAGCTCAAGCAACATGTGGAATTATTTGGAGGAATTTCTCTAATATTTCAATAGGCAGTAAAAGTGAGTAAAACATAGAGAAAAATGAGAAGACAAGAACCATGGAGGGGAAAAAAAAAAAAATATCAAATTATGTATTTCTCCAGACAGTGTACTAGCATAATACAAGACAGAGAGGCCAGAAGTCAGAGAGGCCAAAATAAAGTTATTAAATAATTTAAAAATTGTAAGAGTAATCATAATGGTCAAATTCTTCAAAATGGAATGGCTCGCTTCCTCCTTCCTAGTGCCAATGACAGAATACTTTGTATACTAATAAACAGTTAAAGGCTCTCAGTGTGTTTTAACTGAGTGCTCCTTATTTTTGTCTGTCTTTGAAGGGTATTCTGCAGAATTACTTCACAACCAGAAAATGAATGGAAAAAAACCCACCTGAATTCGGGAGGAAATGAGTAAGTCAGTACTGCAAACTGACTTTAACATGGTTTTCCTGTTAGGAAAGAAAAATAATTGATGTGTGGCACTGGAAAGCTATATTACATATATAGAGACTAAAGAATACTTTATAAATTAGTTGGATTTTTTGTTTGTTTGTTTGCTTTCAATGAGTAGGACATAGAAGATTGGTTATGATTTTAAATAAGAGGCAGATGAACTGAATATATTCCCTATCTAGAATTATTCAACTGAGCTATATAGGTATTAAGACTTTTGACAGCTGCCAATAGATGAGGGTAGGATTAATCTGTCCTGGTTTATAGTCATGTGACTAGGCATATATGTTTGAGCTAATCACTCTGGGCTTTTTCATCGTCTGTGGAAAATTATCAGTATCTATAGAGGCAAAGCATCTCCTCTTAGGCATTTAAGCAGGGCCAATGTTTCTATCTATAAAGGAAGTACAGCTGAGGTATAGACTTGAAGCTTTATATACCCCAACTTAGGGCAGAAGAATGATAGTACTACTTGAGGAGTAAGAAAAAAATAGACTAACTTAATTACAAAGATGGTTGAGATTTGGTGTTTTCTATAACAGCAAACATGGGCACTATCAGAAGGAAAAGGCTTGTTCACTATTTCCTACCTGCTTACTTTCGTCCTTGGGCTATAATCTGTCAAATGGACTTAGAGACAGTGTAAGCCAAATGAAACATATCTGAAAATTTCATAGTTTTTTTTTTAGGCAGAAATTCAGGTAAAAATGTATTTGATATATTCTTCACTTTAAATACACCATTAAACTTTCAATATATGCCAAATCCTGCAGGTCTAACACAGTCAATATCCAGATAATATTTGCTTTTGAAGTCAAGCATTTAGGAAAATATGTAGAGCCTGAAAAGACACAATGAATAATTTCGGGCATTTTTAAAAAATTAAATGCCAATGGAATCTGTGCTCTTACAGCATTTCAAAAGAATCATCAGTAGGAGCTGTAAAAGGCTTGGCTCTCCTAAAACATTAGGCTTTCTGCCAAAAGCCAAAAGTTCTGTTTGAGAAAAAAAACAGGATTGTGTTTCTATTCCTATTTTCATGTCACTGTGGCCTTCTCAGGAGTTACTGTTCCTTATGTTCCTGTCTCAGGTTTCTACAGAGTGAGTTATGGAATTTGCCTGGATCTCTTCACTACTAATGAGACCTTGGAATAATTTTGATATATATAATTTAGTTATATTTTCCATTTTTTCCAAGTTACTTTCTCAAATATTCTGGCAATGATAGGTGTTTATATTCCAGAGAAATATCTAGAACTGACAGAGACTTAAAAGTTTTCAATTTAGAAATGTTAAGGAAAAAATGGAAGAAAAAAACAGTCTCTCCTTTAATTTACTTTGGGACTTTCTCCAGAGCCTCACAGTAAACAGGAAGGCATTGATTTACCTTCAGAATTTCTCTCCAGAAAAGAGGAGGTTGTCTCTGTGTTTTAGATGTACCTGAAATACTGCTTATCTGTCCTTGAGAAATGCTGGGCTCATTTTATTGAGGTTTCTGAAACATTGAATCTTACGGTGCTGTAAGTTTTCTATTGTTGCTTTTATTGTATAATTTCTGCCATCTAACCAGTTAACCTCAAATGTTCTTCACCTTTACATCCTTTTTTGATCATACTCTAACACATCAGCATTACTTTAAAAATAATTTTTTAAAAAAGCTCCATCTTGATCTTGGTCCTTGTTTCTAACTCCTCCTTCTCAAATGCTCTGTACACTCATCTTGCTTTGTCATCTGCTTTGCCTCCTCTCAATCTGAAAGAAGTCCAGCCATGTTTTAGACATTTCAGTTGGCTAAAGCTTGGCTTCTAATGACTCTCCAGGTGTGCTCACACACCTTATTTCTCTCTATTGTATTATTCTGATCATGATGAAGAAAGTTTCTCTGATCTAAACATGGCAATGCAAAGGCAAAGATCCTGTAAAATTAACAATAGTTTCACAGTCTGATAACTTAAGTAATACAGCATATGGCTTAACTTTCTCATTTAAAAAAAATGTGTGGCATTTTTTGGTTTTGTTTTGGGTTGGGTTTTTTCTGATTTTTTTGGTTGTGTTTGTTTTTCTTGTTTTGTTTTGTTTTCTTATTTCTCTATGGGAACTATATTACATTGGCTGATGAAGCAATTTGGAACCAAGAATTTGTGTACTCTTTCAGTTAATAAAGATCTAATGGAAGATATTGCTTCTTCTGGCACACTCTGACTCTAAAATTCCATTACTGTCTTTGAAAAAATTAGTTTTCCTGTTTTTTACAGAATTATTTTGATCATGTTCTAGAAAGTAAAGTAAGCAAAATATGTCCACATCTCTCAGATAATTGATCCCATTTTGTAGCCTGTATCCTATGTTTACTGGTGGCTTCTTCT
>CM036586.1:179650273-179787773 GCA_020745705.1 Hemiprocne comata
TCAATGAGCTAAGTAAAGACCTCATCCATCTATAGAGAACAGGAGAATTCAATCTCCAGTAGAATCAGTTAATTCACCTGAGGAACAAAAAAGCTCAAAACACAAACCAACATAAAGAAATACAAATAAGCATGTTCAGTAAAAAGGGGATGGAGGATTAAAAAAAACAGTGATGCCTACAGATCTTTGTGAGCATTGGAGAACTCATGCAGTATCAATGCACTGAGACAGGATGGAAAAAGGTAACAGTCCAGACTAGGAGGAAAATATGTTATCCATATGGCAACAGAGCAACTGCATGTATGTCTTGCTGCGGACATCCAAGTACTCTTACTCCATGAGTACTTTAAAAAGTCTAAGTCTTTTCTAAACTTCTACAAAAGAATAGGAAGAAGTATAAGGCTCAAGAAAAGATGAAGGATGAAAAAAGATTAAAATTTGAGCAAGGTATATCATTAGCTATTGTTTATACATGTTAGCTACTGTTATCTATGTATGTTTTATATTATGCATTTAATATTGTACTTAGAATCACAGAACCACAGAATTATAGAATTGTCAAGTCCAGCCATCCACCCTACAACCCCTAACCATTAAACCATCTTATGAAACGCCATGTCTACCCCTTTTTTGAGCATCTCTAGGGATGGTGCCCCCACCACCTCCCTGGGCAGCCTGTTCCAATGCCTCACCACTCTTTCTGTGTAAAGATTTTTTCTAATATCCAGCCTGAACTTCCCCTGGTGCAACTTGACCCCATTTCCTCTTGTCCTGTTGCTGGTCACCAGGCAGAAGAGGCCAACACCCGCCTCACTACAACCTCCTCTCAGGTAGTTGTAGAGGGTGATGAGGTCTCCCCTCAGCCTCCTCTTCTCCAGGCTGAACAGGCCTAGCTCCCTCAGCCTCTCCTCGTAAGACCTGTTCTCCAGACCCCTAATCAGCTTAGATGCCCTTCTCTGCACCCTCTCCAGCACCTCAATGTCCTTCTTATACTGTGGTGCCCAAAACTGCACACAGTACTCAAGGTGCAGACTCACCAAGGCCTAGTAGAGGGGCAGGATCATGTCCCTGGTCCTGCTGGTCACACTACGTCTGATGCAGGCCAGGATGCTGTTGGCCTTCTTGGCCACCTAGGCACAGTGCCGGCTCATGTTCAGCTGTCTGTCAATCAGCAACCCCAGGTCCCTCTCTGATGGGCAGCTCTCCAGCCACTCCTCCCCAAGCCTGTAGCGCTGATGGCAGTTGTTGTGGCCAACATGCAGGACCCAACATTTGGCCTTATTCAAACTCATGCCATTGGCCTTGGCCCAGTGGTCAAGCCTCTCTAGATCCCTCTGCAGAGCCTCCCTGCCCTCCAACCTCCCTGGCCATCCAACCAGTTTTCTATCCAGAAAAGCATGTGCACATCCAAGCCATGAGCAGCCAGATGATCTAGGAGAATGCTGTGGGAAACCTTGTCAAAGGCCTTGCTAAAGACAAGGTAGACAACAACCACTGCCCTTTCCTTATACAATAAGCATGTCACCTTGTCATAGAAGAAGATCAGAAGATCAGAAACAGGACCTGCCCTTCATGAACCCATGCTGACTAGGCCTGATCACCTGGTTGTTCAGTATGTACCACGTAACAGTACTCAGGATATCCTCTTCCCTGCTACTGAAGTCAGACTAACGAGCCTGTAGCTTCCTGGATCATCTTTTCGTCCCTTCTTGTACACGGGGGTAACACTGGCTGATTTCTAATCTGCTGGTACCTTCCCAGTCAGCCAGGACTGCTGGTAAATGATAGAAAGTGGCTTACTGAGCACCCCCGCCAGCTCTTTCAGCACTCTTGGGTGCATCCCATTCGGCCCCATAGATTTGTGCACATCTACGTGGTGTAGCAGGTCACTGACCATCTCCTCCTGGATTGTGAGCAAATTGCTCTGCTCCTGGTCCCTGACGCCTAGCTTAGGGATTTGGATTCCCTCAACATAACTGGTTCTGCTACTAGACACTGAGGCAAAAAGTAATTTAGCACCTCAGCCTTCTCCTCATCATTCATCACTATGTTTCCTCCTGCATCTAATAGGGGATGGAGGGTCTCCCTGGTCTTTCTTTTGCTGTTAATATATTTACAGAAGCTTTTCTTGTTATCCTTTACCATGAAGGCCAGATTAATTTCTAGCTGGTCTCTGGACCTTCTAACTCCCTCCCTGTATAGCCTCACAGCATTTCTGTAGTCCCCGTGAGTGGCCTGCCCCTTCCTCCAAAGGCCATAGATTCTCTTTTTCTCCCTGAGCTCCAGCCAAAGCTCCCTGTTCAGCCAGGCTGGTCTTCTATGCTGCCTGCTCACCTTAGAGCACATGGGGATGGTCTGCTTCTGTGCCTTCAAGACTTCTTCCTTGAAGACCATCCAGCCTTCCTGGACTCCTATACCCTTCAGAACAGATTCCCAAGGGAATCTGGCACTCAGGCTACTGAACAAGTTAAAGTTTGCCCTTTGAAAGTCTAGGGTGGCTGTTTTGCTGCCCCCCCTCGTGGTTGCTGTGCCCCATGGCCTCCAACTGTCACATCTCCGACCAGCCCTTCCCTGTTCACAAAGAGAAGGTCTAGCAGGGCACCTTGCCTGGTTGGTTCATTCACCAGCTGTGTCAGGAATTTATCTTCGACACATCCCAGGAACCTCTGGGACTGTTCCCTCTCTGCTGTGTTGTAGTTCCAGCAGACATCAGGGAAGTTGGAGTCTCCCACAAGAACAAGGGCAAATGACTGCAAGATTTCACCCAGGTGTTTATAGAACAATTCATCCACCTCACTGCCCTGGTTGTGAAGTCTATAGCAGACTCTCATAGCAATATCAGCCTTGTTGGTCTTGTCCCTAATCCTCATCCAAATGCACTCTACCTTGTCATCATTATAGTCCAGCTCTAGACATTAATAACAATTCCTAATATACAGGGCCACCTCACTGCCCCTCCTTCCTTGTCTGTCTTTCCTGAAGAGCTGGTAGCCATCAACAGTGTCATTCCAGTCGTGTGAGGTATCCCACCACGTTTCTGTGATAGCTGCTATGTCACAGTTTTCCTGCTGCATCATGGCTTCCAGATCCCCTTGTTTGTTGCCCATGCTGCGTGCGTTCATATAGATGCACTTCAGATGGGTTAATGATCTTGACACCTTTTTGTGGGCATGGTCCCTAATTCTTGCCTGACCCTTCTCAGGTCTTTCCATGGCTGCTGTAACATCAATAACCCTTGTCTTTTTGCTTCCCATTATATCTCTATCCCCCATCTCAGCTGAGGTGGCAGAGTGATGAAAGAAGACAGTGTGCTTTCAGGATGACAAAGTAGTACTTGCTGACTGGTTACATGTTTAAAATGAAACAAGAAAGAGTGAAAAAATTGTATAAAAAGATCCAAGAGATTATAACCAAAGTATAAGGAATCAAAAAATTAGAAATTTTAAATGAGTTTATAGAAGAAATCCCCAGCAGGTGTGAAATGCCAATTATCCGTTAACTTCAATGGTACTTTAAGTCTATCAATTAATATTGAATTCTCCCATGTAGCTTAAAGACCATCTGTCATGGCTGAACAGACTTTTAAGGTGATACTCCACCTAATTTCATACACAAAAAAATTATTCATCTGTTTTTATCTGGTCATTGAAACACACATTTTTTTTTAATTAAAAAAAAATTCATAAATTAATTCAGCTCTTCTTCACTATATATCTTAAGGTGGGATGAATAGGCATCTGGAATTACTTATCTATCTCTGCACTGTCCATATAGAAAGTAAAGATAATTACTGTAGATTAGATTAGAATTCACAGAATCACAGAATCACAGAATCACAGAATCACAGAATCACCAAGGCTGGAAAAGACCTTTAAGATCATCAAGTCCAGCCTATGACCAACACCACCACACCGTCTAGACCATGGCACTAAGTGCCACATCCAGCCTTTCCTTGAACACATCCAGGGACAGTGCCTCCACCACTTCCCTGGGAAGTCTATTCCAATGTCTAACCACCCTCTCCGTGAGGAAATGCTTCCTAATATCCAACCTAACCTCCCCTGGAGCAACTTCAGGCTATGCCCTCTTGTCCTGTCACTGGTTGCCTGGGAGAAGAGCCCAGCCTGCACCTGACTACAACCTGCCTTCAGGTAGTTGAAGAGAGTGATGAGGTCCCCCCTGAGTCTCCTCTTCTCCAGGCTAAACAACCCCAACATCCTCAACCTCTCCCTATAAGACTTTCCCTCTAGTCCTTTCACCAGCCTTGTTGCTCTCCTCTGGACCCGCTCCAGCACCTCAACGTCCTTCTTGAAGTGAGGGGCCCAGAACTGCACACAGTCCTCAAGGTGAGGCCTCACCAGTGCTGAGTACAGGGGGAGAATTACATCCCTACTCCTGCTGGCCACACTATTCCTGATACAAGCCAGGATGCCATTGGCCTTCCGGGCCACCTGGGCACACTGCTGGCTCATGTTCAACCGGCTGTCCACCAGCACTCCCAGGTCCCTCTCTGCCAGGCTGCTCTCCAGCCACTCTTCCCCCAGCCTGTAGCACTGCCTGGAGTTATTGTGGCCAAAGTGCAGGACCCCGCACTTGGTCTTGCTGAATTTCATGCCGTTGGCCTCGGCCCACCGATCCAGCCTGTCCAGGTCCTCCTGCAGCCTCTTCCTACCCTCTGGCAGATCAACACTCCCCCCCAGCTTGGTGTCATCTGTGAATTTACTGAGGGTGGACTCAGTCCCCACATCCAGGTCATCAATAAAGACACTGAACAGGACTGGGCCCAGTACTGATCCCTGGGGGACACTGCTGGTCATCAGACGCCAGCTGGATGCAGCTCCATTCACCATCACTCTCTGGGCCCGGTCATCCAACCAGTTTTTTGACCCAGCGAAGGGTGCACCTGTCCAAGCCATGGATTGCTAGCTTCTCCAGGAGGATGTTGTGGGAGACTGTGTCAAAGGCCTTGCTGAAGTCAAGGCAGACCACATCCACAGCCTTCCCCTCATCCACTAGGCGGGTCATCCAGTCATAGAAGGAGATGAGATTAGTCAGGCAGGACCTTCCTTTCCTAAACCCATGTTGGCTGGACATGATCCCCTGGTTGTCTTCCACATGCCGCTTGATGGCACTCAGGATGATCTGTTCCATAATCTTGGCAGGCACCGAGGTCAGGCTGACAGGCCTATAGTTCCCCGGATCCTTCTTCCGGCCCTTCTTGTGGATGGGCGTCACATTGGCCAACGTCCAGTCATCGGGGACCTCCCTGGTCAGCCAGGACTGGTGATAAATGATTGAGAGAGGCTTAGCCAGTTCTTCTGCCAGCTCCCTCAGCACCCTAGGATGAATCCCATCCAGACCCATGGACTTGTTGGGATCTAAGTGGCACAGCAGGTCCCTAACTACTTCCTCCTGGATTACAGGAGGGGGATTCTGCTCCCCATCCCTGTCTACCAATTCAGGAGCCCAGTTGTCCTGAGGGTAGCTAGTCTTTTTGTTAAAGACTGAGGCAAAGAAGGTGCTAAGCACCTCAGCCTTTTCCTTGTCCTCCATTACTAAGTTCCCCTCCTCATCCAATAAGGAATTAAGATTTTCCCTGACCCTCCTTTTGTTATTAATATATTTATAAAAGCATTTTTTATTATCCTTTACAGATATTCAGAAATTTATTATCCTTTTATTCAGGAATTTATTATCCTTTACAGAAATTCAGTGAAGTCAACACAGGTGCATAGTGACACTGACACATGATTTAAGATTTCCTGGCAGAATAGGACCAATGATAGAGCTACGATCTTCTGGGATGGCAGCAAGAGACAGGACAGGACACTGTCAGACATCCCAAATAGCACTAAGCAACTCTGTACGGCAGCAAATCAGTCCCTAGATGACTCAATGTTACAGAGTCAGAGCTCAGTACAGCTACCCAAAGATTACTAATGCCATTTGAAATGCCCAGTTATGCAACATATCCACATGACGCTGGGAAATATGACATTGGATCTGTGAGCACTGTAAGTCTATGTATGAGAAGCTGAATCAAGTTGCTGGTCACTGTGCTGCTTAAATTAACCCAGTGAAAGTGTTCAAAGACATACACTCAAATCTTGTTCTGAAGTAAATAATTGTAACGCTGCTTGTTTCATATATTTTATCATCTGAATGTCAGATGAAGACTTAGTACAGAATTTAAATAATAGTCTCAGAATGCGAAGCTATGGACTGTCAACATTTTACATCTTTTAGTTGCATGAACACAGGCATAAAAAACCAGAAAAGGCAAATCTGTAAGTTATAAAGAGAAGTGTAGTTCATACATTTGATATAACAGGAGAATATAAAAGTTGAAAGGGAAATAGTGTATTGCGTTTGTATTCTCGTTCTTCACTGGATGACCAAAGATGCGCTTTGAGTAAAGTCAGTGTAATCTAATGTAAGAGTAAGTAAACAGCCACTTTCCTTACCTCATGAATCAAAGCACCAGCATGTTGCAGCTACATGAATCACTCAGATTCATTTATGTTGTTAATGCTGACATTTCTCAGTGTAGAAGTACTCCTCAAACCTCACTGAGATCAGTCCCACACCTTCAGATATTTAGAACTTATGAAGAGTCAATTTGGGACTTTTACAGACCTTCCTTGTAGTCTTCAGTAACAAAATGAGGAATTATAATGTCCAATTACAATTACATTTTTCTTATTTGGTCACAGAACTGTTCAAAAATTTCCCACAAAGCACCTGTACTTTTGTAAAAGTTGATCTGTTACTTTTCTTACACTGTAAAAGTATATCTGTTACTTTTGTGCAGTATATAGGCTCAGCTGCATTGCCAAACAGATCCTCAGATCCTTTGTAGTTTCAAGTCCGATTATATTGTCATGGAAGTCAAATTAAGGGTTTCCTACCCTTTCTGAAATACCAAAATTTAATACTGAAATACTTTAAAATGAGTTTATTATATTAGTGGTATGTACAATCTGCCTTGAAATGAATGACATACAGGGATACAAGCACAACAAAATGTAAAGGAGTTTCTTCATTGAACATGTGTTTTTAAGCTATTATTTCAGGAAATAGATTCCAGTTTCTCAACACTTATTTTTGCTTTTGCATTATTGCATATAATGCATATAAATGCATATGCATTTAAATCCCTAGCATTGACTGTGGATTGTTTTCAATATTTGCAGTCTAATACAGTGAATTTTTTTATTTGTCAGTGGTATTATATGATTTGTCACGTACCTTAAATTTTATAATTTCTCTCATTTGGCTATAAGATAATACATTGGTTTCTAAATTACAGGTTGCAGAGGCTCTAATGCAGGCAGAGAGAGATAGTAATGACTGGAGAATGAAACCATCTCCTTCCTTACATTTCACAAAATTGATGATTACATAAGTAGCAAGAAAAGTCTAAGCCAGACTATGGATGGAAAAACATAACTCATGGAAATAATAAATCTCAGTTATTTCATGCACATTTTTCTCTTCTTACAATCACATGTTAAATTAGTTTGACATTCATGTGTGTAAGATGTGAAAGACATGCTAATGATTTTTACTTCATGGGATTATTCAGATTTCTGTTAATTTGGTATTAACATAGACACATTTAATTTATTTCCAGAAAAGTAAAATTCACTTTATATTTTATTTAGGCTGAAGTTTGCCCAAGCCTTTATTCTTGTTTCCTGAATAGTTTTCTAATTGGCATATTTTTTATGACCTTGATTTTTTCCCCTTTTATTCATTATGCCATATTCTGAGAGTTAATAATGCCTTATATAGTTCAAATTCTCACTTTTGAAGACTTCAGATTTCTATGGAGAAAATTCTGTTCACTGAAGGTGACAAGGCCACTAAAAACATTCTGTGGTGCCCAATCCAGTCCTGCTCTATGTGAAAGACAAATACTAAAAGCAACATTAGCAACAGAGTTACTGATGATTATGTAATTAATTAAGTAGTTGCTTCACACTAACATTTTCAATCTGAGTGTACATTTTCTGTTATGTATCCAAAAACAAATATGGGAGGACAGATCTGATTTACTTTCTTAAGTACTTTTTAACCAGGGAGATGCAGGAAATGAGAAGCAAGCATTATGCAGCACATGGCTTCAGCCTGCATTCATGACTCACAGTCGTGCTGTGCTTCTTGTACTGCAAAGGAACAGCACATACTTTATCATGCACAAGAGACTACTGTCTTCATCCTTGTGTTAAAGCTTCTTTTTACACTTATGGATAAAATGAACTTCAAACTATCTTAAGAGTGAAGGGCATATTAAGAAACGAAATAAGCTTATATATAAAATGTTTGGGTTTTGCTTTATGAAATGTGTATATGATTGATGTATGTTTTTATTTCAGCTTCTTGAGACTCTATAAAATATATTAATGCATACTTAATTAAGCCTCCTGTCCACAGTGCTTTCTTTGGTAAACATTGGTAATAAGGGCATCCTGAAAGTTTTCAAAGGAAAAATTCCTTGTATAAAAGCTTGCGCCAGTAGGATGAGCACCACAGATTTCCCCTCAAACTTATAAACAGATAATAGAAATGTACAATTGCCTCTTCTGTTTATATCCCAGTGTTGCTACTTCACTACACTGTAGTTTGAGAAAAACATCATGATTAGGGAGAGGGTGACTATGTGTGTGGTGTAATATTACTTCCCAGATTGGTATTCCAAAAGTATTGTGAACTGTAATTAATGTATAATAACTTATGTATATAGAAAGGCTCTGTAATATTGATTAAAGGGAAAACAGAGCTTCATTTCAACACATTTTCATCCAATCAGCCCTAGGAAACCCTTCAACACAGGAATGCAACCAGTTACATCAATGACTGTCTAATTCTTCACTTCCAGGGTTGACTTGACATCAAACAAAAATCCCTTTGTAATAAACTGAAATGTTTCTCTGCAACATTTACAAGCTCCCAGAAAAATTGCCTGAAACCTAAAAGGTTTAAAGTTTCTTGTATAACAAACAATTTAAATAATCCTACTAATTTAGTAAATTGATAAAAAATAACCAATGAAGATTCCTTTATGTAATTTTAAATGGAAAGCTACTATTTTTGCTTTTTTAAACCAATAGTTTAATGTATTGTCTCTATCAGACAGTTATGAATATACCTGTCCCTAAAAATCCCTACTGGCAAATGGAAGTCTAAGAGAAGGCAATGAATCCAGCTATTAATGATGGAGGACTTATCAAAGTAACTATACAGACAGAGAGGTGAAAAGAAAAAAAAAAGCTGATGTATTAAAAGTACCTTTACTATTGCAACTCTGGGAAAAGGTCTTTTAGTCCAAGCACGCATTTTTAAAATAAATAAAACCATATATGTTCAGATCAGTGGGCATGCTGTCAACAAACATCACTCATGAAGGCCCACTTACCTCTAACTGCCCATCTCTCTTCCAGCCACTTCTCATTTCTTGCTGACATTTCCACACAACACATTGCTGTATCTGCATCAGATTCCCCTTCTTCATGCCTCTTGCTACGCACATCTTTCTTGTTAAGCTAAATGATATTCCTAGGCACAGGATGATATTACAGGGAGATAGACTGAATAGATCTGGTCTCTTTTTTTGCCTCCTTCGGTCAATAAAATAAAATAAAAATAAAATCATATATGCTTTTTTTTTTTTTACTTTTTTCTTTAAGTTAGAAGTACTCTTGAGGTCGCAATGTCAGAAAATGAAAAGGTTAATGTGGAAAACAAGCTAACTTTTCTGTATTGCACACTACCCTCCATAATTCTGTCTTCTCACATAGCCTTCATATGTTACTCAGAAGAGCACAGATCTCACAAGCACCCTGTGTATCCTAGCCACCATCCCATGTGCATACTCTGGATGAACCAGTGTGTGAAATGAAAATAGGAGCCTTTGTTTAGATAACTAAAATGAGCCACTCATCAATGTATTTCAAGATGTCTGGGAAGCTTTTCAACTGACCAGCCATAGGTGTCTCACTTGCAATGATGTAGAGAGAAGATGAGGCCTAGAATTGGCTGGATTAATTCAATTTTTAGGGACTTCCTGCAGTTCAGTATCTCTAATCCAAAGCTGTAATTAAGAGGAAGTGCCAGCTTTCCTTTTTCCAGGATATCCTGAGCTTGTGAAAAGGTTTTCTGGCACTCATTCCTCTGCTGTGGCTTTGAAGAGGTAATACAAACTTAGCATCTTTGAACACCTTCATTAGCTTCTCAGACTCCATAATGCCCTAATGCTAAGGGCTGCATAAAGCCATGACACAAATTTTAGTTATCAAAACAAAAATATGAGCAAATTATATGCTCTTTTGTAGCTGACGTTTTTTGCTTCAGATAATCCTCTTTTCATGTTGTGGTATCAATGTCAGCATGTACTACTAATATTTTCACAATGTATGTGCACACCCATACACAGTGAAAAGCATTAAATTCATTGCTTGGTAGGCACCACGTTGGAAGTAACTGGGATACACTCTTACGGAGACAGGGACAATTTGTTGCCACCATCTTCACACCAGCACCTTGCCACCACCACCTTCACCTCCACTGATTATATGGTGGTGAGATATTGCCCTAGACCCCTGTTATGAGACAGAGATTGATCCTTGTTCAGAGTGTCAAAGGAACTAATGTGGTAGAACTGTACAAAGAAAGAAGGAAAACTGTACAGACCTTTACCACAGAGCAAATCTGGGACAAGTGTTATGAACCTAATAAAGATACAGCAATGCTGCATTGCAGAGAACAATGTTAAATCAGCATTTTGCAAAGCAAAAGGGTTACAGGTAAAGGAACTGAAGACAGAAAATGAGCATGGAAAGGAAGAGGTTTATGCTACTTCAATTTTTTTAGCTTATTCCATTCAAGCCATTTCAGAGTAGCAAGGAGAACATGCTTCCTTTGTGCAATTTAGTCCTTCTGAAAAGCTGAAGTCAAAACCATTCACGCCCACCCGTAAGAGCCATGCCTGACATGTCACTTTTATTTCTACTGGCTAATTTATTCTAAAAACATCTTTAAAATACTACAATGACAACAGCACAGGGTGCCCTGATAGCAAAGGGATTATGAGCTACTCACATGGTAGGACTTGAGGGGCCCAAGCTACATTTTTTGTATGTCACAGCATCAATAGAAACACGTATGCTAATTACCACTTCTCAGCCAAACCCGTCATTGCCTGCATGAGTGCGACTCTCCCATTCCCACGGAAAGCTAAACTACTTTGCTAAATCTCAGGTGAAGCGAGCTAACTTCTGCCTTTGCAGTGAACCAGAAAGGGGAAATATTCTCAGAATCATGCAGCTGTCTTATCTGAAAGGCAGCAGCTTACAGCATCAGCAAACAGCTGAGTCGCTGGCTGAAGCTACCCTTAAGACAGATATAAGAGCAGTACACAGCAACCTTCCAGGCTGACTGAGGTGTGAGCTAACAGTAAAACTTGAGTAGGAAAAATCCTTTCTGGCTAAACATATTCAGGAACTTTGGGGTTATCACGCTTTGTAAACGGATGATTGGAAAGATTTTATTACTTACCTGCTTCATATAATAACAGATTATAAAATAAGGTGTAAGCAGTGAAGAATCAAGATCTTGAATCTGTTTCATTTGGGCAACAAAGGATTAGACATTCTTGATATTTTTTAATGTAATAAAATAATTCAATAGCTGCTTTATCCTTAAGAGGTTTAAAAAGATCCAACACAGTATGCTGCTATGGGTAGAAATATATAACCTTTCATTATAAATCAGATTTTCAAGGCTTCATAACACATTTTAAAACTTACTTGAGGATGGCACAAAAAAATCAGTACAAGTACACATTTGGGGAAAAATACATGCACATTTTTGGCTTATACCAACAAAAAAATAATCAGCAGTATAGCACTGAGAATGAGAGGAAAACATGAACTATAGTCAGTTTACTGTCAAGTCTACCATTTCTACACACACAGCTGCACCTTTATTGGATACCTAAGCAAAGCTTTCCTCCTGTAGCTGAATTTTTCAAGGCCGTGCAATAAACAGATGCCTTTGAACATCTCTGAGAAGGGCAGAATAGAAAGCTAATGAGACAGAAGGTATGTTTATGGACATATTTTCTGTGTAAATACATCTAATTTTTTTTTTTTAAAATAATAAATTATAGGGAGGTTTAGTATGCAGACTAACAGTGACCGTATGTGGCAGCTACACCGGTAAACATAAAACCTAATAACTCCACTCTGCCAAAAAAACTGCAAACAAACCTAATTAAAAGTGCTGATCCTTAACCAAGTCTTAATTCATCCAGTTTTCTTGGCCGGCTAGAGCTTTTCAGTAACACTTATTCCATATGTTCATTTGGTGAACATCTGAGGAAGGTAACTAGTGGAAATCTCATGTAATTATTTTATCATCCATAAGTAAAATGTAATCTAAATAACATCTGAAGCTCAGTTATTTGCCATGTGTTTTTGGGTTCATTATGGCTATATTTCCTTATTAGAATAAATTCTAAATTTAGTGTTAATTTGGATAGGGTCTACTTTGAAATTATTTTAAAATGCAGATTTAATTTAAACCAAAGGAGAGAATGTTTTAATTTCATTTCTTTAAAATAAATACTTTGCAAATGTAATAAAAGGTCCTCTACTGCTGTTGTTGACTTAAATGGAAGTAAAATAAACAAAAAAAATTGCATGTAGATCCAACTACCTGTAAGATAAGGCTTGCCTTTTTAATCAGTTCTGCATAAATGTGTGTCTTGGGTTCATCTTGAAGAGAGTTAATTTTCACAAGAAGCTGGGAAGGTACTCAGCCAGGATAGCTGACCTGAACTAGCCAAGGGGATATTGGATACCATGTAATGTCATGCTCAGTATATAAACTGGGGGAGATAGCTTTGGGGAATGATGGAGCATGGCTTGGGAACAGGCTGGCCATCCAATTCTGGGTAATGAGCTATAGCATTGTACATCACTCGCTTCCTATAATATGTTATTAACATTACTGTTATTATTATATCTTCTATCCTTGTGTTGTCCTGTTAAACTGTCCTTATCTAAATCCACAAGTTTTACCTTTTTTCTTTCTATTCTCCTCCCATCCCACTGATGGGAAGAAAGAGTGAGCAAGTGACTGTGTGGAGCTTAGCTGCTGGCTGGGGCCTCAACGACAAAAATGGAGTTCAGCATCTTTTAAGGAACTTCACTTATTTTAGAGGAGGGTCAAACAAATGATCAACCATGCAATGTACTGAGCAAGGTATTAAGATAACACTGTAAAACATGCTGTGGAAGAATGTTAGAAAATAGAATCACAAGCATTTAAGAAATAACTGTTTACCTATCCTAAAAATTCCTGTTACAGAGTTGTAATGAATTACAATTATTACACACTGTTAGATTTTAAATTACTATTCTTTAAATATCAGCAACTAATGAAGAACTTGCAGTGCTTTATTCACTGTTCTTGTTACTTAGCTTCCAGCTTTCTGTTGCCTCTAAAGTCAATTTGCCTACATGCTGGTAAAGGCCAATTTTTACAAATTTTAATTTAATTGCTTCTTACTAATTTTCTGCTTCTTTTGTGTGCATCCACTCACCTCCAAAGAGTCTGTACCAACCTAACCAGTCCTATTTGACAATCTCTAATCAAAGCAAAACAACTAACAAGATGGTTTCAAAACATCCTGTGGAGTTTACTGAACGTTCCTTGAGTATTAGAGACAAAAATGCAGTTTTTAGAAGACAATGTAGATAGTCTCCATTGCACCATGACCATGTTGACATTTTGTTTAATTTGTATCAGAAAAGAGCTGAGAAAGGTGTCATTCAAAGGTCATTGCCAGCCAAATCTATCCAAAAGCTTAAGCCAGACACTGAATAGCTGAAGAACAATCTCAGATACCTTTTTTCATTGTTTGTATTTCCAATTATTTTCCGTGGGTATTCCTTCACTGTTTTCATAAAAGTTTGAAAATTTCATCATACAATATTTTGATGCATGACATTGAGTGTCTTTCCAAATAAAGGCTTTTAATGCTAATTATGCTAAGGCTCATTAATGACTCTTCTTTTGTATCATTGTGCCTATCTGAAAGCATCACCCTTTAGCTCTTTCCTCCATTGATATTTTGGGGCTAGTTCTCAATATATTCTGAGTTAATGTTTTCAATAATCTAAGTTGTCTTTATCTACTGCTGTCTCTTCTTTTGTGAATTTTGTAAATGTTCTTAATTCTTGTAATTTATGTGTTAATTTCTTTATGATTGTATATTGTTCATGCACCATAGTCATCACTTCTTGAAAAAACATCAAAAACTTAAATGAAACAGAATGTGTCAAGATTTTGTGTCTTGTAACACGTATTCTTAATAAAGTCAGAGTGTCTTTTAGTTAGAAATCTATTGGAATATTGAAGGGCATTTTAATTATCTAGCAGAGTCTAGCTGTCACCATTTCTATGGAGTAAATAGACATCTGAATCAATCATAATATTCTGAGTACTGAATGCACTTTCAGGTGAAAACTGGTCTAGGCCATTTAGAGTTTTATCTATCTCACAAGTGATCTCTAATGCCTTTTGCAACAGTTGAGTCAGAGGATAGATTTCAACTATTGTAATTAAAAAATCTGTCACATATTGGCAGATAATTTTGGTGTTTTACTATTAATCCTGAACTGTTTCTCTTGAAGGTCTAAAAGAATATGGGAGTTGTAACTTCCAAGGACGGATGTAAAATGTGTCTTTGCTCTGGCAATGCCTTGACAGTGTATTTGTTATCCCTTCAAGTCCTGGTATTTAACTCTTGGGGAGAGTTAAATGCCATTCCTCGACCGATCAGAGCATTTATTTTGAATCTTAAATACATATATTACAATCCTACCACGAGAGGGATCTCATGTAGTAGCTGTAACTGCAAGGCATGTGAACAGTGGGTTCTAGAGACATGAATCCTAGGATAGGCCACCCTCCATCAACTACCCTTTACTATGAATTAAATAATGTCATAATGAACGCTTTCTTTGCCTCTGTCTTTACTCCTGCAGGATTTCCCCATGAGCTCCAGACTCATATAGCCCCAGAAGTAGTCAAGATAGATGAGGAGTTTGACATAGTAGATGAGGATTGGGTTAGGGATCAGTTGAGTAATCTGGACATCCATAAATCGATGGGTCCAGATGGAATGCATCCAAGGGTGCTGAGGGAGCTGGCGGAGGTCATTGTTAGGCCACTCTCCATCATCTTCAGTAAGTCATGGGTAACAGGAGAGGTGCCTGAGGACTGGAGGACAGCAAATGTCACACCAGTCTACAAGAAGGGCAAGAAGGAGGACCCGGGTAACTATAGACCGGTCAGCCTCACCTCCATCCCTGGAAAGGTGATGGAACAACTTGTTCTTGTCTCTATCTCTAGGCATATCAAGGACATGGGGGTCATCAAGAGCAGTCGGCATGGTTTTATCAAGGGTAAATCATGTTTGACTAACTTCATAGCCTTCTATGATTAAATTACTAGGTGGATAGATGATGGTAGAGCGGTAGATGTGGTTTATCTGGATTTCAGTAAGGCATTTGACACCGTCTCCCACAGCATCCTTGTAGATAAGTTGATCAGGTATGGGTTTGGTGATCAGGTAGTGAGGTGGATCAGGAACTGGTTGATGGGAAGGAGTCAGAGAGTTGTAGTCAATGGGGCAGAATCTGGTTGGAGGTCTGTGACTAGTGGAGTCCCTCAGGGGTCGGTACTGGGACCGATGTTGTTCAACATCTTCATCAACGACCTGGATGAAGGTATAGAATGTACCCTCAGCAAGTTTGCTGATGACACTAAGCTGGGAGGAGTGGCTGACACACCAGAAGGCTGTGCTGCCATTCAGAGAGACTTAGACAGGCTGGAGAGTTGGGCGGGGAGAAACATGATGAAATTCAACAAGGGGAAGTGTAGAGTTTTGCATTTGGGGAAGAACAACACGATGTCCCAGTATAGGTTGGGGGCTGACCTGCTGGAGAGCAGTGTAGGTGAAAGAGACCTGGGGGTCCTGGTAGACAGGAGGATGACCATGAGCCAGCAATGTGCCCTTGTGGCCAAGAAGGCCAATGGCATCCTGGGGTGCATTAGAAAGGGTGTGGTTAGTAGGTCAAGAGAGGTTCTCCTCCCCCTCTAATCTGCATTGGTGAGGCCGCATCTGGAGTATTGTGTCCAGTTCTGGGCCCCTCAGTTCAAGAAGGACAGGGAACTGCTTGAAAGAGTCCAGCGCAGAGCCACAAAGATGATTAAGGGAGTGGAACATCTCCCTTATGAGGAAAGGCTGAGGGAGCTGGGTCTCTTTAGCTTGGAAAAAAGGAGGCTGAGGGGTGACCTCATCAATGTTTACAAATATGTAAGGGGTGAGTGTCAGGGAGATGGAGTTAGGCTCTTCTCCATGATGACCAGTGATAGGACAAGGGGTAATGGGTGTAAATTGGAGCATAGGAGGTTCAAGGTGAATATCCGAAAAAACTTCTTTACTGTGAGAGTGACAGAGCACTGGAACAGGCTGCCCAGGGAGGTTGTGGAGTCTCCTTCACTGGAGACATTCAAAACCCACCTGGATGCGTTCCTATGTGATGTGCTCTAGGTGACCCTGCTCTGGCAGGGGGGGTTGGACTAGATGATCTTTCGAGGTCCCTTCCAACCCCTATGATTCACCATCCCTGACTGTGTTTAAAAGTCATCTGGATGTGGTGCCTGGGGACATGGTTTAGCAGTGGGTCATCAGAAATAGGGTAACAGGGTTAGGATAAGGTTGGACTAGATGATCTTGAAGGTCTTTTCCAACCTGAACAATTATATGATTCTATGAATTTGCAAGTGTTGATCAAACAGTCCGAAGACTTTAGGTCCTCATACAACTTGGCAGTTTTCAACAGCAACAAATCTCCAGGCAATCATGTGGAAACATGCTGGAATGTTGTAATGAATATTTGGCTGCATCAAAAGGTAAACATGCTTCATGTGAAAATAAAACACAATGGTGTTTGGTATAGTTTGGGTTCTAAGAATATTATAGTCTCATTAAATTGCTTTTCTTTCAGTTACAGCATGAATAATCAATTTGAAGAGATAAAATTATGAATGTCACAGTCTTGAACTTTGCAGGAATACCTGTAAAAAAGTACATTACACTGATAGTAAACACATTAATTTTATACTTAATAGATTAACTTTTACTGAAGTTATAAAACCAGTGAAAAAGAAAACAAATTCTTCTTCTAAAGTACTGCTTATAGAACCTCATTCAGACCATGCAAAGTCTAATTGTTCAACAAGGTTGAACAATGAAAATGACTTGAAGCATAAATACTGTTATTACACTTTAATAATTTTCCTGCACACAAAATTAAAATAATATTACTTGTGATAGAAGAATTTGTTGAAAAATTCTAGTAAGGCATCAAAGTATGTGAATAAATGCTAATACAAACTTACAGCATAAACTCCAAGCCAACAGAATCTTAGTGCAATAAGGTAGATGTCATGACAGTGTTATTTCAGGATTCAATACTGAACAGAAAAAATTAAAAGGATAAATCCCTATTTATGGCCTCACACTAGAATGAACTGAACTGAGAACCAACGTCCAAAGACAACATGCAAGAGATGGGGTTGCAGCTCTTCCTTGAACTTTTTTGCATCTAGTCCTTGAATTCCCTTCTGACCCTTTTTTATTTAACAGCACAGAAATATCCCTATTTCAAGAGAGAGAAGGCAAGTGCTTAGAATGCACCTTAAACTCAGCTTAGAAGCCTAAATATAGCTCTGTGCCAGAAAACAATTCTGATCTTGTGCTTGAGTTTCATAAAGCTATTGGCACAAGTTCCCTTAAGGATATGAAGTACTGATACTGCACATCTTTGAAACCACTGTCAGTTTATCTGATTTAAGTGTTGAGACACATTCATCTTAACAAAGCCCTTTTTGTACCCAGAAAGAAAAGGTCATCCCTATGCCTAGACTCCATAAAGGACTCAACTGGCTGTGTACATGCAGCATGTCCCTACCACATTACACTAGCTCAAAACCTAGCCAGAGTACCTGTTTTTTACAAAATAGTGCTCGAGTTAGGGCACTTGCTCAGAATTTTAGGCATAATTGAACCTAAGGAGGTTTGCCTGTTCAACTTTGTCTTCCCAGAAGAGTGTTCTAGCCATCAGCCAAAAAAAGACAAAGACCCAAAATGCATAAAAATTCTGTGCCAGAATGTTCTGTTCTGCTGAAATTATGCCATATTTCTGCTAAGACTGAAAATGTGTGGATGCAGAATAAATGAACTTGCCTTGGTAACCTAGTGAGTATGCAGTGCTTTGAAATACTTCCTTACTTTCTTATTTTACCCCTATGAAAATGCACTCCTGTATGACAAATTCTGGGAAATTAGAGAACACAGATCATCCCAATCGCTCTTCTGCCTCAGATTGTTCTCTAGGGCTGAAAACTAAAGCTGATGAGAAATCAGAGCTCAGTCCTCAACATAGTTATTATTTTCGAGGTGAATATAAATGCACCTGAAGGTCCAGATTTCAGTCTGGGAAAGTACATGTAAAAGCAGTCTACCTCCTACTACATAATATTTGAATGTTCCACAGGTCATTGAGTAGACTAACCACACACAGTGCTGAAATAAACTCTGTCTAACAGGAGCTTTATAAAACATTTGCAGAAGATAGCTGCAGCATTTTGGCTTAGAAAAATACCATCAATGCATTTCACCTCAAGAAAAACAGTTAAGAACATTCATGAAGTGCATCATAAAACTGCTAAAGAAGCTCTGCAGAGCATCTGTGTGCCTGTGCAAGTTTAAATCACCTTTTCATTCTGATTATCTCTTGCTCTGGTTTGACTTCTTACGCAAAATAGAGCTGGCTTAGGGTTATTTTAATTGGTATTAACAATTAAGCCTCCAACCTCCCCAATTATTCCCATGTTATGTAAGTTGTAAGATTATAGCAGTACACCTCCATGTGTACATCCAGTGTCTCATGTAACATTCCTGACAAGAGGAAGCTAGGAGTTGCACAGGAAAATTTTACATTGTAATCATTTTTAGAAAGAGGACATTCTGAGATAGCTAAGTAAGAAACTACTGCAGCAGTGCAAAGACACAGAAGAGCCTGACAGGTCCTTGATGTGTATTCTTCAGGGAATTCTTTTGGCTATGTTTGAAGCTTTTGTGTTAATTATCTTCAAATAGCTTGGGTTTTTTGCCCAAAGTCAGGGATGATGTAACGGCTGTGATGTTTTGTCTCATAATCAGACTCAAATTAAAACATCTACAAGTATGTTAGAGAAAGATGATGCAAAAATGATGACTCTTGGTTTCTGCACCAAGGGAAAATAGGCCTTCTACTTGCAATTTCTGCCTTCTGTTAAATCTTTCATAGAGAACAAGTACTAAGAGACTGAACTCTCTAACCTCTTAATGATGGTAAGTAGTATGTGAATAGTAAATTATCCAGCTCTAACAACTTTCCAGCATGAAAGTGTTTACTTCTCTTCTAGGAAAGATGCTTCAGAAAAACAAAGGCTGATCTCAGTAACATTTATTTGAGATTGTAAAATAATCTAGCTTCATAGTTACATATGTGCTTTGCTTTATTTAAGAAATAATTTTATTCAAGCAATAACTTTATTCTTGTTTGGATAGATTGGGACCGTGCTGATAGATGACACAATATGATATGCAAGTGCTTCTGAAAAGACCTAATTGAAAACTTAGAGTTCATCTTACATTGACCAGTGATTTAAATGAAGTTTTTTAATATGACCAAGAGAACTCCAAAATTGATTCAAATAATGTCCTCATTGCACTCACAAGGATCACAAAATCTCAAGAGCTGATTCTATCATCAGAGAATCCCTCCAAAAGAAAAGTAGAAAGACTGCCTGATTGAATTAAAGCACATAAGGGAACTTTGAAAAGGACTTAGCAAGTTTCTAAACAAAGCCTGCATTGAGAAGCAATGAAAACATACCACATAATCACAAAACTGTCAGAGTTGGAAGGGACCTCTAGAGACGATCTAGTCCAACACCCCCACTAAAGCAGGATTGCCTAGAGCACATTACTCAGGACTGCATCCAGGTGGGTTTTGAATATCTCCAGAGAAGGGGACTCCACAACCTCCCTGGGCAGCCTGTTCCAGTGCTCTGTCACCCTCACAGTAAGGTTTTTTCTCATCTTTAAATGAACTTCCTCTGTTCCAGCTTGTGCCCATTGTCCCTTGTCCTGTAACTGGGGACTACTATATGCTAATAGAGATTATTCAATATTAAAAGACTAGTCTTCTCGCTTTTTCTCTAGGGTTTAGGCCCCTTGTATTAAAACTTTAATAACTATTCTTGCTGTCAACATTAAGTGTTCTTCATACATTTTCACCAGTTTAAGCAACACACATTTTTAAAGGAGTTTTAAAGTTTTGTAACAGCCATTGCATGAGGGTTACCTTTGGTTACACTAATTAAAGGAAAGCCTGCAATTGGTGCAAGTCCCATTGAATGGTATAGGCCTGCTCACAGACACACTGCTTAGTGCTTGCTCCACCTATACATGATCCATGTAGAAAACAGCTAGTTGGAAGTGTCCAAGACAGTCAAGCACTAAAGTAGCAATAAGGCAGTGTGGGGATCAGAGATCTAGTACTCAAGCTCCATCTCTATTGTATTTTCAATTGGCAGTGAATATTTATTCATAAACATGCCCAAGAATCTTTCACAATGTCTGGGGAAGTGCTTCAGTTATGATGCATTCAGCACAAAATCATAAAGCACACATTATACAGCAATAAATAAAAATACTACACATCTTTGGAACATCGACCTCCTTGGCAGAATCCCAAGCACTGGGTTAAAGCATACTTTAATACATTAGAATGCCTGAGGTTGCTTGAGAGTCAAGAAAGCGTTTAAGAAACATGTTGTCGGAAAGTTTCAGTTTGATGAAGCATGATAAAAGGCAAAAGCAGTCACTTTCTGATAGTACAGACATGAACTGGAACCCAGAAGACTGCAGTTCAGTTTTGTTCTCTGGAAACAGATTTGAACTCAGATAAAGTCTACTCACACTTTAATTGCACATGCTAAACATCAAGTTTTAACCCTGCCTCCTCCCCTCATTTAATTTTTTTCTGGTTGAGTGATTATTTAATTGTATAAACAAAGCTGAGGACCTCTCCTGGAAGAAGCTAAGCAGAACTGTATTCTGAACAATACATGTCCAAAGGCTTCAAATTCCTTCTCTAGATTTGTCAGACTAAGAACCTGAAATCGAATTGCATCTATCCATAGCAAAAGCCTTTCCACCTGGTGTAGCTGGCCCCATTCAATTAATGGACACTGGTGGATTGCTTGGTTACGAACATTTTTCAGACACATACCACTTGTGCTATGATCTGGAATAATTCCTAGCTTGCTGGGTATATTTTCTCCACAAAATCATAGGTTTGCAGTTAGGCCAGGACTTACTGTGGTAGCCATGACAGATTTGTGACATTTTTCTTGTGAACCATCATTTATAATCAGTCTTATATCTTATTAACCTTTAAACTATACAGACAAATTAAGGTAGGTTTTCCCTAACTTCAGTAGTGAGAGTGCTCCTGCAAATGGGCAGCTCAGCTATTTGGGGAGTAACTTCACAAGCTGGTTGTTGTTGGTTTTTTTTGTGAATTTATTGCCTGTGAGTACAGACAGATTAAAAGCCCTGAAATCCTTAATGAATTCACAAAATAAGTATATCATGAGCAGTACATGCCTAGCTCTTTGCCAATCATGTAAGGAAACCACTTTTCCTGAAATCTGTTTAAAATATTTTTGACAATGGCACTAGTTATTTGCAGTGGAACAAATAATCTGATGGAAACGCCTGTATTGTGAGACTCTAATAGGTCTCATCTGAGGCTCTGCTTCTTGCTAACAAAAAGCACAAAGCAGCCCAAAATTACAGAAAGTTTCTCTCTGTTCATAAGCCCCTATGTCACTGCTCCCAGTGTCTAGCACAGAGTCCTCTTCCAGGAACAAACAAACCAGACAGCATTTATCTGATAGACCTGAGGTTAATTTAATTCATGATAGGTCATAGCTGATTAGGGTATTTACAAGTTCAGAAAAGCATGAAAGGATTTCAAAGTCTCATTAGTCAATACTGTTCTTTCCATCCTGGTCTCATTACAAACTCAGCATAGCTGGAACAGGCAATCAAGGTTGTCGTCTTAATATGGAGGGGGGAAAACAAAAATAGAAAACAAATGCTGTGCAAAGTTGCTACAGTTTTGATAATCTGAGTGAAATGCTACACATCTATTAATTGTCTTCAGATATTAAAAACGTGCTCATGAGAATGTATTAAAAGCCTTATTAGTTTAGGTGGTTGACTCAGATGAAAACATAGTGATTCACATCTTCATAATTGTCTTTTGCAGACAAGACTGAGCTGCATACTTCTGAATGAATTAAAGACTGGTATGAAATGAGTGCTTATTTAAAACAGTTCTTCCTTTGGAGCTGAAGAGAGTGGGTGGGGTTTATTTCAGTTAACATTAAGCAACTACAGTGTAAGAGATATGAAGGATACTTCTTACAAGAATTCTCAGCAAATATTTCTGTTATATCTCTGAAGTATTGCAATTCACCTTATTCTTTACTCTTACTGGAACACACTTCCTCTATTTAAGAATGGGCCTTAGGTCTTGAGAATTTTTATAGTTAATTTCCATCTTCACACTCACACTTGTTTGCATTCACACCTCTATACATCCCTCCTCACATTGGCTTTAAGATTTTGTAAATTATACTTAACCTCTTAAAAATAAGAGCATGAATGGTATTACAGTAGCAAAAGACAGTTAGACACTGCTCACAAAAACAAACAAACAAACAGAAAAAAAAAACAACAAAAAAGCCCAACTTTCCAGTCTGATAGAAAACTTAAAAAATAAAAATAGCAGTGACAACCGTTATCTTGTTTAATTTAGATTTTTCTCATCCTACATAAAGATGTTTCAATACAAGCAACTAGATAGTGTGCTAATACTAGCCTACTTAGGAAATTATGTTTGACACTAAAGAAGAAATAAAATAGGGTTTAACTGGAGAAAACTAAAAAAAAGCAAAATGTTCCTAAGTGCATGCTTATAAGTTCTTACAAGACTTTTTCACATCTGTAAATGTGTCGGGTCACCCTATGGTCTTGTATGACCATACAGGAGAGAAAAGGGGAGAAAGAGACAGATTTATATTGAACCCTCTTACTTACTATTGAAGCATCTGCTGTAGGATGAGATTAGGTCTATGGCTATGGTTTTACTTTTGAATAAAAAGCTGGGTACTGATCCTAAATGGCCTCAAGCAATCATATCATAGAATCATAGAATGGTTTCAGTTGGAAGGGACCTTAAAGACCATCTAGTTTCAAACCCCCTGCATGGCCAGGGACATGTCCCCCTAGATCAGGTCACTCAAGACCCCATCCAACCTGGGCTTGAACATTTCCAGGGATGGGGCTTCCACAACTTCCCTGGGCGACTTGTTGCAGTATCAACAGTTCTTAGGGTTCACTCCTTACACAGCAGTTGTTCAGGAGAGAGTTAGCGGAAGAGGTTCAAAGCAAAGACAGAAAAAAAAAACAATTAGGGCTGATTATTACTCAGACTTTCTCCTTGAACTTCTTTAATTCAGCTGTATAAAAATGTTCTATGGGTGCTTGTTTCTCTCCACTGACTAAAATAAAAGGAGTGCAGCATACAGTTATCCAGAAACAGTGTTTACAACTTTTGCATTTAGTGAGGTTAGATGAATTTATACTTTACACTACTGCCACTTGTGTCATTGGCTCATGAAGGTAGAAGGAATATCTCCACACTGAGTGCAGCCTTCACTGAGTGAAGCAAGGGATAGTCTTATTCCTTTCATTTCAAGATAAAAGAGGAAGAATGAGAGTAGAGGGTTAATTGGCAACCTAACATCTTTTAACAACTCCTCGAGGCAGTCTGACTTTTATATAATAGTCTCTTGAGTAATTCTAGGTCTAAAGAAATTAGATGCTAATGAAACACTACCATTACTTCAAAAGAAGTCACAACAGTTAACTCAGTGAGTATATGTCTTTACAAATTAGCAGAAATTGTCTCAGGGCTCTTTTAGAAGGATGAATGTGAATAAAATTTGTACTGATAGTACATTTAAAAGGTTCAGAATATATAAAGAGTTTATAATGAATTAATCTTTCTTTGCATACTCATTTAATATTGCATTGGTTAGCACAGTGGAGTACCAACTCCTAAAAATTCTGCAAAACACTGTGTTTAATAAAGGAGTTTAATACAGTTGCATAAAAAAAAAAATTCTCTGGCTGTATGTTTCTTCTTTTACCAGTTAGAGTTACAAACTGGGAATTCAGTGAAACTGTAAATGTTTGTTGTTTAGCTGCCAACATATTTGCTAGGGAATTAGTTGGCAAGACTATCTCCCACATCAGAGTACGATGGATCACAGAAATTGGGTGTTAGCCAGCTGCATAAATAATCCAACTAGCTTCTCTTAGACAGTCCTTGACTTCATCATTGTGTATTCTTCATCACTGTAGGATAGGTACAGCAGAGATCAGCTCTTCCCTATTCTTCCAGTTTAATCCTGGTAGGCAGTTCAGCCACAAGCACTCACTCAGTCACTTTCCTCCAGTGGGATGGAAGAAAGAATCAGAAGGGTAAAAGTGCAAAAACTTGTGAGTTGAGATTAAGACAGTTTAATAAGTAAACTGATATCCAATACAGCCTCATAAACCAGAAATCAGGATGGGTCACTGCTGCACTTGCACTGCTTCCTGTGATACTCATCCTTCACTGGTTCAGGTGTTCATGCTATAGTACTTTCTATAACATGCAACTCAAATGATGGGTTACAACAATTTAAAGGTATATCCATTACAGTCTTGACCCCTGGTCTCCTTGCGTTTAACATTGTCATGAACTTATGCCCTTGTCTGTAGTCTGATCAGCAGCTAGAGGCTCCTGCTGTAGTAGTTCCGGTAACATGCAAATTAAATCCCAGGCTACAACAATTTAAAGGTATTTTCATTACAGTCTCTACCTCTCATGCCTTTGGGCCAGGCCACAGGGTTTAATTTTGCTATTCAGTCCTCCCCTTCGCCTCCCTTTCCTGGCAATTCCATCCTTCTGTGCACTTATACTCATGGATGATTGACTGCTGAAAATCTGTGACAAAACTGTTATTCTTCTCTGATGTTTGATCAATACATGAGGTAAGTGCTAGCAAAAGCTTACTGCAGGATCTGGCTTTTTGAGCTTGGACTTTGTGTTTCCCCATAGTGGAGTTGTCTTATCATGACTTCTTATCCTGTTTAGAAAACACTAGTTAAAATGGGTGTTTTACATTAAATTTTGCTTCCATTTGCAGGGGGAAAATGCCTTTATATTCAGCCCATTCTGGGTTTTAATAGTCTCCCAGTTTTCCTCCTAGCATTTCTGAAAACTGATAAAACAGTATTCCATGACTTCGATGTATTCAAAATATTTTAAAAAGTCCTTAAATAATTTTGAACAGAAAAAAAACCAAAAACATTTTAGGCAATAAAATGGTGTAATTTGTCAAGCTGAATGATATATGAAATTATAGATGAAGTCCTGGTTCCATGGAATTTACAAAGGAGTTCTACCATTTATTTAAATGAAGACAGTTTTGGAATACCTATATCTTGTCTTAGCAACTCATTTTTCTAAAGAGAAGAGAAAGAAGATAAAGAACAGTATGTGCTTTCATAGACTAGAGCAACATAACAAAAAAATGATTACTGCTTTGGAAAGATCAGGAATAAGGCAGAGAAAAGGGGTGGGCTATTAGTTAACATTAGTAAACTAAAGGTTCAAATGCCAGGCAAGACTAAAATTAAAAAGCTGCCTTGACAAACAATGGAGAATGATTGGCGCTTAACTTTATCAGCCTGAACCCTCTTTGGAGGCACCTACCTTTTCCACTCCACTACAGTTGGAAAGCAGACACCTCAAGAAGTTGTCACTTGGTTGAAAACTTGCCATGACCAAGCACATGTAGGAAAAGAGAAGGTTTCTCCATCTGGGTAGATCAATTAGGCTACATACCAAAACCCAACCACAAAAAAACCCTTTGCATGAGGAGTTTAGCTTAAGAATTTGAAACACGCTAAGAGGGGGTTCCAACCCCCTCTGCCATGGGCAGAGACACCTCCCACTAGACCAGGTTGCTTGAAGTCTTTTTCAACCTGGCCTTGAACACTTGAACACAGGAAGGTGGCATCCATAACTCCTGTGGGCAACATGTTCCGCTGTGTCATGACCCTCAGTTTCTTCCTGATGTCTAACCTAAATCTACCCTTTTTCAGTTTAAAGCTATTACCCCTTGTCCTGTCATGACATGCCCTTGTAAAATATCCCTCCCCAGCATTCCTGTAGGCCCCCTTCAGGTACTGGAAGGCCGCTATGAGGTCTCCCTGAAGCCTTCTCTAGGATGAATAGCCCCAACTATCTCAGCCTGTCTAATGAAGAAATTTAAGATGTGTTGCCCACTTAATAAAATATTGTTTTATTTATCAGACCTTCAGCTATGTTGGGACCATAATTATGAGCCAGCAGAGTGCCCTGGCAGCCAGGAGGGCCAACCATGTCCTGGGCTGCATCAAACACAGCGTTGCCACCTGGTCAAGGGAGGTGATTGTCCTCCTCTACTCCGCACTAGTGCGGCCTCACCTCGAGTACTGCATGCAATTTTGGGCACCACAATGTAAAGAAGACATCAAGCTATTAGAGAGTGTCCAAAGGAGAGCCACAAGGATGGTGAAGGGTCTGGAAGGGACGACTTATGAGGAGTGGCTGAGGTCACTTGGATTACTCAGCTTGAAGAGGAGGCTGAGGGGTGACCTCACTGCAGTCTATGGCTTCCTCACGAGAAGAAGAGATGGGGCAGGTACTGACCTCTTTGGTCCTATGACAAATTACAGGACTCGGGGAAATGACAGAAAGCTGAATCAGGGGAGGTTGAGGTTGGATATCAGGAAAGGTTTTTCACCAAGAGGGTGGTTGAGCACTGGAACAAGCTCCCCAGGGAAGTGGTCACAGCACCAAGCCTGCCTGAGTTCAAGATGCATTTGAACGATACTCTCAGGCACATGGTGTGATTCTAGGGGTGCCCTACACAGGGACAGGAGTTGATCCTGATGGGTTCCTTCCAACTCAGCAGATTCTATGATTCTATGATTCTATGATTCTATGATTCTATGATTCTATGATTCTATGATTCTATGATTCTATGATTCTATGATTCTATGAGCATACCATCGTCTATTCCCACTGTTGAAACTGAGCATCTCTTCAGAAAGCCAACATAGATTCAGTCAGGGCCCTACCAGGCATTTGTGTCCCTATCCAGCTTTCCCAGAATCTCTCCCCAGCCCTGTCCATGGACTCAGGGTGATATTAAAGCCCAGACCTGAGCACCTAAACCTGGCCAGAGCTACAGTGTAGGCATGCCTGTCTCCAGCACTGTCTGCAGCACCAGCTCCTTCTGCTCTTGACTAGATCCTATGGTTGCATCTTGGACCTGGTTCATCATCTGCCATCTTGGGGGCTATCTATGGATCCTATTACCAGCCCCAGGCTCTGCCCACCATGCTCAGGTCCCAAAGCTTGTCACTTCTTGTAATGTAAGCTCACTTCTGCAGTTCCCTGGCAGATTCACAGGGACAAGGAAACAGCAATTATGTCATTCAGTAACTCATTGGATTCTGCTATTGCTTCTTAATTTTTTTTCCAATGCTACGTGAAAATGCAAAAGTTTCTGAAGCAACTGAAGCACTCTGAGTAGAATTCAGTTTTATACTTTCTGGATGAGCATAATTTTTATTTAAAATACAGTTAGGTATGGGTTGAAATCCAGACTCCCCAAGTCTAGAGACACGCTCTGATTATTCCTTGACAATCAGATGATGCTGTTTTTCTTATTGTGGTGTTTTGTTTGTGGTGTTTCCTAAGAAAGACATTAATTTAGAAAGAGGTTGATCTCTGAATGCAGATGTAAGGAGAAAAGTCACCAAAGGAAGAAAAGCTAAAGGTACAAAGTTAAAATCTTATCTGACAAACCCTCAAAATTCCTGACAATCAACTTGAAATCTGGGGGCATTGCACTGGGCAAGGGTAATGGCAATTAATTAGGTGGAATAGTCTGGTTGTGTGCCCCAGACACCCACTTTTATCCCAATGTGAAGTGACAAAATAGTGTTTACATACAGGACTTCAGATCTACCTACAATTTACATTCACATTTTATGTGATGTGATGTACCAAGGTGCCACTCCTGAGATCTAGATCTGGAAAACCAGCTGCCTGAATTTTTTAAGTCTGCATTTAAAGTTTGGCCCTCACCTCATTTAACTTCAGTTCTCTAAAACCTGTATGTCCATATCTGAGCTATATATTCTCCTTTACGTGGTTTGTGGAGTGTGAGAGCATCTGCATCATTCAGGTTATTTTATCTGCCCCTTATCTGCACCTTTTCAGTGCAAGAGGGATAATGAGTAAAGGGAGAAGAAATAACCAAGATCACAAAGACACAGACCCAATATGCAAGAGTAACGGAAACACTGTCTGAAATTCTCCAGTCACTACCTGGTAGGTCATCAGAAAACTCCAGGCATAGCTTTGGAAAGGGCTGAGCTGGACTTTATAAAAAGAAGGAAGCAAGGCGAAGATGAGATTCGGGATATTTGACAGTGGGCCTGTGGGACTATACAAAATGTATAAAGAAACATTTAGCAGAGGGGATTGGGGAATGTGCTGGTTTGGGCTGAGTTTTCTCACTTTCACCCTTCCAGTTCTCTCCCACAGCCAACTAGGGGGAAGTGGGGGAGCAGCTGCATGGGGCTGAGCTTCCAGCTGGATTTAAGCCATGACAGGGAGGAAAGAGGAATAGACAGAAAAGTTATAAAAGGGCTGGTTGGCTGTAAACTGGGGTTGATCAGTGTACTTGTTTGGCTGAGCCTAGTTACCAGTCACCCAAGCCCCAAGTATGGGGTGCCTGTGGCACGAGTGTGTGAGTGCTGCGTGTTTGCAGCAAGCAGCCAGCTGGACCAGCCAGTGAGTCAGGGACCCATGAGGTGGGTAAAGGGAGCTGGGATCTGGGCAGGGGTGTTGGTTGGGTAGAGGGGCCATGCCAGTGCTTGGGGCATCCATGAATTTGCATGTACTTGTGAACACGGAGAGTGTGGTGTGTGCTGCATTGGTGACCTTCTGCCTCTGCCAGCCCAAGAGATTAGTTTTCTATGTCTCTTCTCATAACTGCTCTTGTGATTCTTCCAGAAGTTCCTATAGAGATGGCGGCCATGTCATTTGTCCATGAGCGTATCTCCACCCCAAATTCAAATTCCTCTACAAGACCTTCTTCTACAATGTATATCATAAAGCCATCCATCATCCTTGAGGTCCCTTCCAACCTGTAATTCTACGATTCTATGATTCTAATCAAATAAACTATCAGTAATTATTTACAAGAAAAAAATCACAAAATCTTCATGTCATCCTTTCTGACCAGGCAGTCTTCCCCCATGTAGTCTAATATGAAGGCTAGAACTGAGGCTTATGTTTACCTTAGTAGCTAGAAAGCATCTAGCATATGTTAAGTCCTCCATTGTTTAATAAAGAGCAATGAATGACAATCACACTCGTAAAATACATCAAACAGTACCATGAAGTCCTCATTCAGATTACCTAAACCATTTTCTAAAATAATTGTAAACTATTAGATGGCAGTGTCAAAAACCCTTAAGATACTGCAGTGGAGAGAGAGAAAAAATTCTTTGAAGAAAATACAAGTGCTTTGATTCAAACATCAAGAAACAAAATGGTAACATTAAAATTGAATGTTTGAGCAAAAAGCTACAGACATCCTTCTTAAAAAAAATCTTAAAATTATGTGAAGTCACTTACAGTAGTATTTGTCTTGCCTAAATTTACACATCTAGACATTATTTGTCTAACCTGATAATCACCATATGCTGCCTCCCCAGTAAATAGAGAAAGCAGCATTATAGAAATAGGCATTTCACAGAGATCTACTCCTCCTCATTCACTAAATTCATTTAATGTCTCCAGACAATTATTTCAATTGGAAAACTGCTTTTAGATTAAAAAAAAAAAAAAAGTGAGAGAGAGAGAGAGAGAGAGAAAGATGGGAGCAGGGGAGGGAGCAAGGGAGGGAGGAAAACCTTAGTCAGTAGTGGCAGAACCACACTCATCTGTGACATCTGAACAAAATTAGTATTATATTACAGGAATGCTTCACACATATCTCACTCATAATATTGTAGTTTGTTGTCTTTACCTGCAGCTGAAAAATAAAGGTGAAGTATTGCTCTTTTTCCTCACAAAGAGGCACTTTTTTCAGGCAAAATTTCAAGAAATTTCTCATTTCTTCTTGTTACCGTGACTAGTAAATTAATAACTCATCCCACTGAAAACAGAAAACAATGTTTAGAAAATTACCCAAATCTTGCTGCTTTCTGAGATTTCCTTGATGCCTTGGTCATTATTTAACACATGAAGAATCATAGTGGTGTACTTGTCTTGACAGACCTGAAGACATTCAACAGAAAGAAAAACAACAGCACTTCCCCTATTTATTGCTTGAATATTCATGTCTGAAGTGAATTTGTTTACATTTATCTACACTGCAGGCAGGATTTGACAGTAAGCTGCAAATTCCAGTGATTCAAGAACGTGTATAATGCTTATTTTCGGTTGAAATAACAAGCTCTTTCTAACCAGCACCTAGGCAATGTTTGTGGTACATCATATAAATGGTAATCTTCTTCATATATTTAAATTATACATTTTTCCTGAGTTATAACAACACTTTTTAAAATAATAAAGCCAGAAACAGTTCTGTTTTCCCTAAGAGAGAAGCCTTTTGCCCATTTGAATAGTAATAGGAGACACAGTAAATTTTTAATTGCATATTTGATTGCTTTTCATTGCCCTTGGAAATTGTTTTTTATTTGTCATTATATACATCAGTACATAACAACGTGCAGAATAAATTCTATTTTGTTAGCAATTCCTAGTAGCTTTGATCCATTACTGTAAGTGTTAACTGTATAGCCTCCCATTAGTAATACACTAAAGCTGAAAAAACACCTTTACATTCCATTTTAATCTCTTTAAAGTGTGCAGTTCATATCAGACATCCTACACAATTTGTTTGAATTTCTGATGATTTTACTGTAGGTAAGAGATTGCTTATGTTAAAATTGGATTTGTAATCAGGAGAGAGATGGACAGAAAAATTCCTGATATAATTCACCATAGAAATATCAGTGGCAAAATCAGGCACTGATAGACAGAGAAGCTATTAAATTAAGATGGTTTACTTGAATATGAAGCCCTTGGTCCTCTGCCTAAACCTGGAGAAATGAGATCATGTATTGCAAATCTGAGCAGGAAGTTCAGGGAAGAAAGAAAGCAAATATGTCCAGAAATCTGGAATAGGCATCACGGGACCTAATGCAGATATCTAATTTAAAATCATAGAATGGTTCAGTTTGGAAGGGACCTTTAAAGGCCATCTAGTCCAACCCTCTTGAAGTGAGCAAGGACATCTTCAACTGGATCAGGTTGCTCAGAGCCTCATCCAACCTGATCTCAAATGTTTCCAGGGATTGGGCTTCTACCACCTCTCTGGGCAACTGTTTTGAATGTTTCACCATCATCATAAAATATTTCTTCCTAATATCTAACCTAAATCTACACCCTTTCCATTTAGAGCCATTACCCCTTGTCCTATTGCTACAAGCCCTGCTAAAAAGTTTGTTCCCATCTTTCTTATAGCCATTTAAGTGCTGAAAGGCAGAATAAGGTCTGCCCAGAGACCTCTCTTCTCCAGGCTGAACAACAGGGCTGCTCTCAATCTCTTCATCCCCCAGTCTGTATTGATACCAGGGGTTGCCTTCACCCAGATGTAGGATCTTACAGTTGGCCTTGTTGGACCTCATGTGGTTCACTGGGTCTACTTCTCATGTTTGTCCAGGTTCTGTGGATGGCATCCCATCCCTCGGGCGTGTCAACTGCACCACTCAGCTTGGTGTCATCTGCAGACTTGCTGAGGGCACACTCAATCCCACTATGTCACTGATGTAGATATTAACAGTACTTGTCCCAGTGTGGACCCCTGAGGGACACCGCTCGTCACTGATCTCCAACTGGATATTGAGCCATTGACAACTGCCTTCTGAATGCGACCATCTAACCAATTCCTTACCCACTAAACAGTCCACCCATCAAATCCATATTTCCCCAATTTAGAGAGAAGGATGTTGTGGGAGACCATGTCAAAGGCCTTACACAAATCCAGGTAGATGACAACCATAACACTTCCATAGTTCTTCCCTTAACCACTAATGTGATGGTCAGGTAGGATTTTTAAAAAGGGGAAAAAGGAAGACCTGGGGAACTACAGGCCGGTCAGTCTTACCTCTGTGCCCAGCAAGATCGTGGAACAGATCCTCCTGGAAAATCTGCTAAGGCACATGGAAAATAAGGAGGTGGTTGGTGACAGCCGACATGGCTTCACTAAGGGCAAATCATGCCTGACCAATTTGGTGGCTTTCTATGACAAGGCTACAGAGATGGTGGATAGTGGAAGAGCAACTGACATCATCTACCTGGATTTATGCAAGGCATTTGACACTGGCCCACATGACATCCTGATCTCCAAACTGACAAGACGTGGATTTGACAGATGGACCACTTGGTGGATAAGTAATTGGCTGGATGGCCACACCCAGAGACTTGTGGTCAATGGCTCAGTGTCCAAGTGGAGGCAAGTGATGAGTGGCATTCCTCAGGGGTCAGTATTGGGATCAGTGCTGTTCAACACCTTTGTTGGAGACACGGACAGTGGGACTGAGCGTTTGCTGATGATACCAAGCTGCGTGGAGTAGCTGACACCCTAGAGGGAAGGGATGCCATCCAGAGGGACCTTGACAGGCTTGAGAGGTGGGCCTATGCCAACATCATGAAGTTCAACAAAGTTCATTAAGTGCAAGGTTCTGCAACTGGGTTGGCAACCCCAGGAACAAATACAAGCTGGGAGGAGAATGGACAGAGAGCAGTCCTGAGGAAAAGGACTTGAGGGTGGTAGTAGATAAGATGCTCAACATGAGCCCCCAGTGTGCACTCACAGCCCAGAAGGCCAACCACTGCATCAAAAGAATTATGGCCATCACAGTGAGGGAGGTGGTCCTCCCCCTCTACTCTGCTCTTGTGAGACCCCACCTGAAGGACTGTGTACAGCTCTGGAGCCCTCAGTACAGGAAAGACATCACAGGCTCCAGAGAAGGGCCACGAAGATGGTCAGAGGGCTGGAGCACCTCTACTATGAAAGCAGGCTGAAGGAGTTGGGGCTATTCAGCCTGGAGAAGGCTCTGGGGAGACCCTCTAGAGGCCTGAAGGGGGCCTACAGGAAAGCTCAGGAGGTGCTTTTCACCAGAGAGAGTAGTGATAGGACAAGGGGTAATGGTTTTAAACTGAAAGAGGGGAGATTTAGGTTAGACATCAGGAAGAAATTCTTCACCATGAGGGTAGTAAGATACTGGATTATGTTGCCCAGGGATGTTGTTGATGCCTCCTCCCTAGTGGTGTTTAAGGCCAGATTGGATGAGCCTTTGTACAACCTGGTCTAGTGGAAGGTGTTCCTACTCATAGCAGGGAGGTTGGAATCTGATGATCCTTAAGGTCCTTTCTAATCTTAACCTTTCTTGACTTTTCCTTGTTGAAGCCAGGCTGACTGTCTTGAATGATCTCCCTGTTTTTCATGTGCCATAGTATGGCTTCTAGGAGGTTCTGTTCCATATCTTCCCAGGTGCTGAGGGGAGGCTGACAGGTCAGTGGTTCCCAGCATCCTCCTTTTTTAACTGTTTTAAAAATTGGTTCACAGAATCACAGAACGTCAGGGGTTGGAAGGGACCTCTGAAGAAGTGAGTCCAACCCCCCTGCCAGAGCAGGACCAAAAACTAGGGCAGATCACTCAGAAAGGCATCCAGACAGTTCTTGAAAGTTTCCAGAGAAGGTGACTCCACAACCTCTCTGGGGAGCCTGCTCCAGTGCTCTGTAACCCTCACAGTAAATAATTTCTTCCTCATGTTGAAGTGGAACTTCCTGTGCTCCAGTTTGAATCCATTGCCCCTCGTCCTATCACTGGGCACAAGAGAAAAGAGGTTGTCCCTGCCTTCTTGATGCCCAGCCCTCATGTGCTTATAGACATTAATTAGACCCCCCCTCAGTCTTCTCCTCTCTAGACTAAAAAGCCCCAGGTCTCTTAGCCTTTCCTCATAAGGCAGGCGTTCCAGTCCCTTAATGATTCTCATAGCCCTCCATTCAACTCTCTCAAGTAGATCCCTGCCCCTCTTGAACTGGGGAGCCCAGAACTGGACACAATACTCCAAGTGAGGTCTCACCAGGGCCAAGTAGAGGGGGAGGAGAACCTCTCTCGATCTGCTGGACACACCTCCTAATGCACCCCAAGATACCATTGGCCTTCTTGGCCACGAGGGCACATTGTTGTCACATGGATAACTTGTTGTCTACCAGGACTCCAAGGTCCTTCTCCACGGAGCTGCTCTCTAGCAGATCCCCTCCTAACCCGTATTGGAACATTTTGTTGTTCCTTCCCAGTTTCAGGATTCTGCATTTGCTCTTATTGAACCTCATTTTATTCCTCCTTGCCCAGCTCTCCAGCCTGTCCAAATCTTGTTGAATGGCTGCACAGCCTTCAGGTGAATCAGCCAATCCTCCCAGCTTCATGTCATCAGCAAACTTGCTGAGAAGACACTCTGCCCCATCTTCAAGGTCATTGATAAAGATGTTGAACAGGACTGGACCCAGCACTGATCCCTGAGGGACTCCACTGGTTACAGTTTCCAGCTGGACTCTGCTCCATTGATCACCGCTCTTTGGGCTCTGTTGTGCAGCCAGTTCTTAATCCATCTCACTGTCCATTCTTTTATCCCACATATCCTGAGCTTGCTCACGAGGATGTTATGGGAGACTGTGTCAAAAGCCTTGCTAAGGTCAGGGTAGACTACATCCACTGGTCTCCCTGCATCTATCCATTTAGTCACAACATCATAGAAGGCTATCAGATTAGTCAAGCATGATTTCCCCTTGGCAAATCCATGCTGACTACTCCTGATAACCTTCTTCTCTTCCATGTGCTTTGAGATGACCTCCAGAATGAGACACTCCATCATTTTTCCAGGGATGGAGGTGAGGCTGACTGGTTCAATGTATCCCTTTTTCCAGTCAGCAGGGAGACTTTACCTGACTGCTATGACTTTTCAAATATCATGGAGATATTTGCTTGGAATTACTTTAGACAATTTGTATCATGAAAGTCTTTGTTTCTCTCCACCAACTATGCAAGTACATAAAACTATCTTAAAAGTAGATATTTATATTGTAGACAACTAAAGTGGGTCCAATCAACCCAACCTCAGGCATCCAATTAACATACTAGTCTGGACATTTAAAGAAGTCCTCGATTTCTCAGACTGTGAATATATAAATGGATTACTAGCAACCCTCACTCATAGTCACTTTTTCACTCAGGCATCAGATCACCTCAAAGTCACCATAGAGTGACTCCATAATATGTGCTGTAGCATTTAGAAGAGCAGGTAGATGTGCCCCTAAGGGTCTGGGAGTCTGTAAAGAGCCTTTATATGACAACATGTTGGCTGTTTAGGAAAAGTTCTTCACCTGCATGAACAATTCTCAGACTTTTGGAGCTGGTTTAAGAATTATTGTGTAAATGTAAATAATCGAGTAATGTTTCCATTAATAAAGAGTACCACTGATGATCATGTTAGACTTTATGTCTAATTTTGCTATTAACTTTAACGTCTCTGAACATTTTTCTTTTTCATTTCTTCAAAACTAACCATCTCTGGAGGCATGCATGACCAGACATCTGTATAGGGATATATCATATTATTTATTTATATGCACACATAAATATGCATGTTATTTGCATTTGTCTTCCTAACTGAACAAAAATTATGGTTGTTTAGGAAGCTAGGAAAAAATAATCCCACCCACTATTAAGTTATCTAGACTAAATACACATTTTCTACAAGAGAGAAGAGAAGGTTTTCTTTTTCACTCAGAACTTAATAGCTACGTGCAGACACGTTATGCATATGCTGTGCACATACCAGATCTCTTAGAGGTTTATAAATAGCATTACCTCAAATAAATTGTTTTGTGATTCTGAAAATAAGAGGCAGTGCAGAATAACCTTTGAAATGTGTCAATAACATGGTCAGTAAATGAAAGAGCAAAATGCTGGAAATGCTTAAAGCCTACAGAACAGGAAAATAAGCATTAATGGAAAAGATCTACAACTGAAACACTTTCTTTTTATCCCACAGCGGTTTGTAGATTGTTAGTCTTTTCTATCGATGTTTCTGCTTCTTTGCTGTTAAACAAAGATGGAAAGTTTTATTCGTAAATCACATTAGATGCTATCTCCAGGTACCTTTCAAATCACTGTGCCTTCAGAAACACATAATCTCAAGTTTTCAACCTTCCTAGGGTTTTACACTCTGGACAAAACTCACTTGGAAGGGACATAAGAAATTAATCTTGTAAATTTGTGAGCCTGACAAATGCTGAGGATAAGTTAGGAGAATGGTAATTGGCAGGTCTGTTCTGTAAGGTAGACTCTAGTCCTAACAACATAGCATAGAATGGGACTTGTGACAAGATAAACCATTTCACACTGTAACAGAGACACCCACGAACACACAGGGGTTTTACTAGGAATGAATATTTATTCCAATCAATGCTGTTTAGCACTCCGATAAATCAAAAATAACATTGCAGATTCAGATATTGGTTGGGACTACACTACAGAACAACTACTTAAGAATCCGCATGCTTTTTTTTTTCCTAATCTTAACATGGATAATAATAATCCCACAGGTGCACATTGACTCAGACAAAGGGAAAGCTTCCCCCTCAGGTACCTGGAATCACTTGGTCAATGGCGGCAAGGCTCACTCAAAGATATATCTAGGAGATACTAGAATATATCTATCTATATAGATAGATATACTAGAGTAATTGTCACTCACCAAAGATGAGGTAATTCAATCTCAAGAAGTCTCCTTAAGTGGTATTCCCAACCTAAGGGGTAGGCTTCCTCACAGACCCACTGCTCCAAGGGAAAACCTAACCAAGGACTTCCCTGTGGGAACTCCGTTTTTATGGACTAAGTCCGATCTGACCTGTGGTCATTCGTTTGTTGGGGCAAGACACTCCATTGGCTGGAGACCTTGTTTGTTGACAGAATGTCCAATCACAGCAACCCCCAAATTGCCATGAAAACCAGGTGCCACTGCTACAGTCACAAGCCACCAAGTCAAACCCAACAAAACTGACACAATACCTGGCCCATCAGGGCTTAAGGTGTAGCTGCTTCTGGCAGCTCCAGAGAGCTTAACAGATAAAAGAACAGCACCCAGCCAGTGGCAGGGTGTCATGAAGAGTGCTCTGCCACATGCACAATCTTGTCTTATCTATCTATCTATCTGTCTATCTATCTGTCTATCTATCTACCTACCTACCTACCTACCTACCTACCTACTTCATTTTTTATCAGTTTGAATTCAGCTACTAGAAGCAGTAAACTCATTTTTCTGAAAGCTATACCCAAAAGAGTCCATCTTAAATGAATCATCCTGGTGTCCACATGATGCAAGTCTTATCATTAGTCTGGAAATTTCTTTCCATCAACTACATTGAATTTTTCAAGTAAATGGAATATACCACGTAACATTTCCAGGTAATCAAACTAGATTTATTTCTTTACATGTGATAGCTACAAATTGCTATGAACAATATTGCTTATGAACAAGAGCCGAGCTAGGCCAGCCAATATTCCTGTTAATTGTTCTGAACAATATATTTGAATAGATCATAATGCTTTCTGGAGAAATCGTGTGTGAGAACAGGTGAAGTTTTCCTCACAAAAATATTTTAGTATTGTTTCTCATAGCTGTACAGTGTACTACAAGAGAGTACTAGGACTATTTTTTTAATGCTGATCTTGTAAAAATGACAGAAGGAGATTTCTCCTCAAAAAGACAAGTGACTAAGTGTCAAAAGAGTTCAGATAATATATGCTTTGGGCATATATTATAATTCAATTAAAAAAAAATAAAATAAAAATTTTAAAAAAACCCAAACCAAACCAAATCAACCCACAACAAAAAACCCACTCTGTAAATACAAAAGTACTTTAACCATAACTTTGAATAGATTCTATCATTCATCTGGAAAGGATTTCACTTTTCCTGCAATCTGTTTAATCACGGTTCATCTTGGGGGACAGTCCTGATGGAATCAATTTGCTGCGCAATAACTAGCTGACTGTACGATCTAATTAACACTACCTGGTTATTTCCTCCCTTCTGTTTTCTGTCATGGTTACTCTTACTGTCTCCACCCATTGCAGATAAGCTCTAAATCCTCAGAGCAGATCTTGTGCCATCCTGAGTTTCCATGATTCACCTGTTACTGGCAGCTTCCAAACCTTGTAGGACTTCTTTAACCATTGCATTATAAATAAAAACATACTTTATTAACTCTCATTTATTTTAGTATAGGTAAAACTAAGGAAAGCACATATAAATACCAAATCAAAATAATTAGACATGAGAAAGAAATAGGAAGAGAAAAAGGGACATTAATTCATATCTCTACCCTTAAAATATAAAATCTCTGTATAAGCAGCTGGAATAGGTGCTATAGATACAGTATAAAGCTCTGGGTTTTTTTCTTTTCTGCAGCAAATGATGCATTTGTTCCTACTATGTTTAGTCCATCAAATAATTAATATCAGAAGAAACAAAATCTAAGTGCCTCAGAAATGCAAAAGCTTAGTTAATTCATTGATAACCAAATTGGGAAGACAGAAAACATTAAATATTATAATTTAAAATATTCTAATAGGCCTTTTTATAGAAAAAGTAATTGCACAGATGTTAAATATTCACACTGCAAAGTAGTTCTGAAAAATTGCCCATGTTAAATTTGTCCCCCATCAAGTTTCTATTTTCTAACACTACATCACAGTCCAAGAAATATTTGGGTTTGACTTGTTCTTTTGATATTAATGCAGGCTATAAGAAAACCACTTCAAAGAAAAAACACCCCAAAGAATAATCAAGTTTATTTTTCCATCTTGCTACAAGATGGCCACTCTATTGAGTTTGTGGTGACCTCACTGTGACTGTTCAATGAGTCTGTAACGCTTCACAGTGAAGCTTTTTGCTTTATGCTAATCAGCATTCATTATTTGCAATTAAAAACATGTGCTTTTATCATTTCACAAACATTTGATTGTGACAGCTAATTCAATGCTAGCTTTGTCTTCAGTTTCAAAGAGGAAGTATAAACCAATTGAATCACAGTGACTGTGATGACATAAATTTACTATTAAGGATAGAGACAATTCTCCTATTGCAATGGTAAAGGATCCATTTAGGTCATACTTCTAAGGGAATCTATATCCTGCTATATCTCTGCTAATCTACAAACTCTGGTATCTTTGTAACTAAGCTGTCTCCCTCATAATCAGACATGCCAATGTTAAACTTTTTATAGTTTTTAAAACAAAAGTACTTATTCATCTCAGAAATGACATAATTATGCTTTGAGAACATGAAAAAGCTTTAATTAAATACTTTCTATATTTTATTTAAAGAAATCATTAGGGTTTAAAGAAATATTTGACATATACTTTGGATTTTTACTACTTTGGCTTTTAAAATATTTCTTTGCTGTGACATTTTGTATATGAGATCCTATTTTCTTTATAGATATTTGTAATTTTTTGCTTTATTTCTATGTCATTTATGACAGTAATGCTTAGGCAGGGAATGTCATTTTCTGATGTCTTTATCTTCATCACTTTCGATGGGTGATATCAGAAAGTTTCTGAAATGCTCAGCTTTAAAACAAGATCTATTACAGTCCTCATCATCTTTTTGTATTTATGTGGATGTAGTGATGGCTATGAGGTATAGTAAATTTCAAGATTGTCTGTCAATTACTTCAAGCAACCAGTTAGTTGTTCAAAGATTGCCTTCTGCTTCATTGGATTTCAAGTCAACCATCTCCCTTCTTTCTAGTGCTTCGCAAAGATACTAGCATGGGTGAAAATCAGTTAAATAAACGATTTAGCTTAGACCAATCACTGGAAGAGACTGCAGCTGAGTATATTTTACAGACCAAGGAAAATGCCTGTTTCCACATGTAGTGCTCATGTAGTCTGTGCTTAGCTAAATAAAAACCAGGTAGTAGAGTCCGGCTATGTACATCTACAACCATTTGTTTTTATTTATGAATAATTCTAATGTTGAAACTGGTATCCATAATCTGAAATAAAAGCCTATTATTTTGAAAAGGCAGATGTTTATATACATCTTTGCAGTCAAATATGCCAGAACAGCAAGAAGTATGTCATGTGCTAGTGAGTTTTTCAATTTTGTTTTAAAAGCCCACAGAGACATTTAAAATGTCTGTTTTCAATACATCACTCACCTTTTTTAATTGACAAATACATATTCCACAAGCAGTCTTATGAGACCTTTAATAGTGAAAGAATTAAGTCAAAAATAGAGAAAAGGACAAGGAAGGGTTAATATATTGGTGCAAGACACATAGGCCACATCAGGGTTTCCCTGCCCAAAGCATCAAATGAAAGAATTTGAGAAAAGCACATCTTAGGAAATACATGGATTTATTTACTAACTTCTATTGATTAAAAAAAAAAAAAAAATGAAAAAGCATTTTCTGCCAAAAATAGGTCTTAAAAAGATTCTTCGCTTCATCAAAAAAGTTTACAGTTCTGCCAGCTTTCTCAAATTTCTCCCAGCTAGTAGCTAATCAAATGGAACAAAAAAATACTTCACCTGTAGCTGTCCAGGAGATTTTGTTCCATTATTTCGGTTGATGATTCATGCATTAACGACCTCCACGTAAGATGAATGGGATTCAGAACCAGCATTCCCGTCTCATCATAATAGAGTGAAATTACTTTTTTCTTCATCAGTGCTGTCTGTGGCAAATAATTACAGGAGTCTTCTGCTCAGTCCTCTGCATTTGCACAGAACCCTGGGTCAAATTGAAAGTCTTAGTGTCATTATCTAAGAAAGCTCAAGACCATAAAACTTATCCAGTTGCTCCCATGAGAATAATCCTCCTAAATGTCTTTAGATTGCACTTACTCAATTTAATCTAACATAGTCATAACAGACATTATAGCAGTGAGGAAGAAAGAAGATCGAAAGGTAGGATATCAAATAATCCACTGTCTACTTGAGAGTAAAGAAAAATCAAACTGGACTACAAAGAAAAATTTAAAACTTACAGGGGAATAAGGAGCTAGCACCAAGGAAATAATCAGACAGAAGGAATCTGAAGATCCTGTTAGAGCAAGATAGACAGGCTACTAGAGCAGCTTCTCTAGAGAGACAGTGCAATGGTGGCAGCACACTTCTTCAAGCCTGAAAATCTCAGTGTTAGTGAATCTTCTAACTGGATTTTGTGGACACGATTTTTTTCTATTCTGATTTGCTAACTGCTGACTTGGAAGAAAGGGGTTTAATTTTAAAAAGGTAATTTTTCATAAATTAAGGATATTGATTAGGATGTTTTGATGATATTTCTGGTGGGTTTCTCAGTCCTTGTACCCTCTCTCTGAGCTGTTTCTGTGTAGAGTGACGAGTGGACAGTGTAAGGATCTGTACATGAACTGTACCCCACAATTATAGGAGCTGACTTCTTTAGTCTTTCCTCTACCACATACCAGAAAGTATTTTCACTGACTGGACATGCCTGCATACCTGTGACACTGTCAGAACATGATGTTCACAATTTAATCTGAATACTGACTCTCCAGGAGTTTATGAAGCAAGGAGCAGCCTTCCTTCAATCCTAGAAATTGTGGTTTTGTAAGATCTTAACAACAGGTGTCCTTTTTGAAACTATGTTCTTGTCCTGGTTTTCCAGGAAACAATTATCTACCGCCTGATGCTCTCTTTGCAGTGTCTGATGTTTGAACCTATTGCTTTTTTGCCTTAAATTAAATGTAGGAAAGGGGAAGGCTACTTAAATACAGGCTGGAATAAACAGAACATCATGCACAGAAAAGGTAAAGGAGGTGCAAAGAAGAGGAGTCAACAGCAGGAATGAAACGGGAGCATTTTATCAGCCTACAGCTATCCATCCAGCCTAGTCAAGTTAAAAGGCAACATTCAGGCATACCATAAAATCATCCAAATGCAATCCCTCAAGTGTAAAGAATAACTTTGTGTTTGGCCTGTGGGAAGTGAGCTAAAGAGCAAACAGTTCTTTTGGAGATCTATGCAAATGCACCTTGGATAACTAACTTAGGAGAAAGAGGAGTCCAGGTTTGAAAATTATCTGCAGGCATTTACAGGCCTCTTAGGCATTTTGACCTCTTAGGTAAAATAAACTATTTCTAATGTTCTTTTGTCAACTCTGATGCTGCTTTAGAACAATAACAACCATATATTTAGCTGCCTTCTTGTCACTAAACAAACAAACTGGTGAACTGGGTTGTTTTTTCAGCTAACTGATATCGCAATGGGGAAAGTGTTATCAGCCCAGTGTAATCTGTTTGTTTAAGCGAATTTCATTATATAAAACATTTTTAACCCTCAGTGAAACCTCTTCCATACAACATACAATTTCTTGTTTTCATTTAGAAACAAAGAAACAAGCAAACAGAAACATGTATTTAGCCTGTTAAAAAAAAAAATACTGAGAGGAAATATCTCTGCCTGATACAAACAGCTTGAGAGTAACATGAGGAGAAAGAACCATAAAGCGAGCGATAGTAACATCACAAGACTAAATAAGCCTCTGCTAGTCACTTATATCTGTAAGTTGAAAATTGCAAGATTTTTTGATCATGAAAACATTTTTGGAAAAAAAAAAACAAAAACACTAATGTGAGAGGCATAGCTCCACATAAGAAAGTCTATAAAATACAGTTTCCTGGGGTATCTGGGGATTGGAGTCAACAGTCCCTTAGGTCCCTTGCAGTTCCATGTTCTTGGTGAATCTCTTTGCTTACACACAAAAGTCCCAAACCTAAACAGGATCTCATATGTTCCCATTCCCTAGCCATGCCTGGTCATATTCATAATTTCCACTACCCTACCAACAAAAAATGTGATAAGCCAGAATCACGCCTGCTATTCAGAGTAGAATTTTATATTATAAACTTTTTTAATAAATACATTTTGTTTTGCTTGTTCTTCTCATCTGTGGAAACACTGACTCAACTATGAGAAAAATCATAGGAGCATCCTTATAAATGGTAGAATTCTTGGATAACACTATGATCCATATTCTCTGCTCTCAAGAGAAAAAATTGAGCTAATACAACCAACATCATGCTTGAAAATGAACTTATTTAACAGTAAATAAATTCAGAAACAAAAATTTACTTTTCCTTTTCTTTACCCTCACAAATAGACTTCGAATTAGGTTTGCTGGATGACTGAAAAAGAGATGAGATATGTACTGTCACCACTAAAGCATGTCTCTGCCACTGAGTTCTGTTTTCTTCAGTGTAAGCAAGATCAGGGAGTTTTGTAGGCTTTTCAGGATTGCCTTAATCAAGCCTACGAAACCTACAGAAAGATTTCCTTTTGGGTTTCATCCACTAGCTATTCATTCTTTACTCTCTGGGAGCCAACTGCTACACATCTGTTTAATTTATATTTAACAAATAACTAAAAAAAAAAAAAGCTATCTGAATTATTGGATGAGCAATTTGATTTTTGTTTTAAGTCATTATGATAACTATATGAATTATCCTGCCTGGAAGAAAGAAATCTCAGTTTATAAGGACTAATTAGCTTAATTTTGTCACAGATGCATGAGATCCTAAAGCATCAATTATCTTTTGAAGACAGCTGCAGACCTCTTCTTGTCTTTGGGTAGTAACAATTTAATATTGCTGTATACCACTTACCTTAAAATATGCAATCTAGTGATCACATTTCTTGGCTACTGAGATGGTCTGCTAAATACAAATAAAGTATGTAGATTTCTCCTTGGACTATGACAAGCTTTTGCTTAAGGAGGAAGAAAGTCAGTTTATTTCAGGAAACTTAAAATACTGATAACTCTACAGCATACAGCCCTTCTATTTTAATAGAAGTTAACCTTTTATTATTATTAATAATAATAAACACTATACATACAAATCAGGATTAGATAGTTTCCAAAATTCTGATTACATCAGTATAAAAATATACATATGCATATGTATATTCTTATACATCAACATTATCAACCATTCCAGAGCTGCAGCAGTGCTGGAAGCTAAGCTCAGAATTCCCCGCAAAAAACAAGGTAAATATTGATACTTCTTTTATCAGCTTCACTGGCTACAGAATCAGGTTTTCACTTCAGCAACTATCACATGATATATAGAAGCTAAGTGCATATATTTTAGTATGTGTGTGTGAAAAGCACATGCCCATTCCTACTGCATTATGTACAACAGGAAATAATTTCAATAAAAAGGTAATATATCTCCTTATGTAGAAACAAATTTTTTTGTTTCCTTTCTTTGCACCAGTGCATAGAACAATTATGTTGAAAGTCATGCAGAATTAACTATCTTTTCTAAACAACTTTCAAGACAAATCCCACATATTCTCTGCTCCTTTCCTTGCCATGCTTTCCTCTTCCAAACATTGCTGCAACATTTGAAGGTTTCAAAACTTCTGATGCAAATATGAACTAGGACTCCTTTCCTGTGTCTGAGATTATATTAAAAGTTGCTTCAGGAAAGCTGACAGGGAAAGAGAGATCTCTACTAGCTGATTCACAAGAAGACTCAACTCTGTCCAGAAGAAACAGATGGCTCCAGTTAACTCTTTGCATGTATGGTTAAATACACAAGTGCTCCTCAGCTAAGATTTCCTAAAGCTGAAAGACATAATACAGTTTCCCACCCAACACAAAGGCCTGAAGTAGGCCTAGATATTTTTAGAAATGGGGAAAAAAGTGATAGTATAGAATCTACCTTTCACTTTTCTGCTTGAAAATACCTCAGGGATACATTTTGGTGTGGAGTACACATTTACTCGATGCAGCAATAAGGAATAAAATTTCTCTTTCAGAGTCATGCATAGTGGAACTGCCCATTCACCAACTTATATACGAGTATGTCCAAGGTGACATTGACCAAAAATACTTAACATCAGAGCCTGAAGCATATCTGGGCTCTTAAGTGACACATCAGAGGGAGTTAAGGGTCCTTATAATTGTAAGCATCTGGGCACTAATGATGTAGGGATTTGATTTTCAAAAGTAAGAAGTAATTAGAAGCCCAGGTGAATTGAATTGTAATTAGTTTGAGGTTCCAAAGGGCCACATTTTTGAAGCTACTGAAATATCTTGAATTGTGGCTGATTGGTTAGTGAGATTTGTAAGAGAATAAGAAAAGCAAGAGAACAAAAATTCACTGTAAGGCAAATTTAATTTTCACTTCTGAAAATTGACTTGTTTTCCTATATTAATGGAACATTTTTCAAAACCCTCTCAATCTAGTAATAAATTTTGTTGTTGAGCAATAAATACCCATTCTCTGCAGCTTTAAAATGCTGATTATTCTTTATATACAAATACTCTATTTATATGTTTCCTGAGGCATCAAAATTTTTTTAAATTCTAAAAGAGATGCATATTATTTTAAAATAAAAGTGTACGGGACTAGTAAAATGCACATTACAGGGTTCTGGTGAAGTTTAATTATAGTTACTTGCAAAATTTTTTGAGATCTCAGGTAAAAGGGAATACAGAATTGCATGTGATGATGATGATCATCATCATAATTATTGATTCTGGGAGCTAATTGTGTTTTCATATATAAATTGCACTGTTTTTAAGGTCTATGCAGTGGGCCTTAAATAGATCTTCTCTGTTGTGTTCAGACACATTCTGGGATGGAAGTTACATGTGATGTAGCGCTGCAAACTCACTCAGTTACTGTCTGCAGTAAAAGGTATGCATTCCTCAGTGAAGTCAGAGACAAAACTAAATGTGCCATTTTATTTAAGCTGATAAAAGACCAGAAAACAGGTGTTTTGATGCCCACATAATTTATGCCATTTTCATTACAAGACAATGCCTGCTTTTTCACTCCTACAAACACGTGAATCATTTAAGTGTTCATTACTCTGTAAACCATTGTGACTTGTACTGCAGTCACTTCATCAAGGATGTGCTACAGGGAACAGGGAAAGGGAGAATTCTTTGTGATGCTCCTGGCAAAAGTCAGCTTGAATACAGATTAACATTCTCTTGATCACTGAGCTGGACAGCAAAGCAGAAGAGACAGAGCCAACTAGGTCAGAGTACAGCTAGCATTAAGTGTGGGGTTAGCTCATAGAATCATAAAATCATATAATGTTTTGGGTTGGAAGGGACCTCTAAAGGTCATCTAGTCCAAGACCCCTACAATAAGCAGGGACATCTCCAACTAGAACAGATTGCTCAGAGCCCCATCAAGCCTGACCTTGAGCATCTCCAGGGATGGGGCGCCCACCACGTCTCTAGGCAACCTGTTCCAGTGATCCACCACCCTCATAGTATAGAACTTTTTCCTGATGTCCAACCTAAATCTACCTTTCTCTAGCTTGAAACCATTACCCCTTGTCCTATCGTTACATGCCCTAGTGAACAGTTCTTCCCCAGCCTTATTATAGGCTCCTTTCAGGTATTGGAAGGTCGCTATAAGGTCCCCCCAGTGTCTTCTCTTCTTCAGGCTGAACAACCCCAACTCCCTCAGCCTGTCTTCATAAGAGAGGTGCTCCAGCCCTCAGATCATTTTCATTGCCCTCCTCTGGATATGCTCCAACAGGTCCACATTCTTCTTGTCTTGGAGGCTCCAGAGCTGGATGCAGTACTCCAGCCGAGGTCTCACCAGGGCAGAGTAGAGGGGCAGAATAATTTCTCTCCATCTGCTGGCCACACTTCTTTTGATGCAGCCCAGAATGCAGTTGCCCTTCTAGGCTGGAGTTGCACACTGGTGGCTCTCGTACAGCTTGTGATCCACTGACCCCCAGGTCTTTTTCCACAGGGCTGCTCTCTAGCATGTCTTCCCCCACCCTGTATTCATTATCTCTGGTTGTCCTGGCCCAGGTGCAGGACCCTGTACTTGGCCTTGTTGAACCTCCTGACGTTCACTTGGGCCCACTTCTCCAGCTTGTCCAGGTCCCTCTGGATGGCATCCCATCGCTCTAGCATATCGACCGTACTGTCCAGCTTGGTGTCATTGGCAAACTTGCTGAAGGTGCTGTCAGTGTACAGACCCCTGAAGGACACCACTTGTCACCGTTTTCCATCTGGACATTGAGCCACTGACCACTACCCTCGGGATGTGACCATCCAGCCAGTTCCTAATCCACTGAACAGTCCACCCATCCAGATGATTCTTTCTGTAAAACTCCTAAACTTATAGTTCCCCACCCTGTAGCCACTCCATCCTGGATTTGGGAAGGCGTATTGCATTTTTTCCATTCCAAAAAGATATGATCACTATTCTCACTTTGTTGCCCTCGTTGTCTTGAAACATTTAATGTATTCTATTTTGTGCTTGAACAAGCAGTTCAAGACTTCATGTTATTTTTTTTCCTTCCAACTCAAAGTGTTAAATATAGGGAGTGTTCACTTAGAAAATCAAGGGGACCAAAAAAGGAATTCTGTGGGAAGTGGAAAAGGACAAATATAGATGAAAAAGATGTGAGGTGAAAAAGATTTCTGTTGAGAATGAAGATTCAGGAGCAAGGCAAGCTTGATGAAGGAAGTACCCATCAGAGAACAGAACAAGAAGGAATTAGTCATAGTAAGAAAAATTTAAATCATTCCTGGATCAAAGCATCACATTAGATTTTACATATTTTTACACTGCTTTGCACATGGCTTATCCGCAGTTTTACTGTACAGCTTGAAAAATACTATACAGCAATAGTAAAATAGATGTGCATTAAAGAATCAAAGCTTCTTGATAGCTCACAGGTACTTTAAATCTTACCTTTATTTTTCATTTATCTAATTATATGCATTGTTTCAGGTATGATAGAACTTTCTGAAAAATCAGAGGCCAGGCTTAGAAATAATAAAAAAAAGAAAACATTTGCCTTTGAACTCTGTAGATGAATGTTAAGTGAAGATACACTCAATTGACTGTGGTCCCCACTTTCAAGGAAAAAAAAATTAAATGTGGCTACAGAAAACTGTATGAAATTCTGCCCATCCTTCTCCTTTACTCAGTTCCTCCCAATGTTTACTTATCTTTTGAAACAGAGAAAGTCAAATTTGCAACAACAAGGTTTCCAAGGACCAGGAAGTCTATTTCAAAGCCACCAAAATGCACCTCCTGACTGAAGTCACACATCTAAGCCCTCTTGGGATTTGCAAGCTAAGAGTGCCTCACTGTGTCGCTAGTGCACCTGGTCTGCTACTCTACAAGATCAGTACCTACAGATGAGATCTTCCTTGTAGTCAAGGATCACTGATTTGAGTACTTGCCTGGAATGGAGGATACATGTATTAAATTTCTCCTCCTGCTGTTAGTAATTTGGGTACTACTATAACCAGAAGGCAATAGGTATTCAGAGTAAGGCTGAACTTTTAATGGTCTAACCAAATGGTCATGGCATCAGACAGAAAACAATCTACATTCTTGTGGCCTAGGCACTGAGTTGAACAAACAGGAAGTTTATTCAATTATCTTTTTTAACTCGTGCTTTCCATTTCAGAATAATTTTTCTCGACTGTTTTCCTGCTTTTTCTTTCTCTCCTTCATTAAACTGCCCAGTGAGGGTAAGCTCTCATAAGACAAACAAAAAAAATCTTCATATCAAACAACATTTTAAGCCACTATCTCAATTGTATGAAGCATGAAACCAGTGAAAAATTGTAATGAGACCTATCTTTCTCAGATTTCTTTTCTCTGTCATTACTACATTTTTAAACTAGGTGGAGAGAGAAGAAACTGACTTTGAAATAAATACATTACTGTCTTGTTATGTTCTGAAAGGGCAGAAAGAAGGCCTAGGAAGTGTGGCAAATTTTGTGAGTGTGTGGCTTTTAAGTAAACACTTAAAGGTGAGATTTTACTAGCGTTTCTCACTGGATAATGCAAGTGGTACCCCTAAAATTCTGTTGTGCCCTGGTAATGCCTAGCCAGTACAGAGTTCAAGCTGTAGAACCCATCTAGTTACTAAATGCATGAGACCCATCTTTCAAAGGGTACCATAGCACTCAGTACTGAGCCTAAGTCCCATTTATAAATCCAGTTCTATATTGTCAAAGTTGCATTTATCTTAGAGTAGGAAAAGCAGACACTGAAATCGTAGAATAAAGAGAATACATTATCTATTAAAGTAAATGGAAAACCATATAGATTGATTGAAATTCAGCATTAGACTGAGATAAGAGTCCTCAGCCTACAAATCATGGGTTTTCCAGGGTAAAAGGAGGAACTGCATTTGATTTGATTGCCTGTGTTCAAGAGCTATTTAATGTGAACTGCAGGAGACAGTCTACATTGCAGTACATTTAAATGGAAAAGATGCAGAAAGACAATCCCTTTGTCACTGAAAGACAAAAGGACAGAGGAAATTATTATTAAATCACTGTGATAGCACGATAAAGACTGACTTCTGCAAGCAACAAAGAGATTGGAGAATGTTAAATGTAGGCTTACACAGAACACTCAGCACAGCACCGTGTGTTGTGCACTGAAGCAAGAGAAAACATTATCCAAAACAAAATGTATAAACACAATAAAATTTTGTCCACACATACACCTGGCATTCACATGTTTTCTAATTCATAGTCTTTGTCAAACTGACTCATTTAGCTCAGATGGTCACCAAAGCACTCTATGTACTGGCATTTGATACGCAGTGATCCAGTTAAAAGTATCTTGAGTCCTATGTGATCCACTTAATTATAGATTAAACTATTCACGATTGAACATGACTTTGCAAAAAATATCTACCAAGGAAGACGCCACTTTCAGAATATCTACACGTAGATCTCTCCAGAATGGACAGAGAAAATTGCCAAAGGATAAAACTTGGATTTGTTCATGTAACAAATGGGATAAAAACATTCAGAAAATAATAAAATCAAAACAGACAAAAAGCATAGGCACTTTGCTTATCCCCAAAATATACATAATTATTAAGATGTTATATCACTGCTTTAATTAAACTGACTCTGACCTGAAAAAACAATAACTCTCAGGAAGCATTCATAAATACAACTATTCAGAGCAGGAAAAGAACATAAACCAGAATAACTAAATAAAACAATCTTTAAGAAGTGGAAAATAAAAATACAAGAACAAAAATGTCAAATTTGTTATGAATAATCTAAAAAATTATTAAACTCAAAAGGGATTACATTCAGAAAAGTTAAAATAGAAATATCTAGGTATCCAGTTGAAGTATCATACTATATTCAATGCAAAAAATAATTCATTGTAGAAGCTTGTAGAATAAAAAACAATGTCCTGAGATGGCAAATAAAAAATAAATAAACAAATAAACAAACTAATTAATTAATTAATTTTAAAAATAAAATTGGGGGCAGGGGGAGAAAAAAAATAAAGAGGAAAAAAAGAAAGACAGAAGAGAGAAAGAAGCATAACGAAATGGAATTAAAGAAACAGAAGAAAAATAGTAGCACCATCCCTGACAGCAAGAATAACTGACACTAATATAAATAACATTTATCTGTATATGTTAACTAAATACAACCCACACACCCAGACTGAAAAGTAAGCAGGGTATCAGTTTGTTTCACTGAAGCAGAATATTTGCATTGTATAGCTACACCTGTGGTATAATTTAGTATCTGGATTTTTGCTGGGTGTGCTCCAGAACAAATCTAGCCATGCACTTCTGTATAAGTTAATGTGAACATTCAATTGCCATTTTGTCAGAAGAACAGTTCAATGACAGTGTTTATCACTGTATTCATCAAAATAGACAATAACACTGGAAGAAAAATCTGTAAAATCCAGACTACTTTGCCACAGGCTGGGATTACTCAGCAGTGTAAAATTGAAGCATTATATTGAAGATGTATAAGGAAAATATTATGCATTTCTGGACCATCTAAAAACAATTATAAAACAAAGTCAGGAATTTTAAAAGGGAAGGGTGTGGATTCTAATCTCTCTATTGAAATATGACAAGAGATTTGGAAAAGAAACAGAAATAAAAGACTACTCCAAATCAAAATCATCCTACTACAACCTATCATTGCTAAGTGTCGTAAACTGAAATGAAGTAATTATCTTTCTTCTTGCTTTTTCCTTCTCTGAGTGGATTGGTGGAAGGAATGACTGATGTACTGAATTTTGATAGCAAGCAAAGGACAAAACCCTGCTTCTGTATATTAAAACATGTAAAGTATCACATATATCTGGTTTTGTATTTGACAGATTTATCCCTCAGCCTAGTTCAAGTTGTAAAAGCAATTCTAAGAAATTCTCTGTGTTTTCTAGAAGCTTAGCTACACACAGGCAGACTTGATTTCAGTCAAACAGAAGCTGAGACTGCATGTCTGCCCAAACATAAACGGAAGGAGGGGAATAAAGGAGAACTTTGGCTATATGGAATCTGTCAGACCTTTGAGGAGATGCTAGGCTTTAGGTAAGGTAGCATGAGTACCTGGGAGGTTATTACTTTTTGTTTGCTGCTGTCGCTTTTTGAATAACCTGTTTTAAACAATTCTTCCCTGCCACTGAAATCCATTGCTGCCATGATGTATCAAAAGGAAATGCACACAGATGCAAAATTATCAAGCCAAAAGCCCAATGAGCAATCACAAGTATGGTAACCTGATAAGCCAGAGTGAGGATAGTTTACAGGATTCCTTCATAACAATGTGCAGCCATGGATCTGGCGCTTGGAAGAACCACATGCAGAGTCAGGGGAAGCAGCACAACTCATGCAATGAATGGGTGGAGAAAAATATGCTGATCAAGAATTAAAAGGTTTGCCTCCTAAATTACTTGTCCAAATTTATGTCCAGACACCAACATCACTGATGTTTAGAATCAGGCAAGTTGTCACTATGATCAAACCAAAGACACAGACAAACCCAGACATGCTTGTCTGTCTCTGGATGATTCCTAAAGCAGGTCAAATGGCTCATGCCATTTGTGAAAAATTCTAAGAGAGAAAGCCTACCATGGGAATAATTCATGCAGTAAAGTTCTACTAGCATGAAGATGCTGTAAACAATGAAATGTTAATAATTGTCTTTATAAAGATTAAAAAATGCATCTTTATCTTAAACCTACCAAGCTCTCAGCTTTTTAGCTGCACTATGCCCACTGCATAAATGCTGTAAGAAAACAGATGTGCAATGCAGTAAAAAAAGAAGGGGATGCTGGATGAGTCAAAACATCAGTAGCTAGCCATGAGCACATCATCTCATAGATAAAGTACATTAAGAACATTATTAAACTCATACTTTGCATGTCAGTAATGTCAATTAAAATTAACTTGTCTGTGGGAATTTCTGCTATGATTTACAATGGTAAGTGAGACAGTAAATTTACTCATTCTGATGAACACACAATAAATCAAAAAAAATAAAATACAAGCATGTTCAGATATGGAATGACAGAAAATACTGTGGATATTAAACGGTATTTGTGACCTTCATATGCTGAATTAATCAGAGCAGTGGGAAGTTCTGTTATATAAATGGAAGTCATACCTGGTAGATCTTTTTTACAAGTGAAATACAAGATCAGGAGCCATGTATAAATTTCTGTAACTTTTTCTAAGCAAAATAAGGTGAATCTTAAAGACACACAAAAAATGTAAATGTAAAATGTAAATGTATTACTTCATTGATGACTGAAACTGGGTACTATCATATTTCCAATCACTTTAACCCAGAGATGTTGTTTTAAGATGGACCACTCCAAGCTGTCAGAGCAAGGTGTGAGCAGTCAAACCATTTTGAATGGTAATCTCCAACGCCATTTTTGTCTTGGATGTATATAAATAAACCCAGCAGTGTTGGAAGAAGTCATGATTTTTGTCTGAATGTCACAGTATTTTCCTACATACAACTCAAGGTTACAAAAAAAAGTTTAATTTATTGGTGCGTGCAGGTAGAACAAGTTTATCCACCAGTCCCCTTTCCTTCCATGCAAAGAGGAACAGATTTCTCTACTTCTGGTATACAGCATGAGTGGATTACCTAAGTATGTTCCTTAGGTTCATACTTTTATTCAAGAAACATTATATATGAGGCTTTACATTATCTGGAAAATGAATTATGCATGTGACAATATGGCAAATCCTTCAGTCAGCCTATTTCTAGTGTCTGCCTGTTTTGCTATCGCATGCTGTGATCAAAAATAATCTTGTTTTTCTGAAGTTGCTTTGTTCTTGGGTTTTTCCTCCTATTGCTGAGAAGGAATTACTTTAACTTTCTCTTTAACAAATACTATTTGCAAACACAATGAATTTATACTTAAATCAGCAAAGATCAACCAAAGCAGCCAGAGGCCAAGGAAAGCTGCTACCTCTTCAGAAAGCAAGATAACAGATTGGAAAAGCTGAAGGTTTTACAGGGTTTCAATTTGTTAAGGTTTTTTTTACAAGTAGGAGTAGCAAAAATTAGAAATTAGTCATACAAAGATGTTGATTAGTGCTTGTCTCTCGCTGACTCCTGTGCCAGTTATAATGCTTATTTGATACTGATGGTTCTCTTTATGGACAATCTGTTATGGAAGCTGGTCAGCTTCAGCCAACTCAATACTACAAAATACTCAGCTGGCACTTCTCCTATCAAGTATTTTAACACTGTAGACATTTTTTTTGGCTTATCTGATGCCGAAGCCCATTCTTTATGAGGAATTCTTCCGAAGCTGTTCTCTAGCCAGACAGCTTTGTAAAACAGCATAACATGGGTTGGGGCAATCCCAAGCACAAATACAGGCTGGGTGGAGAGCGGATTGAGAACAGCCCGGAGGAAAAGGACTTGGGGATGTTAGCTGATGAAAAGCTCAACATGGGCAGGCAATGTGCGCTTGTAGCCCAGAAAGCCAACTGTATCCTGGGCTACATCAAAAGAAGCATGGCCATCAAGTCAATGGAGGTGATTCTCCCCCTCTACTCTCATCAGATCCCACCTGGAGTACTGTGTCCAATTCTGGAGTCCTCAATAAAAGAAAGACATGGAATTTTTGAAGCAAGACCAGAGGAGGGCCATGAAGATGATCCAAGGATTGGAGCACCTCTCCTATGAAGACAGACTGAGAGTTGTTCAGCCTGGAGAAGAAAAGGCTCAGGGAAGACCTTATAAGCGGCCTTACAGTACCTGAAGGGGACCTACAGGAAAGCTGGGGAAGGACTTTTTACAAGGGCATGTTGTGATAGGACAAGGGGTAACAGTTTCAAACTGAAAGAGGGTAGATTTATATTCGATATTAAGAAGAGATTCTTTTCCTTAAGGGTGGTGAGGCAGTGGAACAGGTTGTCCAGAGAAGTTATGGGAGTGTTCAAGGCCAGGTTGGACAGCATTTTGGGCAATCTGGTCTAATGGGAAGTGTTTCTGCCCATGGCAGGGGGGTTGGAACTAGATGATCTTTAAATACGCCTTCCAACCAAAACCATTCTATAATTCTATGATGCAATTATATTTCCAAAGATGGCAGTCTTTAGTTATGTGTAGCAAGTGAAATTAATTGGCCTCTTCTCACTTCTAATGAGGAAGTTTCTCTGCCTGTTTCCCAACATATGAAATTTCCATCTCAATTTACAGCAGTCTGTGGAATAGCACATATGCTGTCCTGAGTCAGCTTAGAACCCTTCCAACTTCCACACCCCCACAGTCTTTTTAAGAGGAAGTTAACTGAGTGCCTCCATCTGAACCGACAAATCCAAAAGAACCAGGGAGCAATCCATGTCCTATTCCTCCCCATGCACTGCCAAGGAGCATGCATTTATACTTTTTATTAATTAGTCCCAAGGCAGAGCCAAGATGCTGTGCCAGCAGCTAAGCCATGTGTGTGATTAAGGGGTGCAGTGCTAAAGTCACTCACTGGCCCTCCTGGGAACCCAGTAAAACCCAGCTTTGAAACAAAATACTCCAGCCATGTGAGGTACTGAAGTCTTGATCAAGAAATGTAAAGATCAGGTGCCTGTCCAGGTACTGTAAAGGGAGAACAAGCATCCACTCGAGGTTGGAAGAACTCTTGATCCTGTACATTTCATTCTGTCTAAAAAATTGACAATTTGTTTATCTTTCTTTTTTAAATTACCTCAACCTTGAAACTAGCTATGGGTACAAATTACTAAAGGAAAAAATTCATGAACTTGAACTCCTTTTAAAAATTCTGAATAACCTCTGAAGAGTGCAAAGCCACTAATGCTACAAAGTTCAGTGACCTGTAATAACTATTATTGTTTCCATTGACCCATAGTAACAATTGACCTGACCTGGAGCTAGCAAAACTCAATAGCACATTTCCAATTTTTTGTAATGCTCCATTTTCCAAGACACATAGACACAAAATTATCAGTCTACATCAGACTGTCCAGCTTTTGATCTGGTTATGATTTTGTTAAAAATAAAACTATAACCATAAAAGTAGAAGATAATGACTGTAAAGTAAAAAACTAAATACAAATCAATAGACAATTGTGCAGAAAATCAAAGGTAATTTTATGTCTTTGGAAAACAACAACAACAACAATAAAAATATCAATATTCATTGCGCTATGATATGTGGAAAAAACTGTTTATAACAGCTAGGATCTGGTTGTGTAAAGCTGAAAAGCAAGAGACAGATGTTGCTGTTTCAGGAGGTCAAGCATGGCAATCCAAGCTTAAGAAGGGAAGCTGCTAACTAACCATTAGCAATATATATGTTGGACATATATATAGTACACACATCACACATATTTATAGTTGAGGATCTTTATATATCCACAAGGTGGTTTCAGTATCAAGATTTGCAGTCAACAGTACCAACCATTTATTTAAGAGGTTGATCTTTATACTTTCACTCAGTAAAAGGAGTAGTGGTAATCAGATTGATCAGAATGAGATCTGAGTTAATATTGGATGGAAAACGGAAAAAAAGTTTCTTTTCCATAGTTCATTTAGTAAGTATCTCTTCCTCTGTGATGATCTTCCCATTACTGGATGTTTTTAAAACTTAAACTTTTTTTGTCTTTGTAGCAGGAATCAGAATGTATTCAGTTTCCATTATTTTAGGGTTCCTCAGGTTGTTACTTTTTGCTCTGATGCAAAATTTTCTCAGTCAATTTACTTACAATACATATTCTATACATAGAGGTGCTACTTATGCATAGATCAATTTTTGAAGCAATGTACCAGAAAGGCAATCTACCATGTAAAAGCTATTCCAGCTAGCAGTTCTACGCTCTTTTTCATTGGCTAGACAATTGAAATCGAGCTTTTTATATCCCTGTGGAATAGAAAAATACTAACAAACATCTTGGTTATGCTGTTAACACTGCCACATTAGATGGGACATTACTAAAATAAAGTTGGAAATAGAAATTTACATTAATTGCTATTTCATTCACAATCCCATATTACCCTGAATAAGGAGGAAAAGATTTTACCCTTGTGTAGAGGGTAACTTTTCCATGAATTATGCATTTTTTAACAAAAAAAGAAAATTGTTTTTTTCCCTAAAGAAATACACATGAAGAACTAAAATACTAGATAATTTTATTCTATGCTGTAGGAAATGCCTTTTGACTTTTATTAAACTGCTTGCTGAGTTTCTGATTTCTTAAATTAAATGGTTATTATGTGGAGCCCTAGAGATGTGAACAGGAAGAAGTCAAACTCTAAAATTTGACTTTTCAATGCTGCTTAAAAAAAATCTCAGATTTATCAAATGAAAGAGGTATCTTATTGTGGGTAAAAATTTCAATCACCAACTTCCTACAAGTTAAGTTATTTTCTTCACTTACCTTAGTTAAATAATATGAGGAAAAATAGTAATAGTTAAAAATAGTTAAATAGTATGAGGAAAAAGTGGTGTCTGGTGAATAAAGCTAAATAAAAATAATTTTTGTAATTAATTTTGAATTTCTGAAACTTTTAGGGATAGATCACTATTTCTTCTCCTATCAGATGTAATTATTTTCTAAAATTATTGTGAAGTAACATCTGTAAATACTTCTTGATTGGTAATTTCTGAATAGCGTGTTGCCAGCATTCAATATTTAGGCTCTTTGGATTCAACAGTGGCCTCAAAGTATAGTGTTAAGTATTCTAAAAGTAGGGTTTAAAGTCACATCTGCAATGTAACCATTGTGGCTAACACATTCAGCACTCTCTCTATAGTCTACGTTTAAACAGATAAAATTTAAACAACTGTATCTGAGATACTCACTCTAGCCCACACTTTCTGCTGGGAGAGAAACAGACCCATTCAGAGAGCAATTTGTTTCATTTGTTTTAGACACTTACCTCTTTCAGTTACATACCTTGGAAACGTCTGTCTCAGGAAGAAAGAAAAAAAAAGCCTAGGCTGGATGACTGATTTCCAGACATCAAAGTTAGAGCAAACAAATCCCACCCTTTCTAATGAGTAATCTCTTTCTGCTACATATGAAAGTTGAAGAAGATGGAAGTATGATTTTTATGTGACCAAATGCTTTTACAAACTGAAGAAAATCTGTATTTGGATGAACCTCAGAGTAGGTTTGGCTCCCACCAGTTGTTCAGCTCTGCCAAGTGAACCCAGGGCCACTGCAGAGAAAACACTATTGTCTCTTATCTCAATAGGGAGCTGGGTGATCAGGGCAACAATATGAAAAATAAAGCCACTACTAGGTGCAAGATTTCTGGAGCATGCACCCAATATGTTTTCCCATTATGTAAAAAGTTGCATTAAGTTGTTTGGATTCACTACCTCCCTTTCATCACAGACACAAAAAATCCCACTAACACTTGGTCAATTCACTTCTTGAAATAAAAGAAGTAATTTGGCCCAAATCCCAGATTGTGTAGTAATTACACCACGTTCAGTAAAAAGTTTTTTGGGTTCTTTAAGAGTTTGCATTAGCAAGGAATAAGTTTGTACTAGGGAATTAGAGCTAACAACTTCATTAAGAATTTTTTACCTGAATATAGACTGAGGGAATATGACAGAATCTGACCCCTGGAAAATTCAAAATAATTTACTGTTGAGGAAGCAGATGTTCATCCTCTATGGCCCAAGACCTCAAGTGAAACTACAACATATTGTATGCATCTCAGAGCAAAGCTAGGCAGTTCAACTGACACAGTAAAACATATACAACTGTCTGTTTCAGAGGAACTAAGACTAGAGAAGCTGGAATACTATTGGAGTTGCAGTACCCATAGGAAAAAATTCCATTTACTGCACTATATCAACTCTCTAACCATTTTTATCTCTGAAAATGACATGGATTGCAGGCTGTGGCTAGTTGGCTTAGAGGAACTACCTGGCACACAGTAGCCCACATGGAGACTGACAGGCTCATCCCTCCACATCTGATAGCTACCTGGCATATCCCAGGGCTTCTTCAATCCATTGTGCTCCATTGCTGGTAGCAGCGTGCTCTCACACATCTGATTTCTGGCATGAACAGCTTGTAACTTCAGCCCAGAAGCCATGGCTTACTGTCAATGAGAAGTCAATTAAAAGATATCTACATATTCCCGACACTCCAATGACCCGCAGGCATTACGTAGAAAGTGAGTTGGCAGAAGCTGGAATGCTGTCCCTGAACTAATGTGATAAGAATTGTAATGAAAGAGTTATGATATTAATAATTGTTAGCAGTATCATATTAGAACTGTACCTCAGCCTGTGCTTTGGCTTGTATGAAACAAAAGTTGTATCATTATTATTTTAAGCCTTATACAAGAAGTCAGTGAAAGCGAATGTTAGTACACCGTGTAATACAGTGTAAGAAACACTGGTAAAATGGGCTGGAGCACAATCTGAGTTAAATCCTTCCTTCCTACATACTTTTAGAAAATTATGCTTAGCTAAGAAACTTCAAATTCACTTTTCTTTTGAAAATAAAGTTGCAATCAGACTAGAAATACATTGAAGGCAAACTTTCTGACTGCTGAAATATTTTGGCGTTTTTTCAGGTGAAAAGAGACATGCCCAAAACATATGGAGATGTATTCAAAACTTCATAACCACAGAACACATACTTTCATGAAATCTGAAAAGAATTTGAGGAAGAAGTTGGTCAAAAGCATCAAATGTAGTTAGTTCAGAGACTACAGGAAGGTTTTTTTGAAGATTCATTTACCTGCCAGTTACAGCTCAGATTTGTGATACTTCAACTCAGTAGTCTCCAATAGATGCTAAGCTAACTAGACAGTAAAATCTCATCCACCTTTGTCAACCTTCCTATAAAACATTGTTTTGTCTCATGGGCTATTTCTTCTTAAGTTTAGAAACCCCTTTCACATGTTAGCTACTTCTTGTGAGGTTGTCATGACAGCAGCAGGGTTTTCTTCATGAAAGAGTGCTGAGCAGAACCTTGCAGGTTCACCTTGCAGGAGCCTGCAAGCCTCTTTTGGACTGGAGATCTGAGCGATGCAAACTCCAAAGAGTCATCCATTTTCCAGCTCCACTGCTGCTTTACTGTCTTTCATTGTCACAAGGGAAAGCAATGCCAAGAGCCCTCTCCGGCTCTGTGCTAAAAACAGGACAATCACACTAGGTCTGATCTACAGTGACATGGAATGATCCCAGCCTTCAGTACAAATGAAAGCACCAGATGCTCAGCACTCCTGCAGGCAAGGTCACTATCTAATATTCATAGAGTCTTTCACACTGTAATCCACTATCCTGCACAGAAGTTCAGGATGTAAGGCACTTTCCTTAGTGAGCAGCAAAGCAATAAAAAGTTTGACTAATGGTTAAAAGGGTCTCCTTTACTTGCACTGTATCTCTTGCAGTTTAAACTCTTCAGAGAAGTGGTAGCCTGTTAGTCTTGTGACTTTCTCAGTTTTACTGTGACTAGGAATCACATTAACATCCAGCACTTTCACCCAGTTTGACTGTTTCCCCACTGAAAAGCATCTAGCTCAAAAGGTCACAGAGACTAAAAGCATTACAAAGTTTGTCAACTGAATCAGTAGAACTTAATTGATGGGGAATCTCACACCCCAGTCTTCCTCAGTAAAACCAAAGGCTATCACTGACAGCTCTTTGGTAGGCTGAGGGAACAACATGTACCTGTATTCCCATCTCTTATTAAAGTTGGTCAGGGTTGTCAGCCATGCCAAAAAAAAAAAAATACTATTTGAAATTCCCTTTTAGAAGTTATGGTCCTGAGTGATTAATCTGGAAACTCTTCCATCTGCCACTAGAACACTGCCCAAAAACCAGGGCGTTTCAATTGAGTATAAATACCTGCTATGTCCACCTTAATACAGTAAAATAAAAACTCCGTTTTTCCATAGCAACAATGTACTACTTCTAACGTGTTTATAAATAACTATGACACTTTGTGGACGGTTTGTCATTGTAGTCAGCTTTGTAATTCACCTGAGGCAATCGGGAATCCCACATAAATGCTCCTACTTGTTCCTCCTTATTCACTAATTGCAACCAGAATCTTGGATGCCGTACCAATATATGGACATATTCAGCGGTAATAAGATTTGACATGGTATGCAAATTAAAAAGATACATTTAGATAAATGTGATCAAATGCGATTAGCTTTATAAAGTGCTAACATCCTATCCCCAGAAAACATAACTAAATGTAGAAATATAATTAAATCAGTTAATGTTTTCCTGGGACTTTGGAAAGGGCTTTCTCTCAAAAAAATGCCAGGAATGAATATGCCAAATTTATATCTCTTTTGCACTGCTTCTTCTGTCCCACTCCTCATTCCATACACCATACACAGCTGGAGTACTTCTCCTTAAACAGGACACTTATTGGACACATTAGTCTTTAAGGAGCCTTTAAGACTTACTAGATGTTGCTGATGTCTAACAAAATAAAATATTACAGAGGTACCAGCTGCTCCAGAAAACTTTTAATCCTGCTGTTACACCTATAGTTTAATAAAATAAAATGCATAAGTTGTAACACCTGAATACTGTAACAGCAGAGGCATCGCCTGCCCTATCAGAGGCCCCAGGGAGGAGATGCAGTGGCTGTGATGGTTAATAGTATAGTAACAGGTCAGTAATTTCAAGAGCATAAGAGGAAAGAGAGACATCTGGGGGAAAAAAGTTATAGATAGAATTTTATAGGGACTTCAGATTCATTCATAAGAGGATTACACCTTCACTAAAAGTAGGATTATAATCAGCCTATGAAATTCAAACTCCATATAAATCAGTGTCAAAATCTGATTGAAATCCAAATGAGTCAATATTTCTCTGTTGAAATGAGCAAAATTGGAGCAGATGTGAGTCAACTAAAAGCATCTGTCATGACCAGCTAAACTAACTTAAACAGGATTATGTTTACGGGCACCATGCACACTGAGCAATCTGCAGAACAGTGCACATGGACAAGAATTTAGTAAAGGACTTGGGTAGTTTGATTTCACTCTTAAATTATACATGTTTGCTCTGAACAGTATATACTGTATTTCCTGTTCTATTTGTGCTAGAATTGAATGGTAAAGATATAAACAATTCATAAGGGCAGTACATACTGAGTGGTTTCAAAACCCTAGAGATTAGTGAATAATAAATATAGCCAGACCTTTTGTTAGTATCCTAATGCTCTACTGTTTAAGTCACATATGATTACTGTGCTAATGTCATTTTTGGGATGAAATGGATATTAAAATCATAGTATGTTTCAAAGCAATCCACTGCATAAAACAGCTGATTCTGTTGACACTGACTTTAGCAAGAATGGGGTAAAGCTCTGATTCAGACAAACAGTATGGTACTATTTATATTTCAAGATGGAGGATATGAGACAAAGGAATTAAAATTCTTTGTTTACAGCCCTGGAGGAAGTCAGTCTTCGAAGTTTTTGTTTTTATTATGCTCTGTTCTGTCCTAATCTATTCTATTCAACTTGTGCCATTGCTCGCATGCCCACAACATCCAAGAACATCCCAAGAGTTACTAAACAATATGTTCTGTATTTTTCACTTACGGTTTGCTTTTGACTGTTACACTATTAACAAAGACTTGGGCATGAGACTGTTTTTGGATTGGGATTCTTTTTGTTTGTTTCTCCATTTTGGATTGGATGTGGAGTTTTTGTCTCAAGGAGTTGAAGAAGGAAAAAGGAAGAGTATTTTTTTGTTTTGAATAAGGGCAAAATTTTTGCTGTCCTACAGATTTCTAGTACCTAAGCTCAGATCGAATGCCTCTATGCTGTGCTTGCCATGGAGGTGGACTTCAGACCATGTGATTTAGACAGTTGAATCTCCTGGACAAACTTTGCTTTTGTGAAGGGCAGCTTCACTGTGCTTGACAAATTCAACTGTGTACCAGAGTCCCACTACTTGAACTCTCAGCAATAGCCTGGATCCAGACCATTGGACGCTTTAAGGCTGAAGAACAACATCTCAAATTCAGTTTGAGATCTTGCAGAGAGCCACTGTAAGGAACACAGAGTAGGTTAGCTATCCTTGAGATAGACTAAGATGTTAAGGAAATGTGTAATTGGTTTTGTGCTATCTGAAGTTTCCCGCGAGCTGGAAATTTCATGTCTAGTTCTATGGCAGTTTTAAATTCTAGCCAACAGTGACTGGAGACTATAAAATGAGAACACATAATTTTCAGCCGCAGGGGACCTTCGGGTTCAAAGCCAGCAGGATATTAGAGTTGCTGCTGTAATTTGGCAGGAGGCGCACCTTCCACAACTCAAACACTTGTAAACTCCTCAAAACATCACTTCCATTTCGTGCAGACACAAGCCGCTCACTGCTCATCAGCGTTCGGCAACGCTCCTTAATCCGAGGCAGCTTTTAATATTCGCTTTGCCCTCTGACACCCCCACCACAACATCTTTCCCCAGAAGAAAGAAAACACGGTTGTTGTTTTTTTTCCCTTACAGTTTCCAGACGGCAGGATGTTCTTTCCCTGGTCCTAGTGCTTCCCGCTCGCATACACGCATCGCTCCGACGTGGACGCGCCGCCGCTCTCAGCAGAGCGCCTGCCTACCTACCTGCCTGCCTGCCTCTCTGCTTGTCTGTTCTGCCCGACTCCCTACCTGCCTGCCTGCCGGCCTCCCTGCCCACCTGCCCGCCTGCCCTCCAGCCCTCCCGCCTGCCTGCCCACCCGCCTGCCTGCCTCCCTGCTCCTGCCTGCCCTCCCGGCTGCCTGCCTGCCCGCTTCCCTTCCTGCCCGCCTGCCTGCTTACCTCCTTGCTTGCTCGCCTGCCTCCCTCCCTGCCTGCCCGCTGTGCCTTGCCAGTGCCCGTGCGCATTGGCTGACCCCCCCCTCTGCCCTCCCCGCGGTGCCTGCAGCGCCCTCCGAGCGGAGGGGGAGTGTCCTGGGCGGTGCGCACAGCCCGGCCCGGCGGCGGGGGAATGGGCAGCCGCGGCGAGGAGCAGCGCCGGGCGGGCGGCAGAGCGGGCGGGCTGCCGGGGCGCAGCCGGCGGCGGCAGCGGCGGCCGGGCATGGGGCCCGAGGGCGGTCGGGGCAGCACCACCGCCCGCCGCAGCCTGCAGGTGAGGACTGAGGCAGCAGGAGGGGAGGGGTCGCGTCTTGCCCTGCCCCCCCCCCCCCCCGAGCCCGACTTCGCACGCAGCAGCAAAATTGGAAAAAAACCCCAAACAACTCAATCTATATATATACGTGTATATGGATATATGTTTGTTGTTTGAGGGGATTTTTCCTCTTAGCTCCGATCTCCGCAGATCAGAGCAGCCGTGAAAAGTTTTTTTTTTGTTGTTGATGATGCCGACGCGGGTTATAGCAGGGAGCCTCGAAAAAGGGAAATGAGCGGTTAAAAAGGGCCGAGGGAGGAAAAATTCCCGGTGGAGACGATGCGCGAAGTTACTTCAGGGAACCCGTTCCATACGCTGCTGGCTGGGGACACGCTTGCCAACTTCCTTCGCGCAAGCCTCTCCGCGGCTCCTCTGTTAAACTCGTATTTTAAGCCTGCTGGCAGAGGGGGACGGCGGCGGGGCTGCTGGGGGCCTGCGGGGTCAGAGGGGGACCGTGGTGGATGGCTGGGGCCCGCTCTGCGGCCGGGGAGGGGGGACAGGGACCCGCGCATGCTGCGGCGGTGCGGGGTGCATAGTGCGGGACTCCGCCGGGACCCGCGCAGGCTGCGCGGTGCAGGCCGCTTCCCCGCTGCACCGCGGGGCCCGGGGGCATACGTGAAGAACAGGCTTTGGGACGGGGGAGAAACGGGAGAGGGGGGTGTGGGACGTCGTTTCACATCCCTGCTGTGAAAAGGGAAGGAGAGCGAGCAAGTATTTAGGGTTTTGCAGGGGTATGCCTCGGCTCGGGATGTGCTTGGGGTGGGTGCTGCTGGTGAGAAGGGGGGCGAGCTTGAGGACGTGTGTGGAGGGAGAAGAGGGAAGATGGCACATCGGGGCACAAGTGCTGCTGGGTCTGAAGAGGCAGGGTGCCCCTGGGCCATCCCTGGCATTGTGTGTATTTGCTGTGAGGAATGCAGCTGGTGTTGCCTGGAGGGTACAGATGGCGATGCCCTGGAAGTAGCTGCTGTACTGGGAGGGGGAGGGGGGACATGGAGGGAGAGGGAGGATGGGTTCGTGTTGCAGATGCCGCACTCCCTGCTCACAGTGGCAGTAAGGGAGGCAGCGGGCAGGAGGGTGGCTGCCTCCTGCCTCCCCTCGTTCTCTAACACCAACCCCTCCCCACATCTCTGTGCCTCTCTCTCCAGCACTTGCTCCTCTTCCTGTTCTTCGTTGGACCTTTCAACTGCTTTGCCAGTTACAGCCGTGCCACCGAGCTCTTCTACAGCCTCAACGAGGGGCTGCCTGCTGGGGTGCTCATTGGCAGCCTGGCCCGTGACCTACGGCTGCCAACGTCCGGTGGGCAGCACCCTGCGGCCGCCCAGCCCCCACTCTCCTTCACCCTGGCCTCCCATGGCTTGGGGGGACAGTATGTGCAGCTGGACAACCGCTCCGGGGAGCTGCACACCTCAGCTGTGGAGATAGACCGGGAAGCTCTGTGCGTGGAGAGCAGTGGGGCCACCATCTTTGGGGGAGCAGCGGCTGTATCCTCCTCCTCACCCTCATCCGAGTCATGCCTGCTGCTGCTGGATGTGCTGGTGCTGCCGCAGGAGTACTTCCGCCTGGTGAAGGTAAAAATTGCTATTCGGGATGTCAACGACAATGCGCCCCGCTTTCCTGTGCCCCACATCCGCCTCTCGGTGCCGGAGAATGCACCTGTGAACACCCGTCTGGCTATCGAGCACCCCGCCCTTGACCCTGATGTGGGCACCAATGGTGTCCAGACTTACCGCCTGCAAGATAACTATGGTGTCTTCACCCTGGATGTGGAGGAAAATGAGAGTGGGGAGAGGACTCCCTACCTGATTGTTATGGGGCCTCTGGACAGGGAGACACAGGAGGAGTATGTCACAGTCATCGTTGCTGAGGATGGAGGGACTCCTCCGCTTGTTGGTAGTGCCACCCTCACTATTGGCATCAGCGACATCAATGACAACTGCCCCCAGTTCAGCGACTTGCAGCTCAACATCACCCTTTATGGGAATTCCACTCTAGGGACACACGTGGCCACTGTCCACGCAGTAGACATGGACTTGGGATCCAATGCCCAGATCACCTACTCCTACAGCCAGAAGGTCCCCCAGCCATCCAGAGAGTTGTTCCATCTGGATGAAAGCTCAGGAGTCATCACGCTCTCCAGAAAAGTCGATGGGGACACTCCAAGGCTCCACAGGCTGATCATACTGGGCAATGGTCCAGGTTGTATCCCTGCTGTAATCACAGTGCTAGTGACCATCATCAAAGTCATGATGAGACCACCTGAAGTTGTCCCTCGTTTCATAGCTAATGAAGCAGAAGGGGTGGTGTACTTAAAGGAACTGGAGCCTATCAACACACCAATAGCATTTTTTACCATCAAAGACCCTGATGAAAAATACAAAGTCAATTGCTATTTGGATGGTGACGGGCCTTTCAGACTTTCGCCATACAAGCCATACAGCAATGAATACCTGCTAGAGACCACAAAACCTTTGGACTATGAGACACAGCAGCTGTATGAAATCTCTGTAGTTGCGTGGAACTCAGAAGGATTTCATGTCAACAAAATAATCAAAGTACAGGTTCTGGATGACAATGACAACTCACCAGTTTTCTCTCAACAGCTGATAGAATTATCCATTGAGGAAAACAATGTTCCTAATGCTTTCTTGACCAAACTGTATGCTACAGATGCTGACAGTGGAGAAAGAGGGCAAGTGTCTTATTTTTTAGGGCCTGATGCTCCTTCCTATTTTTCTTTAGATAAAACCACAGGAGTTCTTACGGTTTCCACCCAACTGGACAGAGAAGAAAAAGAGAAATACAGATACACTGTCAAAGCTGTAGATTCTGGGTTCCCTCCAAGAGAAGCAATAGCAACTGTCACCATCACTGTATTGGATAAAAATGATAATAGTCCAAGATTTATCAATAAGGATTTCAGCTTTTTTGTCCCAGAAAACTTCCCAGGTTTTGGTGAAATTGGAGTTATAAGTGTCACAGATGCTGATGCAGGGCAAAATGGATGGGTTGCCCTTTCAGTTCTGAATGGAAGTGATATTTTTGTCATAGATACTGGAAAAGGAGTTTTGAGAGCTAAAGTCTCCCTTGACCGGGAGCAGCAAAGCTCCTACGTTCTGTGGATCGAAGCAGTCGATGGTGGTGATCCTGCCCTGTCTTCTACTGCAAAAATAACTATCCTTCTTCTGGACATAAATGACAATCCCCCTCTGGTCTTGTTTCCTCAATCTAATATGTCTTACTTGTTAGTCCTTCCTTCTACTCTTCCTGGCTCTCCTATCACTGAGGTCTATGCTGTTGATAAGGACACTGGTATGAATGCAGTCATAGCTTACAGCATCATAGGAAGAAGAGGCCCTCGGCCAGAGTCATTTAGGATTGACCCTAAAACTGGTAATATCACCTTGGAAGAGTCACTGATGCAAAATGACTATGGTCTCTATCGACTGCTTGTAAAAGTTAGTGATCATGGCTATCCAGAACCTCTCCATTCCACTGTCATGGTGAACCTCTTCGTCAATGACACTGTTAGCAATGAGAGCTACATTGAAAGTTTGTTAAGAAAGGAGCCTGATATCAGTATAGAAGAAAAGCAGCCACAAATATCCATAGAGCCCACACATAAAAAAATAGAGTCAGCATCCTGCATGCCTACCTTGGTAGCTCTGTCAGTAATAAGCTTGGGTTCAATCGCTTTAGTAACAGGGATGGGCATTTACATCTGTCTAAGGAAAGGGAAGAAGCATCACAGAGCAGAGGAAAACTTGGAAGTACAAATCCCATTAAATGGAAGAATTAACCTGCACATGTTGGAGAAGAAACCAGTGGAGATTTCTAACATTTGATGTTTCCTTGTGGATAAATCCAATATCTGAAAAACCTTGGAAAACTCCAAAATGCCTAGTCCTGGATTGTATTGACAGGTTGCAATGAAGGACCACTAATTTATAACTTAATAATATTATAATTGTAAATAGCTGTTTACAGTTTTTTAAATTCAAATTCAGTGTACAGCTTTTCTATGAAACCTTAGTACTAACACCTAGCACCCTGTCTATAAAAACATGGACATCATTTGCAGCTTTCAAAAATCAAATCAGTGATCATAAAAAAGGGGAAGGTAAGACAATTCTTTAAACACAAGTTTTAAAAGTCTTTTTAACCACGAGAGGGCATCAGAGGTTCCTGAGCAGGGAACTGTTCAAGATACTGTCCATGGGATAAACACAGAGTATATTTTAAATATATTGATTTTAATATAAAGTACACATTGGCATACAGACATTTAACCACACACACACAAAAAAAAAGTCTGTCCTGATGTATTTATAATTAAAAGAATAAAGACATTAAAATGCACTAGTAATAATTAAAAAAAAAAAAAGAAAAAACAGAATGTTTATTACCTCACAAGTAAAGCTTATACAGTAGGATAGAAAAGGCATTAACAAGAAGTGCAATTCCTGTTGAGCAAGAATGCAAGATATTGTAATGAGAATCTGAACTGCTGTGACATACCATCTTTCATTTGCTCCAGATTTCACCCACATTATCATTTGCTCCAGCAATCTGCTAGTCATTTTTATGGAAAATTATATTTAATATTTCCTACAGCAAATAACGACAGAATGCCATGCTCATCCTCATAAACATGCCAGATGCAAGGAAGCAAGGGAATGGCTAAATCTTTAGTTGTCACAGAAGTGATGATATTTTTTGTACTTTGAGCAATCTGTCAGTAGTACTTCATCAGTTTGGTTGTGTAATAGAATTTTCATGTGATACTTCTGAATCTGATCTGCCAGATGAAAACAAAAATCGCTTCATATTATAACGAATTATAGGACTTAGTTTATTCTGACTGTTGCTCCTTTCTGGATTAGTATTTCATGTGAAAGATCTTGTTTCTGACTTTTGGCGACCATAATTTATTCTTTGCTGTATCCTCTGCAACAAAGCGGCAGGTTTACCAGTGATGTATCACTTTCACTTCCTTTTAAGAGCTGAGAACTATCTTTTCTATGATGATTACATAAAATTTCTCTGTGTGAACAAGATAAATTAGTGTTATGCTTAAAACTGATTATTTTGATTTCTGGCATCATATGTCTGTAATGTACGAAAAGTGTTTATATGTCTGCGAATTAAAGCTATATATTTTCATAATAACTTACTCTCTGTCTCTCTCCTAGAAGCTTAATTACAAAGCTAAATAATATTTTAGTTACAAGAAATGCATCTTTCACAAATGCTTGGGTGCTGGCTATCCTGTCTGATGTGTCATAATACTTCACCATATTAATAAAATTCAAAATCAGTGATGCTGTACTTCTTGAAATTGCTGGCAAAGACAATTGTATTTTAGCTGCTGTAAGTGGGACAGCAGCTGATACCTGTTTTAAACGTAGGGAATGCAGTTTGAGGCAGTTTTTTATTTTTCTCTGTAACTGGCACATTACATCACCTCAAGCCTATTGAAATGTTGGAGCTTCTTAAAGATGCTGGTTCTGCTTAGCCTAAGTAATAGTATTAATATAATGTCTAGATTATGCCATTATACCTATAAGAAATAGCTTTATTGGTTTTGTTTGCTTGGCTTTTTTTCCAGGGTAAACTATTTTCTGTTTATGCACAGTTTGTTAGCTGCATTTCATGGAAAAGTAGTTCAGCCTGTCAATAGGTTAATTACCTATTTAATTTATTTTCATATTATTAAAATATGAAGATGGTATTTGTGCCTGAGATGCATTTGTTAGAAAGAGAATTGTTTATTATCTCTGAAGAAAACTGACATTAATTTTTTTGAAATGGCTTCAGTATTACACATGCTCTGTATTGTTGGGGTGGGAAGCTAGATCCTCTGGTTTTTTTCTTCAGGAAGGAGGCAAGGTAACTGAAAGGAAGACAAGATTCTTTTCATTGCTCTTCTCTTACTTGAATTAGGAGTCCAATATCTTCTCAAGAGAATTAAAATAGGAGAAAACCCAAGACTTAAGAAATACAATAAAACCGTAGATCTGATCCTTCAGTGTATGTTAATGTGACACTGGGCTGATATTTTTATTCAGGTTTGACAAACATGTAGTCTTGAACCTCTTGACCTACTGGGTTTACTTGAGTTTACTGGGTTTCAGAGAGCTGTTCTTTTTGCCTTTTTTGGTTTGTTTAGTTCAAACACATTCCTAATGCATAGTAAAATATAATGGTATGAGCTTGTTAAAACCAAAGTACTGCACATGGAGCATTCCGTTCACATGATTTTCTACACATTTAAGGCAAATTGGTTTGAAATCACACCTTCAGCCATACCAGCACCACTGCTTGTGAAAAAGATTTCACCCTAAATAATACTTCATAGAGTAAGAGCACATTTTTGCCTTCCTGTGAGTAGCCTTTGGGTGGGTAATGTCACTGAAGATGACAAAATAAGCAGAGTGAGTTGTTTGCGTTTTTTGAAATTCCGTATTTTGAGTTCCTTAAAATACATACAGCAGGGAGCAGGAAGTAATAAGCACAATATTTAAGCCTGCTATGTTAATCCTAACAGTGATTATAAAAAAACACCCACCAGAAATCTTAAATTCATAGAAACTGGATTTTTTTTTCTCAAAGAAAAGTTCTTTCTCAGTGGAAAAATGCTTTATGCTGTCTATATAGCAAATATTTCTGTGATGTTGCTATTTCCAAAGTATCCGTTACAGAAATCCCTTTCACGTGAAAACACTTTTTTAATGGGTGTAACTAAAGTAAATTAGACTCAAATATAAAAGCCCTTTTTTATTACCACCTTGTGCAGTGCACTTGCCAAAATATATGCAAATCTTGTCAACACTGGTAGTTGAGCTGGCACAAAAATAAATGTCTCATTCATTTACAGTATTCATTGAACAATCTTAGAGTGAGTGAGTGCTCTTTGTTCGTTTTTATAAAAATTAGATTCTCCTAAACTTTGTGTTGCCAAAGCCTCCTAAACTTGCCATGCAAACACTTTTAAATTCGAATTAACAAATTAAAAACTAAAATACTAAAAATGGGCAGCGAGCCCAGTGGCAGTGGACAGAGAAAATTAGCCTTCCCATTCTATTTAATTTTATTCTTTTTAAAAGATCTAGGAGCCCCATTACTCTTTGAAGTTAACTGTTTTGATGCAAAATTTGATGCAAAAAAACTTCTTTCCTGTGAGGGTGACGGAGCACTGGAACAGGCTGCCCAGAGAGGTTGTGGAGTCTCCTTCTCTGGAGACTTTCAAGAGCCGTCTGAATGCTTTTCTGTGTGACCTGCCCTGGGTGATTCTGCTCTGGGAGGGGGATTGGACTCAGTGATCTCCAGAGGTCCCTTCCAACCCCTAACGTTCTATGATTCTATGAAAATTAACCTTACACCTGGCTAAATATCAGTAAAGAATGAGATCTGAAATTGTGGAAGGGGAATTAGAGCACACTACATTTTCTTATGTCAAAACCCAAAAAACAATTAATCTTATGTCCTTTTACATCTATTTTCTATTACTAAGGTTCAAGATGCAACTGTGCCAGAGTCCAGAGGACAAGGTAAAAAAGTGCTACTCTCTTAATAGGATGTCTGACGGGAGGTACAGTTTTGGAGGAAAACTTGGCCTCCCTGAAAGCAATCACAACCCCCTGATTGCTTACTGGGGTTTAAAAGTAAGTTTTCTGCCCCCAGCTGTTCTTTTGGGAAGTTTTCATTAAAATGCTCAGACATGTGAAGGGGATAGATAATCCATACCTAACATTTCACCTCCTGGTTCAAAGCAATGAGCTCTCAGGGAGCAGCCTAGCAGTTCAGTGTAAGTAGAGATATCCAGCATCTCTGCCACAAAGAACTCATCAGCTGAATATGCAGCGTGTTTCTTTTTATGATTGAGGAGTGTTATCAGAGCCATGCAGGAAGCTGACTGCGACCTCCCCTGTACTGTGCTTGTCACCAGCTTCTTGCAGCCATTAGTTTCTATATAGATTCTGTCTTACTTGTGTAACTTGGAGTGAAAACAAAGTAAAAACAATTAATTGTCAAATTAGCCGGCTGAAATACAAAACCTTGATTTAGACAACTCTCCTTCGAAGCTGGGGTTTGAGAAGCTAAGCACATTCATCTTCCTTATAAAAATAGTTGTGTTTTAGAAGATATGTCTAGTAAAAATTCAAGTGGAAAAAAAGTTATTCAGCACCCCCACTTCCTATAGAGTAGTATCCTTATATTTTTTTGTATGAATAGTAGTTGCTCAGACAGTTGAAGGAATTAGTTTTATGCTTTATTTTAATAGTGTGGGAAATGTTCTGAGGAAACAACTTGAAAGCTTCTAACTCATTTGTTCCTAGCAGGTTGCTCAGAGATACGAAATCTCAAATGATTTGTAACATGTCATCATTTACAGTTTCATGAGTTAAAGCATGTGCAAAAATACCTGTAAAGGCAGCATCGTTACTTCCTTTTTAGTCTCTGCGCCAGGCTGAACCAGCAGGTAAGGAGATAAAACTGCCATCTGCATTCTGAAATGGAGAGAATTCAAGGATTTTGGCTCACAAACAAATGTAAAGTTAAACAGCTCTTTTTTTCTTCATAATATAAATGAGAAAAATACTTTCATTCTTATCAGCACAGATTTATAGGCTGTATATTCTTTCGAACATGTCATATAGAAATGTTTCAGTGACTTCTGCTATATTTTCATTCCAGTTTTGACAGGGAATGAATTTTAAAGGCCAAATTTCGACTCCTAAATATTTCTGATGACAGAGTGCTTTGAACAAGTGCTAAGAAAACATCATTCTGAATGAAGAAGTATTGCATCATTTATCATTAACTCAGTCATTCATTCCACTACTTGTGAAAAAAAATCTATCCTTAATTGTTGGCTTTGCAGGTTTTCATGGAGCTAGCTAATGGAACTGTTAAGTAAGAACTATTTAACTGAAATATATTGTATTTAAACTGTGTTCAAATTGAGAGGATTTGCATTTTAAGCACCAAGTTGAATGTTGCTCTAGTCCCTGCAGTCTTAGCAATGTAATTTCAGTCTTCTGTCCTAACTATTTTGTCTTATTTTCCATCTTCAAGGTTTTGGTTAAATATACATCTTCAGAGCAAGTTGCTGAAGTGAGAACTCTTACCTTTTTATGAAAAACAGGATCAAAGTTAGTGACGGTTTGATTTTTCTGTACCTATATGTCAGCATCTAGTGCTACTTGAGATGCCTTGAGGTATCCCACCTGGCATCCAGCTGCTAGTCTGGAAGAGTGTAGGCTTTCCATCAATGAACTACCATATCTGCCATCCCAGTGTGGATGCTTTGGATATTTTAGGAGGGTTTCACTATACACCATTTCTTTGTGTGATTCAGCTCCATATTTACACATCTACACCGAAATGTCTACAGTCAGGTATCAACCAGTGAGCTAGGAGTCCAAGCTTCTGCTATAGTCTGTGATTCTCATTAACACAGTCAATAAGACTAGAGAGTGCTTAAGCTTGCTCAAAAGTAGGCATTCAGGGCAAGATTTAGCTGCTCTGAATATTAATATCAAGTGCTATCTAGAATGCCATTGAGCATCTCAAACTTCTGCACTGGGCTGTAAGGAAGACTTGTACCTTTCTAGAGTAGTAACTACATGCCAAGAGTGCAAAGCAGCACCTACAATGACATGAGAAAACTTGATAGGCATGTGTATCCCACCAGTGGTGACACATCAAGTGTATCAACCTCTCAGCTCCACTGAGTACAGCTTGACAGACTGTAATGGGAACATAAAACTCAGATCATACAGAGACATCTGATCCTTAGCATCAGAGCCAAAAAAAGACATACAAGTCTAAAGTGTGAGAACAATCATACCTAACTGATAAGCTCTGAAGCCTGAGTTCATCCCTTCTAATTTTGGTGATTTAGTGAAGCCATCTATGCCCTCTGCTGTGAGAAGAGAGATAAAAAATCTTTTTATGTTGGTTTTTTTTTTTTTCTTTTTTTTTGTGGGCAATTCAGGTCTATCATATTACTGCTCTCCACTTAGTTTACACGGAAGTCAGGGTAACTAAGATTTCATTTTCTGTTTCAGTCAAAGACGAGAAATTGCGGCCATGAAGTGAACCACTAGAAATGGCACTCCCACTAGCACTGTAATGCATGGGGTTAACCTGGTGTCTTAGAGGGCACCAGGAAGACGCAGTCAGTGCAGGTGCCTGGAGCTCACAAAACTTTAAACCTGTCTTTCAAACACTGTGTTGCAGGCTGAAAGGTTCCATCTACTTGGGTTTCACTGTCCAAAGGATCTCATGGCTTGCTCTGTCTGTCTGTCTATCTATCTATCTATCTATCCATCCATCTATCTATCTATTTATTTTTCCTACCAAAATATTACATGCAAGTCACTTCTATAGAACACAATAAAAGCAGTTATACCTTTCACTTATGTGATGTCAGAGTACTCCCTGAAGATACAAGAAAATTCTGTCTTTCAGAGTGTCGTCACTTTTGTACTTGGAGCGGATGCTAAAAGCATCTCTTGGTAAAGGCACTCTCCAGTCTTCCTTTGGAAGTTGAGCTATTATGTTTAATACAAAGACTCAGAAGTCAAAATCCTCCCAGGTGTAGGAGACACAACCATGTATGCGTACTGAGGAGCATTCCAAGGAACTGGAGATACCTGGCCTTGAAATGGCGCTCTAAGCACTTTCAACACTTGTCTTCGAACAGTCAGTGAGGGTTGCGAGGGAGAAAACTGGGGAAAACACAGTTCTGTGCTCTTCCCTCCATGATTAGCAGCTTCTGGTATTAAAAAGGAATTTGGGAACTTTTAAACTTTGAAAGAGTTACCTCATAGATCTTTTTCAGAGGTATTTGTCTTCTTATAGTTCAGAATAATTTTAATCATCTTTATTTGTGCTGCAGTCCCACTAAAATTGCAATCTCATTACAGTTCATAGAATCATGCAATATGCTGAGTTGGAAGAGACCCATCAGCATCATCGAATCCAACTGTCCCTGTGTAGGGCACCCCTAGAATCACACCATGTGCCTGAGAGCATCATCCAAATGCTTCTTGAACTCAGGCAGGCTTGGTGCGGTGACCACTTCCCTGGGGAGCTTGTTCCAGTGCTCAACCACCCTCTGGGTGAAAAAACTTTTCCTGAAATCTAACCTACATCTCCCCTGATTCAGCTTCCTGCCATTTCCCCGAGTCCTTTCATTGGTCACAGGAGTGAAGAGGTCACTACCTGCCCCATCTCTTCCCCTTGTGAGGAAGCCATAGACTGCAATGAGGTCATCCCTCAGCTTCCTCTTCAAGCTGAATAATCCAAGAGACCTCAGCTGCTCCTCATAAGTCATCCCATCCAGACCCTGGTCTTCCTCTGCCTAAGGCTCAGTTTTGAAAGGAATGTGTTTATGAAGGGTCTGCCTGACAAGCAGAGTACAAAGCAGAACTGCATCTCAGGATGCGCTTTACTTCAGGATAGTCTGAAGTAGAAAAGAGCAGAAGGCACCAAGAATAAATAAATAAATGCAGACAAAATGAAAGGGCTCTTTACAAAGATTGCATGTGGAAAACGAAAGTGGTCAGAAACAATATAAAGAGTTTTTCTGGATCTGCTGGGCTTACTCGGTATTAACAGCAGTGCTGATAGTCCCATTTCAGCAGTATCTCATCCCTTTTCTTAACCTATGAGGATAAGAGCTTGTTGCAAAGCACTGAGATTTTGTGTCATGAAGTACTAACACAAAATACACTAAAAACTGATTCTCATTGTCAGCAGGTCAAAGATGTACAGAGAAATAAGAGCTTTGAGTAGAATATCTTTAAAGTGACTGTTTCACTATAATAACAACAATTTCTTTTCATGGTGATTTTCTGTAATGTTATTATGCTGGGTGCATTCTTTTTTGCTAACTCAGGACAAAAACGTCCTATTAGAAACGTTTGCATCTTCTCAGCCAAAATAAAAGCTGGTACTGTGACATTATATTTCCAGTGAATGTTGTTAATTAAATTAGATATTTCTGTGACAATACTGAAATACCAGACATATTTCTGTGGTCACTTTCCTAAATTTCATAATGATGACATAACCGTCCTCTTCATATTTATAAACAGAATAAACATTTCACTACAGGAGTAAGAGAGTTCTGATATACTGCTGCATTAACACAGTATAGATCCTGTAGATGTTTTCTGTTGAAATATATTCAAAAGGCTGCTTTGCATATCTATCTAGATGTCATCTACATGTTTTGAAGGTGTATTTTTTTCCTCTCTCTTTGTAAGTCATAAGAGAAAATCAAAGGCCGCACAGTTGTCTTGCTGTTCTCTTTCATTTATTTCTGTCTACCTGGCTAAGCTTAGCTGAATTGTAATCACATCTTTAACTGGCTTTTCTTTGAATTTGAATTTAATGTTCAGAAATATCATCTATAAGGCTATGCATCTGAATCGTAGATATATGGATATCTGAAAATCAATAACAGAAGCAAGTATGCAGGAAAAAATGTTTTGGAGTATAATTCAATCTTGAAAGTTCAACATAACATAACTAATGTATTAAGCTCCTCAAGGGTGTTTTTCACTATGCTCAGACACAACGAAAACAATTCAGTACTTTCAGTTGTATGTACTTAGAACACATCTTCAGAGTCTTTGCTGCACTCCTTTCAGGAGGTGAGTAGCCTCGTCTCTCACTAATGTAAATCCAGTTGAAAAATGTTCAAGTGTTTGCATTAAACTATAGTTTAGTATGCAAAAATTAATCCAGCCAACATTGTCCATCCATATTACAGCTATTCTGAAGACATCAAAAATGAAATGTTAAAGGAACAGGATTTTTTTTTTTTTGTAAATGACATTCTCTATTTCCTTTGATATTGAAACTATCTTTCAATATCTACCCAAGAGTAATTTTATTTGACAGAATGCATTGAACAAATAGCTTCATCAACAGTATTTTGATCACTTACAAAATATTGGAACTAAATCCCCAGTATGATTTTTTGCAGAAGTTTAGGTTTTGAAATTAAAAAGTTACATTATTAATAAGCAAGATTTTTTGTCTGTTATTATCAGCTATGATACAGCCTGATAATGCATTCAAAGATTTTTATCTTAGTATGTTTTTCATAGTCCCTGCTAGTATATGCTGGTTTGCCAAATACACACTGAAATTTAGCTTGAAATTTAATGACATTAAAAGCTACTGAAGGCTGAGTTTTAAATTTTTGGAACATCCAGAAATACCAAGTAATGAATGATTCCCAGCTCAAATTCATGCCACCTAAACTTCAGACACCTATATAACAAGTTAGAAATGCACGCACCTAAGATCTCTAATCAAGATAACTCTAGAAGCTGCTTATTGAGGATATAGATGGCTTATGACAGTGCCTGCATTGCTCCCAATTCACTCTAGAAAGACATTACAGCAGGGTCCTTGCAAAAGTACCTCAATTAAATATCTCAAATTAAACAGAGTGAATTTAGATTAGAACAAGAGACAGACAGGTATCGTATGTCCCTTTCCCAGTTACAGTGGATAGGAAGCACTCCTGAAGTGTTGCAGAGTGTAAAACCACTATACATACTGAGACAACTTCCATCTCTTTTCCGAGTATGGAAGGGTTTGTGTCTGTTTGTTTTTTAATTTAACCTTTTCACGTGTGGAAGCAAACTTCTTTGAAGTGATGGGGACAGTTGCATTTGTCAGAACTGACTCATTTTTTGCCATGTCACTTACTGTTTGTAAAAATGAAAATCTTCAAATCTTAAACAGAATTAAAAACAGCAGACATAGAGGCAATGAAAGCAGTCTCCTTCCTACTCTGTCTTCTCTGAGTCTGCAGGTGATAGATTGCAGTGTGCTGACTAGACAGTTCTCTGATGGAAGTTGTATGTGTGATAAGAAATGCTGAGTGGGAAATGGCAAAAAAAGTATGTGAAAATATGCAGAAGGGGATTATTCTTCTAGCTTAATTCCTTCTAACGTAATAAAATGGCACAGATTCCTGGTGACATTTTGAACTGTTGCACATGTCAAATAGTCAGAGCACTACTAACATCATTATCTCTTCAGTAAATATCAGACATTCATTGTCAAAATTAGGTGGGCCCGTTTACTTTGAAGGTTAAGACTATTTAGAAATAATTTTCTTGAATTTAGACTACTTTTAAATTGAGTGTTCTGCAAAGTTACCTGGGTGAAAAAACAATTTGATATGTGAAACCTATCTTCCCAATACATGCAATTCTTACAAACTGTTTTCAGATAATGGTTGACAATAAGCTTCTGTAATATTGAAAACTTTCACACAATGTTATGGGGTTTAGGTCACTTTCCAGCAGCTTCAAGTAACTAAAAAAGACTAGTATATTAAACAGTTTAAACTGTCTGAAATGTATCAAGGACAATAAGAGGAAGTGTAACACCCTTTTGAGCACATTCTCTAAGGGTCAAACTCATATCTTTTGTTAGTAATACTAATACGAATTAGGCTATATTTCATTGAAATTTAGACACATGATTACTTTCAAGATATTTTTAAGAAGACATTAATGATTTTTACTAAACCATATTGCCCCCCAAAAAAACCCAACAAAACAAAATAAATATATGAAAGGATGCCAAGAAATTAAATGTAGCTAAGAAAAATGAAACAGGTTGTTGTACTACCAAAAAAAAAAAAAGAAAAAAAAAAAAGAAAAAAAAGTAGAGTTTCAGCAGAAATTAAAATAAAGAAGGAAAGAAAACCTATCAGGTGAACAAGTGTTGGTAAAATGAGGCAGGAAAAGAGAAAACTTAAGGATTTTAAGAATTAATATGTAAGTAAAGAAAAAAAAGGTCCAAAAATTATACATCCATGTGTATGTTGATTTTTTTTTCCTCTGTCTCATAGGACTGCTGCCTATGCCAGCTTAATTCCAGGTATTCTATATATAAATCAGTTAATTGATGTTTTCACCTCCTCTGACTTCTTCTCAGAAAGCTTTTTTCTTTGATATATAGTGATGTGATCTCTCATCATTTGTTAATTAGATGTGTGTGACTTCTTGCCAATAATAAATATTAGCTGAAGATCAAAAGATAAATATGTGCTGCAGTTAAACATCTGATGTATGCTTGAGAACTGAAACTCCCAGGAGAAAAGAAATAAACAGATGGGAGACTTAACACAGGCTGAGGTGAGGCATGTAACTGTGACAGAATAAAGATGCTGATGTAAGAATTAAATCCATTATTATTAACGTTGGAGAATGAATAAAACTGCAATAGGCCATGAAATAATAACAAACCAACAAAATTAATGTTGATATTTCCTGGGTTCAGTTAGATGCATTTTCCTTTGAGAATCTTGCTGCTGAAAAAGTGAGTTTGGACAACCAACTATTAGCTCAAACTTGGTAACTTGAACTTACTGCAGAAACACAGAACTTCTAGAGGAGAATCTGGTACTTCTTTTCACTCAAAACCACAGCAATACTCCAGGGTACTCTGATAGCTATTTAAGAATGTATATCCACTTCATCTGCATCCTTTGAACACAGTCTCCACATCTAGGAGTTTGAACTACTGCCCCCTAAAAGAGTGTTGCAACTACTGAAATGCAGTAGAGAGGGATTTTCATTTATTGGGTGACGAGTGAGTGGGAAAGAAAAAATACTATGTATTTAATGAGGATTAAAACGTATTTCCCATCCTAAACAAGATACTGGACAACAGGTACCAGAGATCAACATTTTTTCTAGGTTTGCTGGTGGTTCATCTGTTTCAATCAAAGAGTAACTAGAAGAGTATAGATGTTATACCAATATTTAGTAAGGCTACATGAAATGACTCAAACTTTAAAAACCCAAATAATCCATAAAACCTAGGCAAAATAAAAAAAAACTAAGTTAGCAGTGAGTTAAAGAGAAGAATACATAGCAATTACTGCAGGTAGAAATGACACGGGAAAACTCACTTTGTACAGTAAACCTGAATTCAATGCTTGATTAAATAACAAATTTTGTAGAGTCAGCGTGCAATTTTCAAACTGATACAAAATATTTAACTTTGAACCAGATTATGTACTTCAAAGTTAGCATTATGTGATTTCAAGAAATAAATTTTAATCATTTTGAAAGTTAATGGAGTTAGTACCCCTTAATGACGAATGTTGGACAAAAAGTCTTCAGTACTAAAACATCATTTAATGAAGGTTTTTACAGAAAGGTTCTGTGGATTCAAGTTTTGACTTTATTATTTTTAAAGAAATCCTAAATGAATAAGCAATTCTACTTGAATTCCAATGTGATACCAAAAGGAAACAAACAAACAAACAAACGAACAAAAAGTTTTGTTGTTGTTCTGTAAAGAGAAAAATAGAAACAGAAATAGAGAAATAATATTATTCTGTACAAAGCATTAGTCAGAACACTGCTCAACATTGTGTTCAATTTTGGTGTCATGTTTTAAAAGATTATTGAAAATTGGGAAATACTACAGAAAACAATCCCAAAGTTATTTTGGAAATCACAGAAGATTAATTAATTTGAAAAACTGGAGAATTAGTCTTTTTGATTCTTCTTGAAGAAGGGAATGAACTGATTACATTGCAACTAAGTGCAAAAACACGGTTTTTATTGTAGAAAAAAAAAGAGTAAAAGATACACTGAAATTGACATTTGGTGTCTACAGATCAAACCCGAATGACATTCTGAAAGGTAGGCTAAAACAAAGTCAGTCACAATTAATTGAGATCAACAAAAGACCTTCTGAATTAAATATGGGTTTGTAATATATAATAAACAAAAGGCAGACTAGATGTAGTCATATGGTACTAAATTTTTTGGAACTATGACATAGATCCACTTTATACTACCTTGTATTTACATCCTTTCCTCTCTTCCTGTCCCCATATTATTGGAATGTTTAGATGAACAAACTAAAAGTATCTGGTAATGTAGCTGAAATAAAATACAAGTGCTTTTAAAAATGAGTTACAAAGCAAGACTACTGTTAGTAAAGTGTCTGGTATGAATTTTGAACTATAGCAATTGCAATAAAATCCATTGTCAACTCAGCTAGAGGGCCAGATTTAAAGAATTTTTAATTTTTTTTTTCATATAATCACTCATTGGTATGTTCCTTAAATTAAACATTCCTCTACTACTGTAATCATTTAATACTTAGATTAAAAAAAACTAGACAGTGCAGTGGGTTGGCCTTTGGTGGGCACCTGGAAGCCCACCTGAGAGACTCACCAAAGAGAGGTTCTCAAACAATTGAAAATAAACTGTTCTCCATCAGCATATTTGTACAATAATTTTTGAGAAGCAGATTAATATAAGCAGATCCCAACAGGCCAAAAAAACAATCAATGCTAAAGCAGAGGCATCTTCACTGAGGATACTTCCTGGGATGAGATAGAAAAAGAATGAAGGACATTTTTTGTTCTCAACATGTAAAATAAACTTTGCCCATAATCAGTTTCCATATGTAGATTTACTTCTAGAGAAATAAACTGAATACAAATGCATCAATGTATTTATGTACATTATCGAAGCTGTCAGTTTATTCCTTTTTTTTTAAGCAGTCTCTTTCTGTCTCTTCTCATCCTGCAGCAAACAGCCAATGGAAAGTACAAGCATAGTGGTGTAGTGAGCATTGATGTTTATGCACGTTTAGGTGTGTGACGCATGTGAAATCTGTACGCCATGAGCCCTAAATTGGAGACATGCATTTCAACTCTGCATTTAATTTTTAGGTTATACAACCTTACTCCAATCTCTGTGAAAGCCTTGTCTCTTGTACCTGTCCAGTAGTTTCAATACTTCTTTTGAACAGCCTGGACATGAATTTTCATCTCGAGGGTTGGTTAGGCTGAGGGAACCCATTATTTTAAATTCAAACCAGAGGCCATAAGGGACCCTATATAGAGAAGGGAGGATTAGAGCAAAGATTCTTGCCCACCGTTCAAGTGGAAGCACCCCATACAGGGCTCCCCTTTCTCAGCTCTGCAGGTGAGGTAAACTGGTGTATTACAGAATCACAGAATCACAGAATCACCAAGGCTGGAAAAGACCTTTAAGATCATCAAGTCCAGCCTATGACCAACACCACCACATCAGCTAGACCATGGCACTAAGTGCCACATCCAGCCTTTCCTTGAACACATCCAGGGACGGTGCCTCCACCACTTCCCTGGGAAGTCCATTCCAATGTCTAAACACCCTCTCCATGAGGAAGTGCTTCCTAAATCCAACCTAAACCTCCCTTGGAGCAACTTCAGGCTATGCCCTCCTGTCCTGTCATTGGTTGCCTGGAAAAAGAGCCCAGCCCCTACCTGACTACAACCTCCCTTCAGGTAGTTGAAGACAGTGATAAGGTCCCCCCTGAGTCTCCTCTTCTCCAGGCTAAACAACCCCAGCTGCCTCAATCTCTCCCTATAAGACTTTCCCTCTAGTCCTTTCACCAGCCTTGTTGCTCTCCTCTGGACCTGCTCCAGCACCTCAATGTCCTTCTTGAAGTGAGGGGCCCAGAACTGTACACAGTACTCGAGGTGAGGCCTCAAACCTGGACAACCGAGGCAGGATGGGCTGGAAATCAACTTCTACTCAGCTGCATCTAATTGGACATTTGATAGCACTGAAAAGTCCAGTGGGATCTTAGTAATTCGTGGGCAGATGACTGCAATAAATGGGGACATTAAACAGAGGAACTTAAGCAGTGCTGTATAACTGTGACCTGGCTGAGTTTGAACTAACTTGGAAGTGATAGGTCCAATATCCAGCTATTGCTCTTGTGAGACAGTCATTCCTCCCAAAGACAGTACTGCAGGCAGTTGTATACTGGCCTTATCATTGTCCCTTTAGCTACTCTGAAATATTTTTATAATCCCCATGAGTTTCAAATGAAATAAAGGATTGCAGCTAAACAATAAAATCCTGTTCCCACTCACTTCATATTATCCATCACAGATAAATCATTGTTCCAACTTGACATAAAACATAACCAAGCCTGTTTTTTATTGAGCTATTACAGCAATGACTCTTAAATTTTAATAAGCCCATTGTAGAATTCCAGCCTTTAATTATTTTCATTTCAGTCAGTGCCACCCTCTTGGCTGAGCTCTGTAACAATTAGTTTCACTTTGTTTTGTAAGTCACCAGTGGGACTTTAATTTTGCTTGCAGATGTGGTGAGAACGCAAGGAAGTAAGGAGCTAAGCATTTTCAAATGAAAGTGCATATCTTGATTTATCTGGAGTCTATAAAAGACATCAGGCTGCTCTGTCATATACAAGAAATACTATGGATTCTAGAAATTGGCCTGATTACAGCAGGGTTGACTCACTAGAAATGGGCTCTTGCAAAAAAAACTCCAGAACAAACCAAACCAAAGCAGACCAGAACTAAACTGGATCGACCAACTAACCAGTCAGTGACACCCTGTGTCCTGGGTTGAGCCAGGATGAAGCTAATTTTCTTTTTACTGATTTTTTATCCTTCAGTAAACTCTCTTTTAACTAGCAGCAAGTGTTCCAGCTAGTGGACTGATAACACTGGAATGTTTATGTTTCTGCTGAGACTCCAAGGTGGCTTCTTAGTTCTGCTGCTACAGAGGCTACCGGGACAGGAGAATTGTATCTGTGACCCCCCTGTAGGGGAGCTGGACTAGACAGACAGCAGAACTGACCAAAGGTATTCCATTCCATAGATCTACGTAAGTTCCGAGGAAGGTCAGAGATCACAGAAGACAACTTCCTTCCTGCTTCTTCTTCCCTTCTCTTCCATTCATGGCTGGTGTCCAGGGAGGATTCCATCCATCCATCACCATCAACTCCTAGGCTTGTACATCTCTGACCTCATAACCCTCATAACCCAGCCCCTGTCTGCTCTGCTTTATCTTCTGCCTGTGGACTGAGACGTTTTGGGACGGCTCACAGCTAAGGAGAGTGCTGGGGGAGCTGCTGGGGGTGCGGGAAGCAAGAGGCTTTTGCACATTCCTGAATATACTTGTATATAATTGTACATATAATTAAAGCTGTCTAGTTTAGTTTTCAATCCAGCTAAGTCTCTCTCCTAATTCTCTCTCTCCTTCCCTACCTGGGTGGCAGCAAAGAAATGCTGGTGGAAGTGAAGATGTTACCACTTTTTTGTTAATTACTTATCCTATTTATTTATTTTTCTCCCTCTCTATGGTAGACCCGTAGTCACTTCCTTCTGCGCATGAAGCTCTTTAAACCCGTATCTAAAGAAAATACCCTAATACTATTGTTATATTTAGTGTAGCTGAACATTCTTTATCTCTTTTACTGCTGCTGTATTTTGAATAAACTATTAAATATTTAATAGAGTTCACATGTCTTTTCTGCTGGGAAAGAATAGTAACCATGAGGTTCCTTCTCTGCTTGTCTTTCTCCTTTCCTTTGTTTTATGATAGTGAAAGTTCCTAATTTGCTTCTCATTTTTTAATCAAGTTAGGTTCTTCATTTGTGGGTAGATACATAAAGGAATATATTTATTGTTCCTATGTTACAGACTAGAATACTAAGTGATTTTTCTAAAGGAAGTAATAATGAAAGTATTAGTAAAAAGGAAATAAGTAATGAAAGTCTAAATAACCTCCACAGTAATAGCCAGCCTCTACATCAAGTAAAAATATCTTGGGTACATCCTACACATAGTTAAGAGGCAGGAGGAAGCAATCCCACAAGTCTGTCTGCAGATGCTGTTCTGTATGTACAAGCTCTTCACAAGAGACTGTATAATCATATGTGTGCAGAGAAAACTAAGTAGAGAAGCACTGAGGTTCTGACCATAGTTTCTGAACCCCATCATCCTCTTCAGTGTTGTATGGGCTATATCTTTGTTCTGCATTTATTTTCCTTCGAAGTGGTTAATCAAATGAAATGTACTTTGTAATTCTTCAGCTGATAGACCTGTTAAAAGGTTTCACTCTCTTACTCTCCAGCTACCAAAATCCAAACTGTATGCCCAAACTGTTCATAAACTCTGTCCAATATTTTTTAACACCTTGGATCCTTCTATTAGATTTGAAAAACATAGGTTTAGAAAGGAGTTCTTCAATGATCTCGAAGTGAGTGATGGACTCTAACAAGTCTTAGACTCAGTGGTATTTCATACGAAGTTAACAGCTTCTTGGAGCTTGCTATCCCAAAATGCCCTGAAGAATGCTAGCTAAACAATTTTGACAGCAATAGGTCAGAAAAAAAAAGACTGTCCAGTGCAGTATACAGAGCTGAGGATTGGAATCTAACCCAGAATCACAGAATCATGGAAACACTTGAGTTGGAAGGCATCTCTGAAAGTTATCTGGCTCAAAACCCCAGCTCAATCAAGGCTGCTTCCCTATCATAAAGCTGCTTGCCCAGGACCATGTCCAGGCAGCTTTTGAATATCTCCAAGGATGGAGACTCCACAACCTCTCTGGGCAACCTATGCCAGTGCTCTGTCACCCTGACAGTAAAATAAGCATTTCATGATGTTCAAAGGGAATCTCCAATGTTTTAGTTTGTGCCTGTTACCTCTGGTCCTGTCCCTAGGCACCTGGTTCTGTCCTTTTTGTACCTTTCCTTCAAGTATTTATGTACATGGAGAAAATCGCTCCTGGGCTTTCTCTTCTCTAGGCTGCAGAGTTCCAGGTCTCTCAGCCTTTCCTCATTGGATGCATGCTCCAGCCCCTTAGTCATCTTCATGGTTCTTTGCTGAACTTCGTCTAGTTGTTCCATCTCGCTTTTGTGCTGAGGGGCCCAGAACTGGAAACAGCACTTTAGGTGTGGCCTCACCAGTACCAAACAGAGCAAAGACCACCTCCCTTGACCTGCTGGCAACACTCCTAATGCAGCCTAGGGTACCAGCAGCCTTCTTTGCCTCAAGGATGCACTGCTGGCTCACATTTATCTTTTTGTCCGCAAGGACACCAAGGTCGTTTTCTGCTAAGCTGTTTTCCAGCTGCATGGTCCCTGGCATATCTGGTACATAGGCTTGTTCCTCTACAGGTGCATGACTTTGCACGTCCCTCTGATTAACTTCACGTGGTTCCAATCAGCCCATTTCTACAGGCTGTCAAAGCGCCTCTGGATGGCAGCACAACCCTGTTGCAGTATCAGCCACTCCTCCTACTTTGGTGTCACCAGCAACCTTGCTGAGGGTGCACTCTGCCCCATCATGCAGGTCATTAAAGATGTTAAACAAGACTGGACCCATTACTGACCTCTGAGATACCCAGCTAGTTACTGGCCTCCAGCTAGACTTTGTGCCACTGATTAGAACTCCCTAGGCCCAGCTGTTCCACTAGTTTTCAGTGCACCTCACTGTCTGCTCATCTAACCTGTACTTCAAAAGAAACTCCTTCTTGTAGACTAGGGATAAACAAAGACAAGAAGTGAATTATTTTAAAAGTCACCATTCTGATCAGATGGTGCAAAGAATTATTTAAACAGTATGTTTTATTTAGATTTTGGTGGATTCCTCTCATGAGATCCTAATTCAATGGCCAGCTGGACTCTGTGGAGCTCCACCTGGAGATAGAGCAGGAGTTGACTGAAACCTTATAAGTCAGGGTTAAAGGGAAGAGAGAGGCAGGAGTTGTCATAGTGGGGATCTGCTACAGGCCACCAAATCAGGATGGCTGAGTGGATGAGGCCCTCTACAGACAGACAGGAGCAGCTTCATGCTCACAGGCCCTGGTGCTCATGGGGGATTTCAACCATCCTGATATCTGTTGGAGGGACAACACAGCAAAGCACCAGCAATCCACGAAGTTCCTGGACTGCATTGATGACAGCTTCCTCCTCCAAATGGTAGAGGAACTAACAAGAAAAGGTGCTTTGCTGGACCTTGTTCTCACCAACAGAAATGGACTGCTTGATGATGTAAGACTTACTGGGAGACTAGACTGTAGCGACCACGACATGGTTGAATTCAGGATCCTTAGGGCAGCAAGGAATGAGTGAAGCAAGCTCACTATCCTGGGCTTCAAGAGAGCAGACTTTGGTCTTTTCAGGGATCTGCTTGGTAGGGTAACATGGAACAAAGCCCTGGAGGGAAAGGGAGCCCAGGAAAGCTGGCCCATATTCAAGGATCACTTCCTCCATGCCCAGGAGCTATGTATCCCAGTGAAGAGGAAGGCAGGCACGAGAGCCATGAGGACTATATGGTGAGCAAAAAACTTCTGGACACAGTTAAATGTGACAACCAGGTATACAGAGAGTGTAAGCAGGGATGGGTATCCTGGGGGGAGTACAGACAAGTACAAGACTCTATAATGGCCTTTAATCCAGCGACGTTCACTGACCATTCCTGGCGATGCGCCCCCCGGCACCCGTGAGGAGAGGACAGAGGTACCAGGCGCATGCGCACAGACTACAGACTACAGCTCCCAGGAGGCACGGCGGGGCCGGAACCGGGAAAAAAAGGGAGGAGCAAGAAGGCGCGCGCTCTGTGAACACACACGGATCCAGCCGCCGCGGTGAGGGTACCGCTGCGGAGGCTGCCGTGAAGTTATACGGCGCCTTTTCCTGTGGGTGTTGGCGTGTGGACGTACCGAGCGGACCGTTTGCCTGGAGTCTCAAGGGACAGGACGTGGATCCCGACCAGGGATTGGCTTCGGCCGTACCCCGGTGGTGAGAATTGCGAACATCTTACTAACATTCCTACAAACATTCCTACATAATATTCACACATACCAGACACTCACTTCTTTTTTCCAATATTCTTCTATTCCCCAAAGGCTCTCTCCAGGCTTTCCCTCTTATCCCTGTCCAGGAACGGGAACAGGGGGGAAGGGGAGAGGTTCTCTCTTGTTTTCTGTGTGTGTTGTTATTGGCATATAGATGTAGTGTTGTATAGCTGTTGGTATATGGATATATAGGTGTGGATATAGATATAGAGATAGACCTTGTGTGTTAGGTGATATCGGACTTGCCAAACCCTCAGTGCCTTTAATAAATCTATTGATTCTTAAGCGTTGTTTGTGGGTGTGACGGGGAGTGGTCCTCAGCTCTCGATTCCCCCGAGGTGGGGGTGTGGGTCGCGGCTTTACCTATCTCGGTCTGCGACACAAGGGATTGGGTAAGAAAGGCCAAAGCACACACAGAGTTGGACCTGGCCAGGGATGTTAAGAATAACAAGAAAGGTTTCTACAGGCATGTCAGCAATAAAAGGAAGATGAGGGAAAATGTAAGCCTGCCTCAGAAGGAAACTGGAAACCTGGCCATGCAGGACATAAAGAAAGCTGAGGTACTCAATGACTACTTTGCCTCAGTCTTCACAAGCAAAGGCTCTGGTCACACCATCCAAGTTAGAGAAGGCAAAGGCCTGGAATGTGAAAAGGAAGATCTCCCCACTGTAAGAAAAGAGCAGATTCTTGACCATCTGAAGGACCTGAAGGTGCAGAAGTGCATAGGACCTGACAGGATTCATCCACAGCTCCTGAAGGAACTGGCTGAGGAAGTTGCAAAGCCTCTGTCCATCATATTTGAAAAGTCTTGACAGTCTGGAGAAATCCCCACTGACTGGAAAAGAGGAAATATAACTCCCATTTTCAAGAAGGGTAAAAAGGAAGACCCAGGGAACTATAGACCAGTCAGTCTCACCTCCATGTCTGGCAAGGTCATGGAGCAGATCCTCCTGAAGGCTCTGCTAAGGCACATCGCAAACAAAGGGGTGATTGGTGACAGCCAACACGGCTTCACCAATGGAAAATCCTGCCTAATTTGGTGGCCTTCTACAATGGGGTGACAGCATCATTGAACAAAAAAAGAGCAACTGACATAATCTACCTGGACCTGTGCAAAACCTTTGACACTCTCCCACAAAACATCCTGGTATCAAAACTGGAACAGTACAGATTTGATGGATGGACCACTCATTTGGTAAGGAACTGGCTGGAGATGGGCACACTCAAAGAGTGGTGTTCAATGGCTCGATGTCCAGATGAGGACCAGTGACGAGTGGTGTTCCTTGGGGGTTGGTACTTGGACTGGTGCTATCTAACATCTTTGTCAGTGATATGGACAGTAGAATTGAGTGCACCCTCAGCAAGTATGCTGATGACACCTTAAGTGTGTGAAGTTGACACACTGGAGGGAATGGATGCCATCCAGAGGGAACTTGACAGGCTTGAGAAGTGGGATCATGTAAACTGTATGGAGTTCACCCAGGCCAAGTGCAAGGGTCAGGGCAATCCCAAGAACAAATACAGGCTGGGTAGAGAATGGATTGAAAACAGTCCAGACGAGAAGGATTAGAGAGTGATGGTGGATGAGAAGCTCAACATGAGCTGGCAATATGTGCTTGCAGCCCAGAAAGCCAACCATGTCCTGGGCTGCATCAAAAGAAGCATGGCCAGTAGGTCAAGGAAAGTGATCCTCCCCCTTTATTCGGCTCTCATGAGACCCCACCTGGAGTACTGTGTCCAATTCTGGAGCCCCCAGCATAAGAAGTACACAGAGCTCATGGATAAAGTCCAGAGAAAGACCACGAAGATGATCAGAGAGCTGCAACACTTCTCCAATGAGGACAGGCTGAGAGAGTTGGGGCTGTTCAGCCTGGACAAGAGAAGACTTCGGGGAGACCTTATAGCATGAAGGGGGCTTACAGGAAAGCTGGGGAGGGACTTTTTACAAGGGCTTGCAATGAGAAGACAAGGAGTAATGTATCAAAACTGGAAGAGGCTAGGTTTAGGTTAGACATTAGGATAAAACTATTTATTGTGAGGGTGGTGAAACACTGGAACGGGTTGCCCCATTCCTGGAAGTGTTCAAGGCCAGTTTGGATGGGGCTCTGAGCAACCTGATCTAGTGTGAGGTGACCCTGCCCATGCAAGGCGGTTAGAACTAGATGATCTTTAAGGTCCATTCCAACTCAAAACATTCTATGATTCTGTGACTGTAGAAACCTGGATCTATGCTCTAGTTCCTAAGTATTGAGCAGAGGGGCTATGGAATTAGTTGTTCCACATGAAAAGTATGGATTTATGTGTCTTTCTGTGGATTTAGTCCATGTTTCCTTCCAGGTAGCTCTGTGGAGTAGAGGACAGGTGAAGGATATAAGAAAAATAGGTTTTCCTGTTCTTCTCTAATTATCTAGTCTTAGAGTCAGAGGTAATATCTTTTTACAAGTTAGTCTTTCCTTTCCTGCAGTTAACTTGAACCAAAAGCAGTATGGCATGCTGGTTCATCAAAGTCAGAGGTTACAGATACAAATACAATTTTCAGTTACTTATATGAGAAAGAAAGGAATAGTGAAGTTTCTTCTATAAGGTGCCTCTAGTCCTGATCTCTAGTCCTGTTAGTCTACACATTTTTCTTGAGTACTATATTCACCTTTTCAAAGAAATGAACAATAAAAAAAAAGAACATTTTACCAACTATGCCAATTTACAGCCCTGAAAAGAGTGCAAAAATGCTACAGAATCACATCTTCTTTGTAAGTTTTTTTCTACAGTAATAATCTTTTATCTCAATGTATTGTAAACATAATGACATTCTTCCATTACTAATGAGCAAACACAGGTCTCCAATGAAGGAAAATGATGGTGCAAGAAAAGGCATTACAATCAGGAGGTTAATATTAGAAAACTCAGTTTTAGAGTAAATTTATTTCTGAAGTTTATCCTTATCTGTACTTTTCTTTTGTAAGCAATCAACAGTCAGATGGCTTACTATCAATGCATTCAGTCTAACCACTATCTAAAACTAATTAGAAATTAATTTATCTAAAAGCTGGTAGGAATTAGAGTGCTAGAAAAATACCATACTAGTTAGTTATACTCTAGTTCTAAATCATCTGCTCAGAACTTCTGAGTTCAGCAGAGATCTAACAGGAAGTTTATTCACCTGAGGGACATGATGATACTTTGACCTTTATACCTCTAAATCCAAACTTGCGAATTAAAAACATTGCTGTTAATTCCTGTCTCCACAGCATTTCTAAAAGCAACGAGTTAGCTCCTTTCTGACGCAAGAGCTCTCTCTGTAAAAGCAGTTTATTTCAGCATGTCAACATCTGCAGCAGCCTAGATTCCAGTATAGTTAAAATGATGAGACACATGTAGGGTCCAGCTCATCTTCTGGAGAAGATGCCTAAAACACCAAGCAAATCACTCCTTCAAATTGTCAGTGTGTTTCTTCTTGCTTTACAGGGAACCCAGAGCCACTAACTCAGATCGAGGTGTCTACAGTTAGCGAGATTGAATCCTATTCACAAACCCCTTTGTTTTTTCTACATGTTTAGAAATTCCCAGAAAATAAAGTGTCAGCTTTTCTGCAAGCCCCACTGGGCTTCACGAATTAAGGCAATTGTCACGGTGTGTAATCAACAGCAAAACTCCCAATGTAGGCTTTAAACAAACAGGTATTTTCAACTTCATTTCTATACACCAACAGGAATGAGGCACTCACAGAACTCAGGAAGAATTCCTTTCTTATGTGACAGTGGAGTTGCAGTTAGCATGACTTCCTATTTTAATAATGAAATGGCTTAAGTACTTTCTCTAGAAGCTATATACCAGGGTTTAGTTATTCTTTAGCATGCATACCCTAAATGCACGTGTGGTGTTTTTTTAGATTGCCTTTCAGAGTCATCTTGCACCCTTTCTGTACTGTTAAAGGATCTTACAGCACCCACTGCTTGACTTGCGGCTAAGGAGAATATTAAACCCACTTATTTTGATACCTAAAGCAAGTCTTTGGTGAAAAAAAAAGTTATGTAAATCAAAGAGAATGAGTTGGAGATTCTGGTTTTTAAATACTATCTTAAGTTGCCTAAATTCAGTCAAAATTGTTTGAATCAAAACTTCCTCCATGTATTTGAAAGTAAACAGAAACTCTATGAAGTGAGTTGTAGTCTATTCACCCTTACCTAAGTTCTGCTAAGGTTCAAATTCAAAGTCACAGGTGTGTGATGAACACAACACACAGCAACCATTGTCCTTTTACAGTAAAATAAATCTGTTTTTAAATGTTTCTCAAGTTTTTGGGGAGGCTGAGGGGAACAAGTAAGAGAATGACAGTGTGATAATTAAAGCAGCTGCCCAGAAATGAGAAAGATGTACTTCCCTCAGCTGTCTAAAAGTCCTGAAACCAGTATCTCCAATTGCCACAAAAATCTTAATTTAAATCCTATTCAACTCTATTCCTTTGTTTCAAGATGAGTGCAGCTGATGTTAATAGACTCAGGAAATGAACTCTCAGCCCTTCGGGAAGTTGAGTATTAAACAATATATTTTTCTTCTTGTAGTCAAAGCAAAAATTGTTACCTTACATAGCACTAGCTGCTGAAATTTGTGGAAAAGAAAATCAGGTTTCTTTCACAAGTGAAAATGAGAATCTGGAAAGCTAGGCTCAAAATCAGTATTTTCAACTTCTTGTTCTTAATTTTTTGCTTTGTAATGTTTCACTAATGCAGTGACAGAGAAGACCCAAACTGTGGAGATACCATTAACAACATTCCTATTGACTTTTATGAAAACAGCATGGAACTGACATCCTTGTACCAAACTGGACCTACCAATGCCTTCCATTTCCAATACACTGATCTCACACAGGTTGAACTATAGCTTGTACTCAGTGGTTCAAACTTTCAAAAAGTTAAGCAACTTCTTCACCTTTACAGGTTTCATCCTGGAGTTGTTATTCAAGGTGGCTTTTAACGTTTTGCTTATTTTGAGTGGGGTTTTTTTGGCAAAGTTTGTTGCTAGTCTGAGAACTAAAAATGAAATTGCTCTTTAAAGCATCAATTTACAACTTAACTTTACTGCTTGGCCCATTTGTAAAGTTTGCATCTATCATCCATCAATGTTATTTGCAGTCACTAGTACAACCAGAAGTTAAAAAGGAAACAGTATATCCATGTAGGATTAATTAAGTTCAACCGTGACCTCATTACATTGATGGAGTGTAGTGCAGCTACCTGAAACCAAAGCAAATTTATTTTTATTATATACACTTAAATTTCTGAAAACAATGTATCTCACCCAAGTCACAGGATTTCAGGAACATATGGCTTTCATTCTAAAGTTCACCTAGTACTTACAGCGTGATAAAATGGAGCTTCCTCTTTCTCTTGTTCTCTTGTTCTCATTTGAGGCTGTGACACAAATTTCGCCCATGCAAAAAACCAGTGCATGATCAGTTCATTGGCAGAAATCTAAATTAATCAGATTTAATTGTAAAGTTCACACATGTCCTACAATACATATTAAAACTACCAGAATATGTTCTACTGTCACTTTTAGCTGTGTAAGAAAATTTATCTGCATTCTTAAAAGGGGAATACAGTATGGAATAATTTTTCCAATTCATTAGAGCTTTTTGAATTTTAGGAAAATTCCTAGGTGGTAATGATACATGGAACGGTAACTGTAGCCACTGCATAACTAAATAGATAGGGTATGTGAAGTATAAAAGTATAAATTCCTCAGAGAAGAAACTTAATCTACATTTTCTACATCGCACTTAAATACTCTTCTTGCTCTATCACTTATTATTCTGGGGTCTCACCTGTTCTCCCTTCCTTCCCAGATATTCTACCCAAGTCCTGGGAAATCTTTCCCAAAGCACTGAATTAAAATCAATTCATCACAGCAAAAAGGCTTAGTTTGAGGAAAATAGCATTTTCTGAGGAAAAAAATCACTGTATTGAAGTGTTCCTGATGGCTGTTTGCCACCACCTCTGAGACTGATTTTGTTTATTATATGCAAAATTTTCTTAGTCCATACACAAACAGAAGAAAAAAAAAAAAAAAAGGAAAAAGAGTGAAAGAAAATCCCATAGGGAAGTCAGTGGTGCTAGTAAGTTTCCTAAAATAAATATCACCACTGGTTTACAATACATGGTTCAGATTATTTTTTATTATTTTAGAAACACTAAACTTGGCATTGAATTACACACTGAGCATTTCTAACTAGATCCTCTGAAGAATGAGAATGAAATTACGTAACCGAATGTTGAAAGCACAGGATAAGGAAAGATTTAATTGTAATCCTAGTTCTGCTCAGAATTTGTTGTCATGTCCTGGATGAATTACTGTTATCTTACCTTCCCCACCTGAGGGAAGAAGATGACAATATGAAATACAGCAAGGTAGTAAGACGGTGGTTCATTCACTGAGGAGAATACTCACCTGCAAAGATCTGTAGAAATGTAAATGGTTAATCTAAAATAATTGTACCAACTGTCAAATAGTCTTAATATGACACTTCTGTCTTCAAAAGGATATTTTAGAAACACAGTGGGAAAGCAAGCAATGCTGACCACCAAAATTTCTTTTTTTGTGAAACTACACCTTAGATTTAGAAGGAAAGCAATGTAATTACAGAAGATATTGCATCACACACAAATTCTTATATTTTATCTTATCCCAAAGAGACAGTAAAGTCATAATTAATGCATTATATAACTGGTTATGTAGTGCTGAAGAGCACAGTGAGTAAGGTTCTTTTCAGATCAAATTATCATTATCACTTGCATCAGTTTACTTCCAGTAATCATGCTATATATTTATAGACAGCAATGAAAATGAATACAGTGCTGTTGTTACTTGTCCCATCATAGCTTTCACAATGACAATGACAAGAATATTGCATTCATATCACTAACAGAAAATAAAGTATGTATCTTGAGACTGATAAATGTTCTCCATTTTACTGTGTAATTCTAGCACTCAGCAGCCTTCAGCTTTTCTATTAACACTGGAAAATTATGCCAGGACCAAACACTACGCATGACTAATTTGCTGCATTCTTGTGGGTTGTGTAAAAATCAGAGGGCTTTTATTAAGAAATGTCACTATTACTTTTAGAGCAAACATAATGTATTTGACAACTGAACAGTGGTTTGTTTTGGGGAAAGATGCAGCTAGTGAAGAGGAGAATTAAAGCATCTTTGGCTAGTATTGCTCCTAAGTGGAAAATTTTCTTCCTTTGATTTTGCAGAGCAGTTAATATTGTCTTACCTCTGACCAAACCATTCTGGAAACTAGAGTATCTGAAATTACATTGAATTATTTAATTGTGTGGACAGCAAGTAGTTAGTATCACTTCTAGACTGATCACATTTCTAGATGGGCATTATTGTTCTATCTATGGCATGAAGAGAAACAATTATCAGGGCAATAAAGAAAGAGATAGTGTTACATGGGATTGAAATAATGATTAGCACATTGACCTGGTTATGATACAAATTAACTTTCCCTCTTGTTTTTCTTCTTTTTAATAATTCAGGCATCCTTTCTCTGTGTTTGCTTGCGTATCTTCTGACTTCGCAGTCTTTATAATCTTGAATTAGTAGTATTGTTAATATGTTCTTTCTGACACTTTTAAACAGCTCTATTAAAAACAGCTTGCAAACAGTAATTCAAACATACTCTGTAATGTAAAAGAAAATGTTCTGGGCAAATCTATTCTAAAACTGAAAAAGTACCTTGTTTTTATTCTGTTTTCTTTTTTTCTGACCACCCTTGAGGCTTTGATAACTTGATTAGTTACATAAAAAGGGAAATTAAGTTATTTATTTCTGTTGAGAAAAGACTGGAATTCATAAGCATTCAAAAAAATACTTTCCACACCGATAACCAATAAATATAAACCAGAAATATAAATCTGTGGGAAATTATTGTACTGGAAAGGGGTACAGAAAGGAGGAATGAAGAGGGGAAGGAAAGGGGAAAAAATTAAGTTGGAGAGGAATACGGGGTGAGGAGGGAAATTCCTTTGAACAGAAAGTGATTTTTTATCATAGTGTAACTTGCATATAAAAATGTTACAGAAATCTCCAGTAAAGACAAATTCTAGATGTATGTGCTTTTAACAATAGCGTACTATGTAAGTGTTGTTATATTCCTTAAAATACAAAAAATGTAAGTTTTTTCCTTAGTCCTATGCATTTTGTACCACTTTATGTTTCCAACATAAGGCTGGTCAGTCCTACTCATGCACTAAGATCTCTGACAGTTAAAGTGTTTTAGGAATATCACTGACAAGGCACCAAGAGTAATGAGTGGAACGAAACAGGTACTTCCATAGAGTCCACATCTTTGGCAGATTCAAACTCTGGAGTTGTTCATCACTCTCCGCTGACTCTGTCAGGAACCTGAGATGACTGCAGTGCTAACTTAGGTGACGTGAATCAGATATAAAGATTTCTTGGGAGTTGTGCTCTAAGCAATGCCACCAATGTTTATTTTGTGGTTCCTTCTGGCCTAAATTACCTCCCTTTTCTTAGATTGTAGTGGATTGTACTCTGAGACTCAAGAGGTGTTTCTCATTGCTCTGGCCCTCTGAAATTTATATTAAATAATTGATATTAACTTCAACATAGTCATCCTGTAGGAGTAGAAGAGACAGTTCATAATGCAATCCTTAAAAGACATATAAAGTCCTTCTGAAAAGCAAAAATAATGAGTTTGTCCTTAATTTAGAGAAGGCAAGAAATTACAATGGAAAAATTAATTAGTGCTGTTTTTAAACTGAAAATAAACAGAGGGATAGAAAAGATTTATCCCAAACTATTGCAAAGTCATGTCAGAATACTGAGGAAAAGTGAAAAGTAGTACAGGAGATAAAAAAAGAAATACTTTCTCTTGGGCCGACAAGAGAAACATTAACCTCTTCTGGAAACATTGTTTGTCTCACAAAGCTTTTACTTGCCATAAAGCTATACATTTTGTTTGTGAAGAGAATGACTAAATATATATTCCTCCCCAAAATACTGAGTCAGCAAGAGACAAACTTGTCATGCAAGCAGTGTTCGAAAGAATTGAGAGGCCATGTAAGACTATGAAATGCATGAATGTATGTAGACTTGTCAGAGGCGACGCATGGACTTCACACATAAGAGTTATAACTGAAGACCTTTATTGTTACAAATGGCGGCAATTTATACCCCTCTGACTCCAGATGTTCCATCCCAGTACAGACCTCATTGGTTACATACATACACAATTCATATATGATTGGCTACGTGTGTTGTCACTTGCTGTCCATGTTATGATGACCCAAGGTGTTTCGCTTCCCAGACGGTGCCTCTCAGTTCTTGCTACAACATTCTTTTCCCACTACTTCTTGAGATAACAACTGTGAGATAGGACACCTGCTGTTTGCTGGTCCTGTGGGGTACCAGGCTGTGAGACATCCGCTTGTTTACTGATCCCACTGCTTCAGGGTACAATTTGGTCAGCAGTACCTGCAACACTGTTGTTTTAATTCAGGCATATTAATTTTCCATAAATCCCATATTAATTTTCTATAAATCCCATGCTAACTTTCCATAAATCCCAACACAGACTCAACCAAATACTCTTGTAATCTACTCTTGTGTCTCACAGTGGCAACACAGCAGATACACATGGAAAAAAGCATAAGAATGGGACAACTACAGATTGCTGTTTCTTTGTGTGGTATATCACCTTGGTTAACAACATCAGCTTCAGAAAAGAAGAGGGCATTTCCTAAGATGGATGTGTCTTTGTCTCTTTGTACGTAGTAACTCTTTCTTCCCTTAATTTGCCCAATATTCCTTTTTCTATTCCGTTGAAGGTTTTGGCATTCACAACTTGCAACAATGACTTTCAGGGTGTAATTATTGATTATATGTAAAAGTGATTCCTGATCTTTGTTAAAAAACAGTCTGTTAATTTCATTTAATGAAATAATAATTGCCCCGTATTATTCTGCTATTCACTACTTTCATACCATTCATGAGTTTACAACTCTTCATCATGAAATCTATTCAACCTTCTCTTTTCCAGGCTACACAGTCCCTATCTGTTTAATTGCTTGTTATAAAGAAACTTTCTATATCTTCTATCATCCTTGCCAAAGTACCTTTTCAAGTTCCATGTGTTTTGAAGTTGAGGAAGAAGAAACCTGAATAGACTTTCACAAACAATTGTAGATGGGGACTCACCATGGGATTATGCAGTAGTATAATTTTGTTTTCTCTAGTGTTCTTTCATCTTTTTATAATAATTCTTAGTGTGCCTGTCTAAGTGTCAGTGAGCACAGAGTTAACATTTGCAAATTACTGTTCACCATGACAGTAAGTTCTCTTTCCTGAATGGCAACAGCTAATACAGGTCTCAGCTTTGTGTATATATAGCCAATTATTTTTTACCCACATAGTCATTATTTTTTACTTATCGAGAATGAATTCCATGTGTCATTTTATTTTCTAGAGATTCAATATTGTAGATGACTCATAGACAATTTACATCTAGTAAAACCTAAATATATCCTGAAGAATTTGGTATCATTGTTATTTTTTGTCACTTTACCACTTACTCTCTTTTCCAGATCATTTACTAATAGATTGAACAGGACCAGAAAAAAAAATATTTGAGGGGCTGCTTGTTTTTTTCTTTATCCTTCTAATCTTTTAAGTAGTTATTTATCCATGAGAGGATATAACATTGGAAACCATGACAGGTCCATTTCTTTCAACCTTTCATACCAGTCATTGTCATTATAATCATACTTAAACTCAATAATCTCTAAAAAAGTTTACCGGTCTAAATATAAATACAATCTACAAAATGGGAAGTAACATGAGAAAAAAAAATGAAATCACAGTATCACAGTATCTTTCTGGTTGGAAAAGTCCTTCAAGATCATCAAGATCAGCTCTAGGGGCGCTCAAGCCCATCATCAGTGTTAAAGACAGAGGTGAAGAAAGCATTAAAGGTCTCTGCCTTTGTATCCCTGAGGTGTCCATGATCATTGAGTAATGGGCCAATGTTATTTCTGGCCTGCTTTTTTGCTATTAACAGATTTTTAAAAGCCCTTTTTATTATCCTTCACAGTGCAGGCCAACTGCAACTCTAGTTGAGCATTAGCTGCACAGATTTCTGCCCTACAGGGGCAAACAGCATCCCTATAGTCCTCCCATGTTTTCTGTCCTTTCTTCCACTGGCCATACACCTTCCTTTTGTGCCTTAATTTTAGCAGGAGATCCCTGCTTAGCCAGGGTGGCCTTCTGACTTGCCTGCTTGACTTCTGGCATTTTGGAATTGCCTGGTCTTGTGCTCTTAGGAGGTGGTGCTTAAAGCACTGTTGGAATCCAGCACCTTGAAAAGCTTTTTCCCAGGAGACCTTACCAAGCAGTTCCCCATGCAACCTCAAGTCTGCCTTCCTCAGGTCTAGAGTTGAGGTCTTACTGTACTGTCTTACTGCTCTGTACATCTTGCACTAGCCAAGAAGTTACCACAGCATCTTCCAGCTACCGTAAGATGGTGTTAGGTCTATATTCTCCAGGTCATAATGAAAAAAGACAAATTATAATCAATGCCCAGAGAAGAACAGGAGAAGATGAGGCTATCCAGGTCTTGGAAAAATTGGATCATGTGCCTCTCCTATTCCTACAGCTGCAAGTAAAAAATGCCTGACCTGCGAGCAGATCCATGGCACAGATTTTCTGACAGTAAGAACCAAAGGGCCAACCACTAAGAAACAGGTGAGAAATGGAGCTGATGACAACACACACTAATGAGCAAACCAGGGGAATATTTAAACAACCCACCGAAGAAAACTTCATGACTGAAGCTTAAGGAAACCTAAATGTTTACCAAAGCAATTTGCATTCTCTTTGTTTTCCTGTACCCATCATTTACACTGTAACTGCTTCAGTTCACTCTGCTTTTCACACAACCAGTAGCAGTTTGGAGACTAAAGGACATGCAAGTTTTCACATTAGTGGGATGTTTGCTAATGTATTCCACAATCACAGACATTAGTCTATTTGTTCAGGGGGATGGCTTTAGCTTTACTCCCAGCCAGCCTTTCATATTGCTCTGAGAGCAGGAGTCAGAGAGCAAGATCAAAGAATATTTAAATGTGGTTAATAAAAAATCCTAGTTTAGGTGGTTTGCATTATGTATCTCATTCTTTATTCAGTCTGATGCAGCTCCTGGGTCATGGCAAAGTGGTTTTACTTTTCATCTTCATGGAAAAGTGAGACTAAATTCTTACTCACCCATCGGCAACAAAGTACTGCTATTAAGCCCAGCTAATGAAGGGGGTAAAACAAAGTGATAATTTGTTACTTGGCAGTAAGGGGAGCAGTAAAGAATTCTGTCTTGGCTTTACTTCTCTGTGTCTGTTGTGTCAGTTTTGATTTAGATTCTTTACATTCCTTCCCTTCTTTGTTCAGAACATGAACAATGTAGACATATGACACTGGAAATGGCAAAAGGCAAAAATAAATACCAGGCATTTACATTAATAACACCAGAAAGAATTTACAAGAAGACAGAATAGATGAAAAATACTGTCAACCTGGATAAAAATGTCTATAAATACACATGTACAGATCTGACATTTTATTCCAGTGTATGGCTCGATATAACCCTGCAACAATGAATACCCTTCCATTTCAAAAATGATCAAAACATTAAGAGCTGAATTCTGATATGCTTAGTCCAACTTAGTAGAAATCTACTTTGAAAAGAAATCCATTGACTTAGAACAACCTGAGGAGCTAGAAACTGTTCAGAATAAATAGAAGCATCATTCTGCCAGAATTGCACAGAAACCTGTCTGATTCTTTTATTCTTTCGCTCTTTTTAACACCTGTTATCTACTTATTCCAGAATAAAAAGGTTAGCATATTGATATGTCCCCACATATCAACTAGAATGGCAATAGCTTCTCTGAAAAACATACAGTCTCTATTGAATATGTCAGAAAGAGAAAAAAATACCATTTTCAGTTCTAACAAAAGAGCTTCCAGATACTGCATAAAAAGGTTTTTAGAGGTTCGCTTTTATGTGAAGAAAACAACTTAATTGTACACATTTTGCCTAACATTTGGATGTTTTTTAATCAATGTTTCAAAGAGATTCTAAATGTGATTCAGTATGACAGAGCAGGTGGAGCATAAAATGAGTCATAGAAGAACAGATGAGAGGTCTATCAAAATCAGGATACTTTCTCCAACAACTTCTTACACCAGATGTTTCAGAGGACTAAAAAATAAATAACTCAATATCAGAATTAAATTAGAGTTGGAGGCAGGAAGTAGAGAGTGCTCTTTATGGAGCTAGAACGAGTTTTATTATATCCTGACTGTGATGGACTGATGACCTTTATAAGATCATCCAAAGTAGGTTATTCACAAATCCTGTTCTTCAGAAGGCCACTTAGCCCTTTCCTAACCTATCCACTTTGAAAGACTTTGGAAACAAAAGATAAATATTCTAAACATTGTCTTACACATTCACTTTTTCATATAGGGTAGTTTCTTCCGTTACTGGCTCTAATTTGTGCTCCAACAGTTCAGTTAGTATATTCAGACCTTTACCAAAAAAAACACCAAACAAAAAAACCCCAATGAATTAACCCAAACCAACCGATCAAACCAACAAACCAAACAAAAAAAAACCAAAACAAATTAAAAAAAACCCCCACACCTCCCAAAAATCAACCAAACAAAAAAAACCAACTAACCAACCAAAAAACAAAAAACAGGAAAAAAAAATAAGGAATTACACATGCTTGAAAAAAAAAGGGAAAATATCAGCTATGAAATTAATATTTAGAGAATTGTACATATTACAGAATTAGGAATACATTTACATATATTAGTCAATAAATTTATTTCTAAATTACTGAAGAACAATACTCATAGCTAGGCTAAAATGGCCTATATTTTAAATTATCGCTTCAGTTTTTAGTTTAGTATCCTGCAATATAGGAACGCAGTATTTGGGATAAGAGATGACCCCCACATGAATACAAGGCTGTAATTCACTGAAAGAACTCAGCAGATTTCTTAAACTAGAAGTCAAAAGTCGACCTCAGAGACTGAAATACAGCTGGGCATCTGGTGGAAGCCCTTTTGTTGGTATTTATAATACATTGAAAATATTTCTCTGATCCTGTAAGTTTTTTCCAAAGGTGGAAAAAAAAGAAATACCTGTATCTTACTTTTGTCAAACAGAACACTATACTGTAGGCAAGCAGTGACACTGGTGATTTCTCCTCTATAACTCCCTTCATGAGCTGGAATACAATAATGGTAAGTGAGCATATGAATGTTTATATGTCCTGGTTCATTTCTTTTCTCAGTACTTAATCCCTTTGCAGATACCAAGAGAAGGTAAGACAGCCCTAGCTGTGATGGAAATTAGATTGACATTAGATTCACATTATCACACCTTGGAAAAACCCTGAATGACCCTGATAGACTTTATTCTATATGAGTTGCAATTATGTTCCACGCTAATGCAATGCATATGACTCCTGCATAATATAGCTATAATCACTGAAAACAATCTTTAGTAATTTTGGTCACAAAAGAATCACTGTCTTCAAGGGGTTTTTTAAACGTTGTTATTTTTCTTTTCCACCATCTTTCAACTTAACAGTCCACATATGGAAGTCCATGTTTAATCCAGACTTCTACTCATATAGCTGAAATTACACTAAGGTCCAAGGCTCCTGTAGTATCTTTACCACACTCACAAAATAATTTTGTTATGATCAAGTTAAAAAGGTTTGAAGTACAAACATTTCAAGCATATGGTTTATCTACTCAACCTGGAAGGCAGAAAAGACAGAACATGGCCAAGAGTCTTGAAGAATCTCGAAATGTGCAGAAGCGATCTGTCTCAACCCTCCCTGGAGTTAGAAACACTGACTGTGCTTCAGAAAACCCCTTTGGATTTTAGATCTGAGAAAACACAGGTAAAGGTTCTTCTTTTGTACAAGTACTTCTCATTCTGACTAACTGACCAGTTTGTTTCTCCATTTTAAGAATGTTTCTTATAGTGATGGAACATCAAAATAAGTCATCAGGGAGAAAGGAAAGATAGTTCCTATCCCACAGCCCCTCAAGGATGGCAGAAGTCAATTCCATTTGTAACATTTCAGTATAATTTTGAATATTAATAAAAGGAGGGGAATAGTTTCCTCAGGACATTTCTACAGACATACAAACTTTTGGAATGTCTTTCATAATAACCTCCAAACAGTGAAAAATTTTCAAATTGTTCTCAAAATTGAAGGGAATCCAGATTTTGTCTTTTCTTCCGTCTTTCTGTTAATGCTTTTTTTTCTGTTACTATTTTCTAGCTACTATCTGCATTTGTACAAGGATGTTGTTTACTTTTTCTGAAATGAAATATGCTTAATATCAACAGATTACGTGAAAAGCAGCAGTTTCTTCCTCTAGTAGATTAGGATTTCAGAGAAATAAACCTTTGCTACAAGTTCAAAAAAGGTCACCGTTTTATTATTTGATAGCTTTATTAGGCACACAGTATGTATGGTATTGAATGAAATATTCCTTAAGATTGTAGAAGGACTAAATGCAAGGGGAGAAGCTTATGTCTGCATGAAAAAGTGTTAAATACATATCCTGCTTTTTAAAGATTTTTATGCATAGCAAATAAATTATGTTTGCTTTTCATATTTCACATGAAATGGGCATTAATTACCCATGTGTGCTTTAGCCATTTGCAGTTCATATGGCAGTACTTATAAATAATCATCAGAAAATGCTTGGGGAGAATTGGAGAGATTCATTTGACAGAACAAATCAAAAACTCTGCTGTCAGCTGATAAGTTAGGCAAGAAGTGCATCTGGGAAAAAAAGGAAAATGTCAAAGGCTGAAGAGAAGGAAGAAATGAGCAATAATAATGATTCATGAGTTGGGGAACTATTCCATATAGTGAAAAAGTTAAAGAACTCATTCTTTTTTAGCTGATCAAAAAGAAGAGAAATGTCTGGATTATAGTAATTAGACTATCTCTGGAGAGATGAAATAGTGAATACTGAAGGGCTCTTTAAACTGATATAAAAAAAAAATCATAAAATGACCCAAGAGCTAGATATTGTAGCTGTACTCACAGAAAACAGGGCTAAGGTCAACTTTATTAACAGTAAGAGTGATTAACAGTTGGAAGAAAAGAAAGTAGTGGGCTTCTCATCTCTTGGATGGTATCAAATAATGAAAAAAGGCTTTTCAGTAAGGTATGTTTTAATGAAATATAGCTAGGGAAAAGCTACTTACAGGATATTTGGTATATTATCTTCAGGATGGAGAATTTCACAGTCAATTATGATGTTAACCTTTAAACATATTCTAAATAAATCTCTTGGTCAGTTCTGTGAGTATCTTGAATGAGATGGGTGATTCATCAGATTAGTCTTCCCTAAGCAGAAAGTTATGCTTATTTAAAAGTCTTTCTATTTTAGTATTGTCTTCCATAACCATAGCTATTACGTTTCAGGGCCTCCCTACTTTTCAAGGTATTGCCTTTGCAACCATGTCAAATGTTTTTTTAACAATACCAACAGTTATATGTAAATGAATATTCAAATTAATATTTCCAGTCAGGTATCTTATCAGATTTATAGCTAGGGTTAGATTTACTTTGCCAAACTTGCCACCTGTATCAAGCTTATAACGTGGATATAAGCTTGTAATGCAATTTAAGTAATTTTTGAAAGACTAACTAATTAAATATTAATACCAATTATGAAGATGGCAAAATTTGAGAATCTGAAAGAATACAGAAAAAGACATTAATCTAACTTAAATGTAACCATCTAAAAGTTAGGCATTTTGTATGCTCTCATTAAGTTCTCTGTTCAGTTAGTGCAAACAGGCAATTCCAGAGAACAGTTTATTCCTGTGTGTTAATGTCTTTGGATGGGATGACTTGGTCTCTGGAGAAAACCTTTGTTTCCCTCAGTCAGTTCTGGAAGCTTTCGGCTTGATGAGATACCTGCTTTTAGGCAGCTCAAATTAGTCAAGATAGCATCTCAGCATTTCTTATTTCTTCCCATGTATTCAACATTGTTTTGACAGTGCATGCTTTCTGTCTCTCTTAGAAATACAGATCCCAGGGCAGAAACTTTACAGCTGCCCAACTATTTTTCTCACTAAAAGTAGAAAAGCTTCAGCTTCACCACACTGTTCTCTCAGGCCACCCATTTACCTCTTAGCTGAGCTGTTGTGGAGTATTGGGATCTTCAGACAAGATGACACTACTTGGGAAAAAAAAAAAAGACAAATGTTATATACCACCTTTCACTTTGCCCATCTTTCTTCTCCACAGTATTTTCTATAATAGAAGGCTTTTGCAGGCATAAAGAAAAGAGAGGACAAGGAATTTCCTTTTGTCCCTTTATCCTTTTCTTTGGAAAAATTAAATCACATATCCCCACTAATAACCACAATGGCCAAGAGGGCTGGTGGGACCAAGGTCAGACATACCAAGAGTTACTCCATGTTCTGTGTCCTTTAAGCTCTGAAACCTGAATGGAAATTCACTCCAACAGTACATGTTTGCTTAATTTAAATTACTCCCCTCAGGAAAGCTAAGACAAGCTGTATGAAGACTGATTCAGCAGATAAATTTACCATGTTCCTAATACTGATGCAAGTCTTGCTAACAGGGGATACCTGAACTTACATAAGTGAAGAAAGTGGTGGGGAATCATATGTGTCCAAAGAAGATGACCTGAAAGTTGAAGAATAAAAATAATAAAGAAAATAAGCCTACCTGTACAATAGAAGTGTGCATACAAGAACTGTATGGTATAGGGAATACATAAAAAAGAACAATGAACCTACATGCCACTCCTTTATTATCATGAGGTAACCATATGGCCTTGACAAGTGTTTTTCCTCTTCTTTTCTTTCCCACCAAAGTACATAGAGGCAGGGATCTCCTAAGATGTGGAAAAGCTCCTTTCTTTAGCACCAAGTAACAACCAGTCCACAGGTGGTGCAACTTGTCTCCCATTTGGATCACAGATGTGTCTGTCTACTCATGCAGCTTTTTTACTGAAAAAAAAGATCAGCTTTCCAGGTAAATCACAGGATAGCCTAGTGACTGACTGCATTTGTGTGAGGATATTTGGGGTAACTGCAGTCAAGACTGCTGTACCTACTTAGAAGGATTACTTGACATGATCTAAGGTAACTGCTCAGTCACTATTAACACATTGTCAGAATTCATCTGGATGCCCAGGCATGCTTTTGCTCACAATAGAAGAGTGAAAAATATAGTTTAACAAAGAAGACTGTATTTTATGCAGAGCTTATCCACACAGATTTGAAGGATCATATGGATGGGCAGTATTCATGCCAACTATTGCAAGCCTGTAACTTCCCATATTGACTAACATCAGGCTGCAGTTGAAACTGGGGTGGTTAAAGCATTTATCACTCTGACCTGTCCATATCAATCCTCTCCAAGCTCCCAAACTGCTGTAGTTTACAGTTTAGTCCAATGAGGTAAACAGGAGCCAACTGCAACTACTTCTAATGTGCCAGGCTAGGGTACAGTGGCCACTCAGAAACTTATGCATGTTAACCCATCCATGTTTCTGGGGAAGCAAAATCAGGGAAGGTGTCAGCCATTTCATTCATGCACATCTAGCATGCAGTGCAGTATGAGTCAATACAGTGGGGGATACTTACACCCCATCTCAGACATTAAAAAAAATATTGGATTTTTAAGTCTGAGCAGTTCTTATTATCGGAGAGAAATAGGAATTTTCAACCAGTGATTGAAATAATCCCTTTTTACTAAGGTCACCAATGGAGAGATTTACAGAGCAATTCAGAGTACCCAGTTAAATGAAACTCCTTCTCTGCCAGCTCCACCAGGGTTCCTTTTTATGTGAGATTATCTCACACATGCAAGGAGCAGGAGGAAAAGAGAGAGATCTATATCATTTTCACAAGCATTCTTTTTCATGAGTATTTAGTAAGAATGCCCAGAAACTACCATGCATTTTCTTCAGAAGTATACATGTAACAGTACTGATTAGTATGCAGATATGAAAGGAGTATTGTTATGTAACTCAGATTTATTTTATTTAAACTTCAATATTAAACTTCAAAAAATACCTTTCAATGCCTTTGAGATCAGTTTATCTTTGTTCAAAGGACTTCTCAAGTGGGTATTATGTTTCATAGAATATGCTTTAAAAGAAACTTCTTTAAAGTAGGGCAACATTGCATTTTGCAAACTGTTGAAGTGAAAAAATTAAATACATACTTTTTCATTAGAATTATCTGTGGTGTTTGAACTGATACACTTTTGGAACATTTCAATATTATTCTCAGGTTGATTTGATTTTTCTGAGAGAATTTTTATGTTAAAAAATTAATAATTTTTATGGTTTGTTTTGTGGGTTTTTTTCATTTTGTTTGATGATCAAGTGAAACCACTTAAAGTCTTGAACTTTAAGTATTAATAATGGGCACAGTATGCCCTTGACTTACCCTTTTGTGAGTTATTCGGAGTCACATTAGCTACATTCAGCTGCATCTAAATTGGTTTTCCACTTATTCCTTTTATCAATATTTCATACTCTGATGTGAAAAAACCTCAGCTCTCTCCCCCTTTCTTATTTTATCATTTGAAGGTAAATGCCTAGTTTTTGTAAGAAAGCTCTATATATGTTCTGCTTCCCACACTTAAAAAAAAAAGTTTCAGATCATCACACAACCACACTTATGAAAGAAAGTTCCACCATTTCAGAAAGAATCTTGATGAAGCAGGAGCATATAAAAGTAATTACCTTATGTGAAATCCATTACTGAAACTAAAATGAGGAGGGTTTGAGTGTTTCATTGTGGGCGACTGTGCAGCTTCCAGCATAGGTTATTAAACACCAAATTTCAGTAACAACTGGCAGCAGTTCAATAACATACGTGAAGTGAGTAACAGTATTTCATTTTTGTCTCTCATCATGAAGAATGTCAATAAATAATTGTATGTTATCCGTACTGAAATATTTCCTTAAAATACAGGCTCATCTGGGGTAAAACTTTGCAATGGATTTATGTATCACAATATAATACAGGATGAAAAAGCCCAGATTGCCTCACACGATGAAAATGCATTTGAGTGAAGGCTAATAACTATCTTAATTAGATTTTATCAGTATGACCTGCTGAATAGTTTTTAATGATCACAAGTGCTCATGACCCTAATTCTATTTACACCTCTCACCATCAAGATTGAGAAAGGCACCTAAGCAGGTCTGCAGGAGTCTAGAGAAATTTTACTCCCTTCATTTTCTGTATTTTCACAGCTGTTACTCTCCTTAAAAGATCTTACATTAAAAAAATTTAACTTCTTTACCTCCCAGAAGGCAGAGGCAGATACACCAATGCATTTCAGCACTGTTCCAGTGATGGGAGACAAAGACATAATTTAACAGGACAAAAATGCTAGGCTTATAACTGTATAACCACAACTTCAAGCAAAGAAGAGGAATAGTAATTTAATGATGTTTTGTTAGCCCGGAAATTAGGAGATGTGTGTCATAGCTCATAGATTTTCCATGTGACAAACATGGAAAACAAGTTACCCAAACATGTAATTTCTCTGCTCTTCAGACCACCATCTATAACACAAGATGAATATGGGTTTTTTCCCTTACAAGGATATTTGGAATTATTAGTACATCTTCTAGACAGGTAAAAGTGTAATGTTTTAGATGAGAGACAACATCTTACAAATTAAATCGTGGGCTGGAGCTGACTCATGACTGGGCAGCTTAGAGTGTTGGAAGAGCCAGTAGACAACTGCTTGTATTTGTGTATATAGACACCTTTAGCCTGTGGCAAATATTCCTGAAGTCGCACAAAGTCAACCAACTTATGTTTTTGTTGTGCAGTTTCTCTGCCAAGGACCTAAAGGGCAAAGAAAAGGGAAATATCATGAGAAGTAACCATCTTCCAATATTTGACACAAACTTTAATTTCCTTACATGCAAATACAGCAGCTGCAAGAAAGCATGGTGAGTTTAACTTACGCATTGCTGCCTCTGACCTTGCTTCTTAGTGTCAGAAGTAGTGGTTCAGTAATCAATCTGAAGGAAAAATAAAGGTACCTGAAGGGGGCCTACAGAAAGGCTGGGGAGGGGCTTTTTACAAGAGCACATAGTGATAGGACAAGGGCTAATGGTTTGAAACTGCAGGAGGAGAGATTTAGGTTAGAGATCAGAAGGAAATTCTTTACTGTGAGGGTAGTGAGACACTGGAACAGGTTGCCCAGAGAAGTTGTGGAGGCTCCACCCCTGGGGCTGTTCAAGCCCAGGTTGGATGGGCCTCTGAGCAACCTGGTCTAGTGGGAGGTGTCCCTGCTCATGCAGGGGAGTTGGAACTCGATGATCTTTAAGGTCCCCTCTAACTCTAACCATTCTATGATTCTATGATTCTCTGTATCTGCATAAAAGAACTTATACATCTCGTAGGGTTCCCAAACCATCCTCCTCTGAACTGTCTAGAACACAAGTCTTATGAGGAGCAACTGAATGAACTGGGATTGTTTAGTCTGGAGAAAAGGAGGCTGAAGGGAGCCTTTTTTGCTATCTACAACTATCTGAAAGGAGGTTGTAGTGATTTGGGCACTGGTCTCTTCTTCGAAGTAACAAGCAATAGGACAAGGGTAAATTACTTCAAGTTTCAGTAGGAGAGGTTTAGATTGGATATTAGAAAAAAGTTTCTTCACTGAAGGAATTGTCAAGCATTGCAACAGGCTGCCCAGGGAAGTAGCAGAGTCACTGTCCCTTGAGGTATTTAAAAGGCATGTAGATGTGGTACTTAGGGACACGGTTTAGTGGTGGACTTGGTAGTGTTGGGTTGATGGTTGGATTTGATGGTCCTAAAGCTCTTTCCCAAAGTAAAAAATTCTGTGATTTCATGAAACCCCCACTGACACGTCATGAGACAATATGAAGGTTTAACAAATGGTGTCCTTGATTACTTGCAATGGTCTTCAATGGCACCATGGTTTTCTTGGACTGCCATTCTTTTTTTTGAAAAGCACCACAGCTGTGAAAGCAACGATTTCAATAATTGCTCTCTCTACTTCAACATCTTGGAATTTTAAGGGTAACAGTGTGTTCTTCAGGGATCTCAGTGGACAGCTTTCCATAGGACAAAAGCCACGTCTTCTGAGAATAAAAATACATATATTAAATACATTTTAAAATTAGCCTTTCTTATAGGCTGATTTCACATGATTTTTTCAAAGTAAAACTCTGGGAATATGGCATAAAAAATTCATCATTACACTATATTAGCAACTCTTTCTGTAATTTTAGAGAAGCCATTTAATAATGTGCTATTTCAGAATCGTAAAAGGGAAGGAGGAGCCTTATTACAACCATCCAGGGCCGTGTGTGTCATGGCTTCCTCAGACTTATTAGACCAGTAATCCCCTGGAAAAATTGCCACACAATACAACTGAAAGATGAGTCAGGGGAGAACTGAAATAAAGAAACAAAAACAGTTGTAACACACAAATAGGATTTGCACAAGAGTACACTAGAATACCTCAGGATAAGGAAGACAACTCTTAAAAGCAGCAGGAAGCAAATTACACCATCTGTTCAAAAAACGGAGCCTTATTAAAGTACCTTCAGGGCTGCACATAAACACTGTCTCCAGTGCCTTTTGCAGTGTGCCTATTACTGCCTAGAAATGCTTCAGAAGAACAACCCACTGAGACCTGTAATCTCCAGTCAAAGGCAATTATTATAAATGCATCTGAAAACATAGCTGAGCTTTCAAAAGCTCACCACATATGTTCTGCTGGATCGCAGAAGTCTCACTCTGATGTAATCATCTACTAATCTTTAGAAAAGGAAGTTCAAATTAATTTAAGGTATCTGACTTTTGTACAAATTATGTATAAATACCACAGTAAGGCCAAGACAAATAAGTCATACCTTTGTAAGTTTTTGCAAAAAAAAAATTATTTCAAGATTCAAACCAACAGCTGTATTATCTACATATCAGTATCTCACCTATGTACAGTGGATAGATGAAAACCAGCCTTAAATTTGAGTATAAATAAATATACACAGAGTACAAACAAAACTGGAAGAGGATTTTTGTACCAGGTCCCACAGGAAAATATCTGAGGAAAAGCCCAGTAGAAAAAAATTCTTCTAAATTTATTTTTTTTTTTCTTAGATGGAGTAAGACAACTAAAGGAACCTCCCACTCAGGCAGAAATGCTACTGCTTTTTCTTTGGACTGAATCACAAGGTCAAATTCTTCAAAGTGTGTTTGGCATGTAGTGTATAGGGGGGGGGGGAAATTATATCTCTGTATATATATACTCACACAGTAAAGCAGTCAATGCAACCATATTAAGATTGTGGAAATCAGCATCCTACCTTTGCTTGAGACGTAAATCCTAAATTTCAAGAGGAAATCGGTGTGACCATGTAGCCCTGTGATATTGTATTGTCATGACTAGTAACAGACCATAAGCTTTTTACTGAGTTTGCACGGCCTCAGAACTGAGCTTGTCATGCTTATTTTGTCTGAAGTTACCTTGACCTGCCTACAGCTATGTTTTATTTAGTTTAGCTGTGACAGCAATTTTTCTAACTGAGCAAGTAGTGATGGATAACTTGCTTTAATTGTGCTTATCTTTGTATGGCACAAACACAGTTTTATATAGATAGCACTTATAAGCAGTTACTCTACATAGAATGAGGCATTTATGACTATACCATAGTGATGTAGTATAGAGAAACAGGAATCTGGTATGATAACAAGAGGCCTTGAGAAGTGGACACAAGATGTAGAGCAGAGCAGAGAAGATATAGGAAGATAAGTGATGTGGCACAGGCACAGGCTGGCACTGGACACCCCACAGCTATACACAACTCACACGCAGTCAGTTATAGTAATGCAGTCCTGGAGCTGGGCAAACCTATGGGTAATGAGGAGGACAGTAGTAGCTAACATACCTAAAAGGCACCATGTACAGTACATTTGGATGTAATATGGTGCTGCAGACTAATGAAGAATGAGAAAAGATTTAAAAGTGTGTTACAAAACACATGAAAAGGATACCAACTGGATCCTACAGTGAAGAATAAACCATTAAAATGAACAAAACATTCCTCCCAGTGAAGGATTGCACATGTTTGGCAACTCCCATTATGAGCAGGAGAGGGACTAGAAACTAAAGAGTATGTGTAGAGCTGCCTTGCCCAGTGTTTTGTAGGACTATGATTACCTTCTCACATGACTTCATGTTGGGGGCTCACGGTCTATAATTGAGTAATCATCTATTTCCCCTCCTTCCTCATTTTAGTCAATCATCCAGTGACTTACAGAAGCCATTCCTTTTATTAGTTCCTAAAGTCTTGTTTTCCTTTCAAATATGTTTTAAAAAAATTGTATTTTTATAGTGAAAATTCAATCCGAAGTCTGATTCACGTTTTTAAGTATAATATTAATGTTGAAAGCAATGTATGGATTCAATAGCCTTGCTGAAGGAGGGACAATCCGATCTGTGGAGGACAACAAAAACCCCTGGAATCAATAATTTGTAAAAAACCCAAACCCACTCTCCATCATCTTTGAGAGGTTTGGAGAACAGGAGAGGTGCCTGAGGACTGGAGGAGGGGTAATGTCACTCCAGTTTTCAAAAAGGGCAAGAAGGAAGACCTAGGGAACTAGAGGCTGATTAGTCTCACCTCTGTCCCTGGTAAGGTGTTAGAAAAAATTATTCTGGACGTCATCACAAAACATGTGAAATCAAAAAATATCTTTGGGAGAAGTCAGCATGGATTCACCCAAGGGAAATCCTGCTTGACCAACCTGTTTGCCTTCTATGATGTCATTACTGGCTGGCTAGATGAGGGAGAGTAGTGGATGTAATCTGTCTTGACTTCAGCAAGGCTATTGATACTGTCTTCCATAACATCCTCATTAGGAAACTCAGCAAGAGTGGGCTTGATGAGTGGACAGTGAGGTGGATTGAGAGCTGGCTGTGTGACAATGCTCAGAGGGTGGTGATCAATGAATCAGGGTCGAGTTGGATGCCTGTAACCAGCAGTGTCCCCCAGGAATCAATACTCGATCTGGTCTTGTTCAATGTATCCATCAATGACCTGGACAAGGGGACAGAGTGTAACCTCAGCAAGTCTGCTGATGATACCAAACTGGGACGGGTGGCTGACACTCCAGAGGACTGTGCTGCTGTTCAGTGTGACCTGGGCAGGCTGGAGAGTTGAGCAGAGAAGAACCTTGTGAGGTCCAATAAGAGCAAGTGTAGGGTCCTGCACCTGGGAAGGAAGAACCCCAAGCACCAAGATAGGTTAGGGGTGGACCTGCTAGAAAGTAGTTCAGAGTAAAAGTATCTTGGAGTTCTGATAGACAGTAAACTATCCATGAGCTAGCAATGTCCCCTTGTTGCCAAGAAGGCCAACAGAATCCTGGATGGCATAAAGAAGAGTGTGGCCAGTAGGTTGAGGGAGGTCATTCTCCCACTCTACTCTGCCCTGGTGAGGCCACAGCTGGAATACTGCATCCAGTTCTGGGCTCCCCAGTTCAAGAAAGACAGGGAACTACTGGAGAGAGTCCAGAGGAGGATGACAAAGATTATAGGGGGGTTGGAGCATCTCTCTTATGAGGAAAGGCTGAGAGAGCTGGGACTCTTTAGCCTGGAGAAGAGAAGGCTGAGGGGAGACCTTACCAATGTATTCAAGTATCTAAAGGGTGGGTGCAAGGAAGATGGAGACAGGCTCTTCTCAGTAGTTCCCAGTGTCAGAATGAGAGGCAATGGGTACAAGATGGAACACAGGAAGTCCCATTTAAACATAAGAAAAAACATCTTTGCAATGAGAGTGACAAGGCAATGGAACAGGCTACCCAGGGAGGTTGTAGAGTCTCCATCTCTGGAGGTATTCAAAACCCACCTGGATGCAGTCCTGTGCAAAGTGGTCTAGGTTATCCTACTTCAGTGGGAGAGTTGGACTAGATGATCTCTAGAGGTCCCTTCCAACTCTAACAAATCTGTGATTCTGTGATCTGTGAAAAACCCAAAACCAAACCAAAACCAAAACAAAAAAAATCTGCTTAATAGGTAAGGGTAGAAAAAACAGCAAAACCCAGGTAATTTCCTTGCTAGCCTTGCTAGTTTATACTTTCCTAAAGGAAGAACATGTTACCAAAACACTAGAATAGAATAAAATAATTTAAACAGCTTCTGAAAACCTGCTGCAAAATTGTAACTGCACTTAGCCTTTTGAAGAACAGCACACATGTCGACTATCATTGTGTTCCTCAGAGAGCTGAAGTCACTTCTCAGAACACACCGTTTGTACTGCCATGACCTCTTACTGTGTCTTATTGCTGTGTTATCTACTCTATCCTACTGCCAGAAAAGGATTGCTGAGCATTTATGTAGCTTTGCATCTTTTATGTGACATATCCCAGGGCCATAAGTAGCATCAGGATAACTTTGAGGCAGGTTGAATGTTATTAATTCCCATGGGCAGGTCCTGGAGGATTCAGTGCTGAGTAGATCTGGAAGGGCAGAAGATGAGTGGAGTAGCAGAGCAGGAAAAGTAGTTCTCCTAGTGAGGAGCATTTGTGAACACAAATACATTAGGAAGAACATGAATTTGACAAAAAGTCTATTTGCAGTTATAGCCACCTCTGTTCCTCCACATTTGTCAAGAGTGATTTTATTTTCAGAGATCCTTGAAAAGCAAGGGAATGCACACTAAATATCTGCTTAGCAGCAAACAGTAGAAAGTAACATATAGGACTAAGAAAAAGCAGGAATCTGTGTGGGTGGTCAATTGGCTGACAGGTTGGGCTCAAATAGTTACAGTAAATGGGGTTACATCTGGCTGGTGACCAATCACCAGTGTAGTTCCCCAGGGCTCAGTTTTGGGCCACTGCTTTTTGATATTTCTATAAATGATCTGGACACAGGAGTCCAATGTACACTAAGTTTGCCAATGACACTGAATTAGGAGGAGCTTTGAACCACCTCAAAGGTAGAAAGGCCTTACAGGGAGATCTGGATATACTAGAGAGCCAGGCAATCCCCAACCATATTTAACAGAGAAAACATTTAATTCTTAAACATTTGAGTTGGAGGGGTGGCTTGGGGATGTTCCCAGTCCCGCTCTCCACAGCCACTCGGTAGTTTGGGGAACTGTTGCTTCTGTGGGATCACTGCTCCAAATCTGGGGACTGGCAAAAGAAGCATTAATGTTTCCCCCAAGCCTTCAGGCAGCCTCACAGCCAGGCACAGCCCTCCTGCAGGCTCCTCCTGCTTGACTGTGTGGGGCTGGGGCACTGGGGATGCAGCCTGTCCCCCAGCAGCTCCAGGTGCTCCTGCACGTCCATCCTGCTGAAGGGGAGGGAGGGCTCCCCAGGGAGAGTCCCACCACAGGTCTCCAGTGCCTCTTGCCCCTTGGCCCTTTGGCCAGGTCTGCCTTCATCTGCAGGTGGAGATGTTTGGTTGATGCCTGGGTGGACAGGACAGCATGGCAGCCCTTCAGGACACATTTCCCTGTGGTCATGGCTATGGCTGGGGGGCTGCCACAGGATGTCTGCACATCCGCAGGGCTCTGTGCCCTGTCCCTTGATGTTCAGGGATCCACTCCTGCTAATTCTAAATTTCTGAAAGAAGACAAGGGGTTTCCTTCTCTAATTTATGATGGCAACTTCTATAGTGAATTCTCATTATTTTAAAATACACTTTTATTTCTTTTCTTATCCTAAACTCAGACTGATCTTTCTCACTCCACAAACTCCTCTTGCAAAGAAAAAATTCTGAAATACCTCATCTTCACACAGAATTTTTAAGGGTTTACAGTTGTATAAGTGATCGGGATTTAGAGGAAAACTTGCCTTGGTGGTACATAAATTGTGATGCTCACTTGTACTCACACCACTAAAGCCACTGAGATTTGCAACCTTTATTTCAATGAGTCATCTGTACTAATAACCAGTGAGTGCTGCATACCAGCTCAACCAAAAAAATCCTAATAACTTATTTGTGTCTAATTTATAGAATCATAGAATGGTTTGAGTTTGAAGGGACCTTAAAGATCATGTAGATCCAACCCCTCTGCATTGTCAGGGACAACTCTCACTAGATCAGGTTTCTCAAAGCCCCGTCCATCCTGGCCTTGAACACTTCCAGGGAGGGGGCATCCACAACTTCCCAGTGCAACCTGTTCCAGTTTCTCCCCACCCTCATAGTGAAGGATTTCCTCCTAATGTCTAACCTAAATCTCCCCTCTCAAGTTTTATTCCATTATCCCTTGTCCTATCACTACAAGCCCAAATTGGGTAGTTATAACTCTGAATCATACACTACTCAGTGCACACAAAGTAGATTTATTAATAAAGAAAGAGCCAATGATACACAGTAATCTTTCCAAATATAAGGACACTTAAAACTCAGATGACCTCTGATATTTGTGTCAATAACTTTTTAGATTATTTTCATACTGATTTAAAATTATTTCAGAAAAGTTTCAGACGGGTGTTATACTGTGAATTCTAAAATATTATTGTCATAGGTGAACTATTATTTTGAATTCAGGTCATACATCTCTTCAGAAAGGTGTTATTAGTGCAATTATATCATTACTCAATGATAAGATGCTAGCATGAAATTTTTAGTTTCAGAACATTCTTTAAGTTAGAGTCATAGAACCTAGAACTGACCAGGTTGGATGCTTTCCTCAAAAGATCATCTGGTTCAACCTTTCATGGTGAAGGGAGCCTAGATGAGATCATCTAACACCTTGTCCAATTGCATCTGGACAACCTCCAGTGATGGGGACTCTACCACATCCGTGGAGAGGTTGTTCCAGTGAATTCTTGTTCTCAATGTAAAAAATGTCTTATCTTGAGATGAAACCTCTCCCAGTGCACCTTGTACCCATTGCCCCTTGTCTTCTCTATATGGCTCCCCATGAAGAGAAAGTCTCTGACCTCTTTGTATCCAAGTATCTCTGTATTTTAAGTACTGGAGTACTGTGATGACGTCACCCCTGAGCTGCCTTCTCTCCAGGGAGAAAAGACCCAGCTCCTTCAGTTGTTCCTATGTTTCTTTCTATACCAGATGAAACAACATCACTGCCTGAAAAACATATATGACTATGTACTTGCCTCTAGAAATAAATACATATAAGAAATATGTGTGAAATGTAGCAAAGATGAATTAACATTAAGACTATAAATATGAGAATGACTTATTGTATAGGGTTGGTTTAATTATTTTAAATTCCAACAAAATTTCTAAGGTATCTTATATTTCACCTTGTCATTTTGACTGATTTCTGCCATATGTATTCCTTATTAGATTATTTGCTATTATGTTAGGTCTCTCAGATTTCAAGTATTTTTTTCCCTCAAGATATTTGCAATGTCATGCTACTTAACCTCTAACTACAAAGATGTATTGGAACCATAGTAATATATCTCATTGAACCTTCACTTGGTTTTCCAATAAAAAATGTCACTAATCCATTTCTCTTTCTACAGTTTTACAATAATTACATGTAATTTCACATAGTTTTTGGCTGTGTTTTGTTTATGGAGACTGTATCTATTGTGCTAAAACATTTTTTTTTTCAGTCAGGTCCTGCTAATATCCAGTTATCCAGCTGAGTTACAGAATCACAGAATCACAGAATCACCAAGGCTGGAAAAGACCTTTAAGATCATCAAGTCCAGCCAATGACCAACACCACCACACCATCTAGACCATGGCACTAAGAGCCACATCCAGCTTTTCCTTGAACACATCCAGGGATGGTGCCTCCACCACTTCCCTGGGAAGTCCATTCCAATGTCTAATCACCCTCTCCATGAGGAAGTACTTCCTAATATCCAACCTAAACCTCCCCTGGAGCAGCTTCAGGCTATGCCCTCTTGTCCTGTCACCAGTTGCCTGGGAGGAGAGCCCAGCCCCCACCTGCCTACAACCTCCCTTCAGGTAGTTGAAGAGAGTGATGAGGTCCCCCCTGAGTCTCCTCTTCTCCAGGCTAAACAACCCCAACATCCTCAACCTCTCCCTAGAAGACTTTCCCTCTAGTCCTTTCACCAGCCTTGTTGCTCTCCTCCAGACCCGCTCAGAGGTCAAATTCATTCAGTGATCATCTTTATTAATGTAAGTCCTAAATTGAAGCTTTTTACCTTGTCTACCAGTCACAGAAAGAGAACCCAGTTTGCTTTTGGCTACTTCTCACATTTTAGACCAGTATCCATGCATCACTATGAAGTGAAATAGGTTTAGTTTGAAAAAATATATTTATTCCTCCTTAAAACATGTTTTCCCAACCAAAACATATAAAACTCATAAAAATTTATAGGCTTACAAGGAAAACTAACTCTAAGTTGATGCTATTCTCTTGCACATAGACTGCTGGCAGCTAATCTCTCTGATTATGCAAAGATGGAATTATAGTATGAATTACTGATGCTCTTCTAGGCTTGGATTCCCCACTTCAAAAGGAGGAATTCTTTTATGTTCTGTGACAAATGACCTACCTAGCTGTTTGGCCATGCAGTGGAACAAGCACAGAAGCTGATAGGACTGCTGATACTGGTAAAACTTGACTGTAAAAAAACCTCATCCACACTGAGTGCTAGCAGATTGTCTCAATTTAATTAATGTTATTTCCTTTGTCTCAGCTTTATATTTTGTTTTCATTCATTTCAGCCTTAGAATATGAGAGGAAGGAAGAAAAATAAGAACGTGCTTCGGTAAGGAAACTGCCAAATCTTAACAAAATAAATGCACAAAAATACTGGTTTAAAGGCATAATTACAGCTATAGTCAGTGAAATTTAATGAAACTGAGAATGTCCTTCATCAGCTTAATAAATGTATATATTTTAAGCTATATATGAAGTGATGTAAAAGCTACTTTAAAAAAAATATATTTTGAAATTGAAGAAATGTGTGTAGAGGTCAGATTTTTAATGTTTCATATACCTCACAGGTGTCCACAGGATATTAAAATAAGGATTCAGACCCATTCAATACGTAAAAGAAATGAGCAAGTAGTCTCACAGGCACCTAAGCATCACTACTGCTAATTACATAGGAGTACTGGTGCATTGCTTCTACACTGGCTTCCTATTTTCTTCTTTCAGAGTAGAATTCATGTTCTTCTTATTGTTTTATACTAATGTACCTATGTAAATAAAACCTAAAAATAAATCTCCAAGATTTCCAAAGAACCTAAGGTGGCCATACATTCACCGAGTATTTTCTTACGCTTAAACAACTATTTCAAGTGACCAAGGGGGAATTTTCAGATGACATCAAATGAAAAATACAGAAAATTATGCCAATAACATTTTGGAAATTGAAGACTTCATATTCAGGCTGCAGCAGTTATAAACTGAGTTGTATGATCTGAATTATTTTTTTTTTTTATCATACTCTTCAAGAGCAAAGATCTGGAGAGGGGAGGGAGATTCCCAGGAAAACAGTAATTTAGTTAGGAGTTGTATCAAAATATATATGCAAGAGGTGTAAAAGCTGCAATTCATAGGATAGGTCTATTTTTTTTTTAATTCTTCAAAGCTGTCTTCGCATTCAGACTACTTTTCTTTTGAGACAGCATTTTTTAATATATTTTAGTAGGTCCAACTTCAAGTTTAACAAAAACTTTGATTCATTTTGGTTAGTAAAAAGTATTGATAAATGGTATTCTGTGTAGAATCTATTTCCCTAAAATAATGATGAGATGTAGAGGAGAAAAAGCACAGGATGATAGCAGAAGCCTTGGAAGTAGGACCACAGGACAATACCAAAACCTTCAGGGCTAAGAACAGGTTAACGGTTGTCAGTTAACAATCATTAAAGGAATGCAACCTTGCAAGCAGGATAGAATTTGTTTCAGTGGTTAACCAAGAGAGCAAAGAAGAGGTACTCTGATTAGGTAAACCACACCATCTACAGTAAATGTAGCTGTAGTATGAAATCAGAGAGCAATGAAGAGAGAAGGTGTTCTCAATGTGTCAAAATAGCCCCAAAAAATGAGGAAGAAATGCCCACTACCAATATCTGCATCCCCACATTAGGACCTGTATCCTGATGTAGGAGTCAGTATGCTTACAATTCACCATAAAACTGTCAGAAGGATGTCAATTATGTAAGCAAAACCCCTAGAAAACTTGTTATACAAAAGTTTTTGTGTATTACATTAATGATATCAATAATGATATTTTTTCTGGATCAATTAGATAATTCAGGCTAAAACTGTTAGTACCATTCTGCCAAGACTAACAATAATATAAAACTATTGCATTTTTACTAGATTAGATTTTAATTAGACTAAGAATAACTTCTTGGCTTCACATAAAAGATGTGTTGCCTTGGCCTGCAAATACTATGCCAGCTGTAGCACAAATTTGCATTTTGATTGGTATGAGGAAAGTTCATGCTCCCGTCATGGAATTTCATGAGCTAAGACAAGACACTTTCTTCTCTCTTAAACTGCAAATTTTCAGCATCCTGCTCATCCAAGAGTAGTATCAAAGCTTTAAAGAAAAACTGTCCACAGAAACCATTAAAATATTGAGCAAAGCAACAGTATATGTGTCATTCCAACCCGTATAGTTACTTTTAATGGTTATTCTAGCCCTTCAATATAGTAATTTTTTATAGTTAAATGGCAATGTTCTTCTGAAAATGAAGCTCATATAATGGTAGTGAAACCATGTAAATTCTCACAATGCATTGTACCTCCAAAATACTCTTTGGAGTATTGTCTTGACTCAGTTTGGAACTCTTTCTTTCAGTTGGTTGTATTTATGAAATTCTTGAGGAAAGGATGGAAGCTTTTTTATGATGATAGCTGGAAATGATCAGTCCAAGGAATTTTAGATAGTTTTAAACTTATTTTGTTTATATTCCTTAATATTCCAGTTATGAAATTGATTACTGAATGAAAAATAGATTATTTTCTGGCTGAAAAAATCATAAATAAACTACTGGAAGCAAATTTGTTGGCTCTGTACAGCAGACTTCATTTTTTCCCATCACTTTTACAAAAAGTAATTGCATTTGCATGTATGTATACAGCCTTTTTTGGGAGTAGTGAGGTCATATACCTTTGTATCCTTCATTTGATTAATTGCTTCAGTGGCATGTCTTTGGCTAACAAATATTATGAATATTGTCCTGTGCATTATTTGTAAGTAAAATTAATTTGAATCTAAATACACACACACACACACACAAGAGGAATGAGGTGTGGGAGGGCTCGGTGGTATGTCTGAGGTAACAGGAAATTTGTTAGACAGCCAGAAGCTGAATACCAGTCTCTTAATCCAGTGCCTTATCTGCAACCTTATCCAATCATATTTCTTTAGAGACTCTCAGAAAAGCAAATTCTAATACAACAAATTCCTGTTCTGTAAAGGGATATTTCTTTGCGTATGTATACCTATTTGTTTCTTTTGCAGACATTTTCTTATCTATTCAGATATTCATTCAAAAACACTTCAACCCATAAATTAAATTATTTGGTAGTTTCAATAAACCTAGAGAAGATGACAAATTATATAATACTAATTAAAATGTTAAGTTAAAACTCAGATAATTTCATGATCAAGCTTCACGTGATTTAACAACAAAATTTGGAAAATTAATTGCATATGATTCAAAAGCATGTAATAGTCAATTACATCAATTCCATAATTAATCATCTCTGCTGGTTGTTTCCTGTTAGTTTGGGGTTTTTTCCAATTGGGGTTTTCTAGCTTATCTTGCTGTCTCAGCAAGTACCAAGACCTATATCCAGTCTTTTGTCAAAAGTTGTATGAGATCAGAATTTTTGAAAAGGTGTAAGGGACTCACAAGTGCAGATTGTATGAGGCAGATTATATTGCCCAGCTTGTTTTCTTGTTCCTGTAGAAAAAATACTGACTCAAATCACTAATGCATAATCATAACAATGCATATTCTATATAGTTTCAGTTTGTAATGTGAATATTTCACTGGGGTACTACAGATATTAGCTGTGATTCACTGACATTAAAGCATAGCACTATCAATGTTTACTTAGTAAGTCTGTCAACAGATATTTACTCTTCAATCAGAAATCAGAAAGCACCAACTGTATATAGCCCATTAAGCAATAATTTTCTTTTTTAAAAAAATTAATAACCATAATATCATACTATTTTATAATTGATGATGTCGGTTGTTCATCAATTCAGAACAATAAGATAGGCGTATAGACAGATTCTAATCAGGTGACATATTACTGCCACTAGAATTCACATGGAGAATCATATGCAAGATGCAATGATGATGGCAAGTTCAGTGATAAGAGTGTATTTAACTGTGGAAGGTATATTAAAGTAAATTGAATTGATTATTAAGAACTAAGGAAGTGGCATTACTTGTCAATCTCATGGAATTCAATTGTGCAAATATGCTGAAATTAAACCTAATATTCAGCTGCCTACTTGACGTCTTGCCTTTCTCAAACACAAGCTATATTCTAAACACACATGAAAATAATTAACAGCAAAGAAAAGGCTGAAAATTCAAATGCTATCTCTGGCACTGATGATACTCTTTTAAAGGAATATTATCTTCCCTCAGAAATCTATTTCTTGGGAAAGGACACAAAACTAACTTAGACATTTATTTAGTTAGATAAGAAATAATCAGCAGGATTAGGGATGAAGTGTCTCAGGGTCTTCATTAGCTTTTCATAATAATGGCAAGGCTCATTCTTTGGTTTCTCTTGGACTCATCTTGGCTCCTAGAGTCCATCAAAAAGAACTGGCATCTTTTCCAGGGAGACACAAGGGTAGCTGCTTTGGTCTTTGATTCTATGTCTGTGTTATGTCATTGCAAATTATTTTATCCAACTCTGGAAGCCATATCTGTAAAAGTTTATTCTGTCACAAGCTCATTTACAGCTAGTCCTAGTGTCTAACATTTGCAGCAAGAGAGTTAATGTGCTTGGCAGTACATCCCATATCTTTCAATCTAGCACCTATACCCAGAGGAATGCTCAAATTCCTCTGCATGGAATATGAGGAGAGCAAAGTTTTAAGAGTCTGTATGGAAAAGATAGGTATTATATAGGGAATGTTCCTAAGGAAATCTGCTCCATCTTCATGCCAAAAAAACAAAACAAAACAAAACAAAACAATTTACAGACTGACTAGCTGAACATCTGAGTGATTTTCAAGAGGAATTTCTTTGTGTTTATTCTCTGAAGAAATTGTTGGTCCGTGGTTACTGATTTTGTTTATGGTACTTGAGATATGAGGTGGGCGAGTAGAAGGATGAAGATCTGCTCACAGCTGATGGCATCACTTGTGGCCTTTACTTCCATGGAAGCCCTAGGAATGTATGTATAAACTCTGGAAGAATTACTTTCATTTGGAAAACAGTAACAATAATTTAAATACAAGTTTACAAAACTGTTTTGTTTTTTTCATGATGCTACATGCATATCCTAATCCTACACACTCACTCAGGTTAACACTGAGATCAACACAATTTTTGCCTGGAGAAGGAATGTAAAATTTAGAGAGAAGATAGTATTTATAAGTAAGAGAATAGCTTCTTTGTACAGAGCTGTGAATCGTACAACAGATTTGCTGAATAGAACATATATTGCCTGCAGCTGAAGAGATGATTATTCCTGATTATAAGCCACATAATATTCAGCTGAGTATAACTTCAAATGTTAGAGATGAAAAAGTCATTAGAGGTTAAAGATAACAGTCAAAATATAATAAATTAAGTATCCAAGCCAAGTACATTGATGATGTGACTGACTAGAGGCATCCAGTTTTTACACATTTTGAGCCTGGTCTAGAATCCTATTATATATTTGCTGTCCTCTTGCATTGAACAGAAGGAGAGAAAAAAAAAAAAATGCTATTAATGCTTCAAATCACATGCATATGTAAACGGAAAAAACAGTCAAATACCTGTATTCCAGCTTGTGTAGGTTAAATAGCAATAGATATGCAAGGGATTTGGAGAGGAAAGTTCCAGTTAGCATAAGTCAGAGAACTTGCCTCTAATATCTTTATTTTGTTTGCTTTTAAATCTACTCAGCATGCCTTGGAGCAGAACATACTGGCAATATACAGCAAACACACACTGATGTAAGTAGTTAAAATGTTTAAAAAGCTGGCTGCCAATCTACAGACTAACTACTGCCTGTTGCCTAGATACTGATACTAATGTTTCTTTCTACTTTGCCTTTGTTGAACTTTGCCTTCACAAGGTTACCTGCACTTCAGTCACTATTGCTATCATCATCTGCAGAGGGTAAGAAAGTCTTTACAAGAAAGAGATAAATGAGAAAGATAAAAATATGCTATTCTAACAGGAAGCTCCATTCTTACTCCATCAGAGGTTATCTTTTATCATATTTGATCACTACTCAAAGCATATCAGACTATCTTGACACAGAAAAAGCCTTCAAAATTATTACTGAAATCTAGACATCAATCTTTCACAGATCCATAATATTTTACTATTTTCTTACTGTCATAGCTATGCTACAGGACTCTGTTGTCTGAAGGCTTTGCATCTGAACATGGCAGCTAGTTCTTTCTCTCAGTTTCTTTGCCTGTTTTAGGCCCTAGGCAGCACAGTGTACCTTCTGCTTCAGAATCATGTCGCAGAACTGTGACATCCACCTTTCTCTTGAATCAACCATTCACTTCCTAACACCTCTTCCGTTTTTAAGACTTTCTCCTTTATATTGCAGAGTTCACATTTGCTCATGCCAATTTCTGAAATGTTACACTGGTGCTTTTATCATGCATAAAACCAAAATAGACTATCTTCTGTATTTTATTCTAACTACTAAAGCAAAGGTCTTCTCTTAAAAGCATAGAATAACAGGATAATGACATATCTATGGCTGTAGGGTTGAAGCTTTCAATAGGTGGTAATTTTTAACTTCCTGATATTATTTCTTTTTTCAAAGAGTAAGTCTAAGCACTCCACAAAAACAGCCTGTGTGCAAATGCATGCTTAAACTACTGTAGACCATAGCTCAAACTCCTATGCAGTGCATATCCATCTGCCTCTCATGCCATATGCCAGTTTCTCTACTTAGTGTGTGCTAGGGAATATAACTATTGGAGATTAAGTTTTTAGTAAACTTTTATCGGATTATGGCGTGACCATAATGCAGTTTGTGCTATGAAAAGAAACTTGTTTACATTGGCTACACTTACTCTATGTCTATCCAGTGATAACCACGGCAACAAAATTTGGTCATCCTAGATTGTGCAGATGTGAGCTTAGATCAACAAGTGTGTGTTCATAATAAATGAAGAGCTGCAGGCCCCTGAAACATCTATTTTTCTTTCCTCACATCAGTTTATAACTTTAGGGCTTATGTGTTTAACTTCATGATAAAATTTCAGTCCTCAAAACTATGAATTTTATCCACAATGTCTACTGTAATCATTTAATCATTTATACCTCATCTAACTTTCACTTCAGACAGTTTAGATTGAGTCAGTTTTGTGTCCTTTCTCTGTAGGTGTTTATGTCTGAACTAGTCATCCTTCACTCTCTTTGTAGCTGTAATAGAAAAAGATAAAACACATCATTCAAATGATTTTGTTTCTCCATTGACTACAAGAAGAGCTTAGGATAACTAGCTACATATGGTTATCTAAGCTCAATAAGATGAAACCTATTCTAGGTGCCTAAATTAGCATTGGCTGCCTATAGAGAGATCTTGGTTTCTTACAGGACAAATAAGAACGAAAGCCTGCCCAAGGTGTTCTGAACCATTTAATTCTCCATTCAACTTGAAGAAAGCCTCATAAACTTCAGTCTTTATCTCAGGCATCTCAAGTTGGATGCTAAAGACAGACAGTGTAAGTGCCTTCTCCAGCCTCCCAGCAAATCAGAGGGAACAGCTAATTTAACCTGGCATTGATTTGGAGCAACTTTCATGAGTGTGAGTACCGTAAAATTTTGACTCATACAAGTTCATGGAATCATGACACTGCTAGCTGGAAAAGACCTCTGTAGTTTATCCTTGTGCCTTGAAGCAGGACTATCAGCAACATCAGATCAAGTTTTATCTGTTTATCTAAGTTCTAAAAGCCTCCAAAGATGGAAATTCCTCAGTTTCTGTTCTTATGTTGCACTGCATTTGTAGTCAGTAGCTTTGTTCTTAATGTTCTAAAATTGATTTGCACTGTTTGAAAATGAGAGGTACAGGTTATGAGCTACTCATATAAATAGGAAAAAAAATCATTAATTCAGTCAAGACAATAAAACTGTAAAAACCGCATTGGATTTTTAGGACACCTCTGTTTTAATAAAACAAGGTGATTATAACTACATAGATAAGAAATAAATGTAGTTACAGCATGCCTGTTTTGCAAAGCATTGAAATATCTTTCAAATTTTAATGATATTGCATTAAACCAGATTTTTCCTAACAATAATCAATACAGTTTTTCACACAGCTTCACAAGAGAGGACAAATTATATATTTGTTTATTTATTTTTTTAACTGAAGAGCATTTGGAATTTGGAAATGACCAAATGGCTAAATGTTTGGGCGTTTCCTAACTTGTAACACTTAAATTTGTCCTTAGTTTATATAAACATAAAACATGTATAAGCATGCCATTCTAGGAAGTAATATGTAGAAGAGTTTTATAGCCATGTGGACTAAGGATACATCAAAACTCAGAAACAGCAGCTGCTCCCTTTTCTAGCCAAGCCATTTAAGCAACATTTGCTCTTCGGTTCATTTTTTCTTAGCATGATCCAAACAGAGTGACAGAAAACAATAAGTGTCTTGGCTGACAAAAAGCCTGAGTTTAGATCTAAAAACACTCTGCCAAAATTAAATGTTTATACCAGGTCCTGTTTTTGGCTTTTCTTCTAAAAAACAGTTCAGAGATTCCAGTTCAAAACAAAAGTGCCTGCAAGGGTCTTAGCCAAATTAAGAAAACTATAGATTGTTAAGTACCACTACCTTTCAAGGGTTAGTAAAGGTTTATGCAGGTTTCCTTGACTTACTGGCTGCAAAGACTAATTTTTAATTTAAAAAACAAAACCGAGCAGCCTAGTGGAAATGAAACAGTTTCATAACATCTTTTGTGTATATTTTGGTTAATGAGCGAAAAACGTCCTTAAGCATTAATAGCTCAATCACTCTCTCGCTGTAGTAAACAATAAATAGAATCATCATGGATTTTAATTGTAATAAGACTCACTGAGTAAAGCTGCTGTGACTAAAGAGTTCTCTCAAAGAGGGAGAAAAAAAGAAGAAACGCCTCAGTTTTTAAGCCAACAGGAAATACTCAGTAAAGCAGACACAGGTCTCATCTCGCATCACAGACTGCCAACTATTATGTCAAGGAAGCTACCAATGGCATAAAAAATGGAAAAGAACAAGATGATAGAATGAAAGAGGAACACAGAATGAGTCAAACCCCAGACAGGGCACATACCCAGTTGTGTGAAAGGGCTTCAAGGAAGCTAACTACTGGAAGTAACCTGAATACAAAGAACGATTTAAATTAATTTAGTTGTATTTATCTTCCTAATTGGGTTCTTGTAAAAAGTGGTCGGTCATGTAATGTTGATAATATGCATTGAAAATAAAAAGCAGCAGATAAGGTATATTTAATTATTATTTGAAACACAGTAGTCACTGTGGTTAGAACAGTGATCTATTTTTTCATCCTGAGTTCTTGGTGTCAGGAGTTGCAGCTTTCTGAAATTTTTTATATTTTGGGTGGATGCTACATAAAGTGGGACATTGAGCAAAGAAAATTTGTCTTTTTTCCTCAAGCTTCATAAATGTAGAAATAAGAAAGACCTGTACATATCTAGTCTGACCTCCAATATTATATATGACACGGCATTTTGAAGAGTAGTTTCTGCTTTCAGTAGAGTGGCAATTGAACTGTGTATTCTCTTTAGAAAAAGGCAGTTTATCTTGATTAAAGTTTTTGTTTGTTTGTTTTTATTGTTGTTTTGCTGTTATTGTTTTTTCAGGCAGCAAATAATCCCCACAATTGCATTTTAATAGGAGCCAGGTAACAAAATACACATTTCCGTAATTTTCATAACTTATCTGCTCTGCCACTGAAAGAATTAAAAACTGAACTCGGAGGTTAAAAGCAACAGATCTTTCATTGAATCTCTTAGGAAATGCTAGAATGCTAGGAAACTTTATCTCTTTTCACAAGAGTATACAATTTTAAATGCATTACATACCCTTCTTCTAGCTTCCATTCCCAAGTAAAACATAAAGTAAACCAGTAAAGTGCCCCTTCAAGGAAATTACCTGCAGAATAACATGTACAAAGAGTTAGAGAGCATAACAGCTCAAGAGAAGACTATTTCCCACCAGTTTTGGAAATACAAAAATTAAGTTAGCTTTTTGTGTTGAAGTAAAAATGTAGAGATAATTATAATTCCAACTACTGAAAAGGAAGTTACAAGACACAGTTGAAGATGTTTTATGAATGGTAACTCCTCAGAGTAAAATTATCTAGTGTTAGAGGCCTTGCTAAAGATCCAGTTTATTAGGCATTAAATGTCTATGTCCTAAAGGCATGTTGAGAGGAATTCTAGTGTGGCTGAAGCTCCTCATTGTGTGCATTTCTTGTTTGTGAACTGCCCCTAGATATTATCCCCAGCTTCTACAGCTTAGAGAAATGTCACCTCTGCCACCTAGAGTCCAAGGAGCAGTCCTAGGAAATTACAGAATGAAAAACATGCCATACATTGTAATTAAAAGTCCTGCAGATCAAGAACTATGTACAACAACAGTGAATAGATGCCAGCAACAATGGGCTAAATAAAGATACGAACCTAACAAAGACCTGTATTTACTCTATTGCGTAGTATGTGAGTGGGCACATGGGAGTAAATATTTCTTCTCTATAACAAAAGCATTCAGAATCAGGCTATTAGTTTCGTAATTCATGGACATAGCTTCTAAAAGGCACCTAATAAAACTAGTAGAAACTAGACATATGCAAATAAATTAGCTTAGTTAACTGGCTCACCCTCTCAATTAGATTGAAAGAAATCTATACTTCTAGAAAGAAAATATATAGTAGAGTTGCTGATTAAAATCCCATTCCACAAAACATTTTCAGCAAGTGATTAGTCTGAAACATCTGCTTAATTTCTACTGAAGTTATGGAAACATTTGCATGTTTTCTAGGGCTGTCCTGAAGAGTTGAGGGGTGGTATTATTAAAATATATACCATAGGGAAAAAAAAGAGAACGTGCTAATTAAAATGTCTGATTTACAATACATTTGTTTATTACTCATACTTTAATCATAGAAGACTGGGGGAAAAATAAATTAAAAAATCACAGCTCTCCAGAACACTAGGACCAGAAAAATATAGATGCTATTCTAAGGTGTTGCTTTGTGTTATAATGTACACATTGCTAAAGATTACAAACACTTACTATGCACTGGCTGTATATACAAAACCTTGAATTTGTCACCTCCTGACTATATAGTGCTCAGACAGACAGGCTTAACATTCTCTACTGTCATGAATTTATTACTCATTTGTTCTATAGGGACCATTTGCTAAGATTACCAAGCAATAGCAAAGCATTTTAAAAATGGGTAAACCGTGACTGGTGATCTAATCACTAGTAATACTTGTGAAGAAACAAATTAAAGGGTCATATATTCCAGGATGCAACATGGATGGATAAATAAAGCTATCCAAATACAATGAAGTAAGATATCTGGTTTCTTTCTGATCTGCATGCAGATTAGTATTAATGGAAGTTTGGAGACAGCATCAAGTGACTTCAAACAATGAAAGTCATCCTTTCCTCAGGAATTCTTATGTGCAGTGCTGTTTTTTCCTGTATTTTTAAATTATTATTTAGCTTGTTTTGTGTATGAATTCTGAATATAAGCAAGGATGGTAGCCTGTGCATATTTTCCCAGAGCAGGCAATGGTATTTAGAAGTCTATTAAGAACTATTATCAGTAAAAGGAAAAGGAAAATACACCTCTTAATGTGCAGAGCATGAAGTCATTTAACATGAAACAGATGAGACAGAGAGAGGGTTTTTTAAACTATTTTTGCCTCAAGCTTCTCTGTGGGGAAAGGATACTGAGCTAAAAAGATTTATGGGTTTATTTATAACCCTATTTAAATCACAAAAATAACTCTCCAATGTTTTCATAAACTATCATAAAAATATATCACCAGAAATCTGTTTTTAGTTTGCTTTCGATTAAGAGATTTGCATCTCATTGAAACCAGTGTAGAAAGATATATCAGGAACCTACCTCTTGATAAAGCTGCTATTTCTGATATTTAGAGAGGGAGTGAAAATAAAGAAATATTAGAATATATAGCCGATATATTTTCTATACAGAGAATACACAGGAAATATTTTTTTTGTGAAAGAGATGTTCTGATATTAATCTTAAATCAAACTGCTATAAGTCACGTCCATGAAACAAATAAAAATTCACCCAGATAGATGGCAAAATACTTTCCCCTTAAATGAAAAAAGAGGTAAAGTGTTCTATGGAAAGAATGCAGGAAATTAAGGGAAGGAATGGAAGAATAGATAGAATGAGATAGAGATGACTCACAGGTAATTCATAATGTCTTAGATGAACAGACAGGAACAGATACAACTATATGAAGATATAGTAGGAGAGGAAAAAGCCATAAAGAACATGTTTATTCCATGATTGAGCCATCATCATATAAAAGTTGCTACCTGGATTTCAGTCCTGTCTCCAGAAGCATTTGAGAGAGCAGCTGTTTGGAATTCAGTGTTGCCCTGAACGGAGACAGCTTTTCCTACAGAAGCTAGTATTTTCCTAAGGAAAGAATAAGAGAAAGCATACAATGGAGTGGGGCCTGTAAAACAAAGGCAAGCATAAAGGAGGTGTGTGTAAAAATAAATCACAGAAACTAGGCAAAAAAATCTGGGTAAATGTCATCACTGAGGGAGTTAATTTTCACTGCTACTCTGCTCAGGAGAAAAATTTTTCAACACCCTCCACAAATTTACAAGATAACAACTCCAGAGTCTCAACACTACATCTTACCTAAATTTCACTACTAATTTTCAGCTTACATTTAAGAGTCCTGTATGTTTCCAGTGAAAACATAATATCCTCTGACTTGCAAAGCCTGCATCTACTATTTTAGCTACTCCCAATTAGAAGCTAACTACCCTCTTAGCTCTTCTGGGTTGTTCTTTCCCAGATCCAAGACTCTACACTTGCCCTTGTTGTATTTCATTAAATTTCTCCCTGCCCAACTCTCTAGATTGTTTAGGTCTTGCTGAATGGCAGCACAGCCTTCCGGTGTGTCAGCCACTCCTCCCAGTTTAGTGTCATCAGCGAACTTGCTGACAGTGCACTCTGTTCCCTCATTCAGGTTGTTGATCAATGTATTGAATAGTACTGATCCCAGTACTGACCCCTGAGGGACTCCACTAGATACAGGCTTCCAACTAGACTCTGCCCTATTGACCACAACTTTCTGTCTTCTTTCCTTCAGCCAGTTCAAATCCACCTCACTACCGATCATCCAGACCATACTGCCTCCATTTAGCTGTGAGGACGCTGTGGGAGATGGTGTCAAATACTTCACTGAAATCATGACAAACTACATCCACTGCTCTTCCACCATCTATCCACCTGGCTATGTCCTCATAGAAGGCTATCAGGTTGGTTAAATGTGACTTTCCCTTGGTAAAACTGTGTTGACCGCTCCTAATGACACTCTTATCCTTGATATGCCTAGAGACAGCACCTAAGATAAATTGTTCCATCACCTTTCCAGGGATGGAGGTGAGGCTGACTGGTCTATAGTTACCCGGGTCCTCCTTCTTGCCCTTTTTGTAGACTGGAGTGACATTTGCTTTCCTCCAGTCATCAGGCACCTCTTCTTTTCCCCACAAAAATGATGGAGAGTGGCCTGTCAATGACTTCCGCCAGCTCCCTCAGCACCCGTGGGTGCATCCCATCAGGAACCATGGCTTAATTTTAATTGATCCCTAACCCAGTCCTCGTCAACCAAGGCAAACTCCTCCTTTATCTTGACTTCCTCTGGGGCCTCAGGGGTCTGGGGCTTCTGAGGACAGTCTCCAGCAGTAAAGACAGGGACAAAGACAGGGCACCCACCTCATTCAGCAATGGGCCTATATTGCCTCTAGTCTTACTTTTGTCTGCAATGTATTTGAAAAAGCCCTTTCTGTTCTCCTTGGCCTCTCTTTCAAGGTTTAATTCCAAGGAGGCCTCAGCTTTCCTAGTTGCCTCCCTATATCCTCTGACAACAGACTTATATTTTTCCCAAGTGGCCAGCCCCTCCTTCCATGATCTCTCTGTCCACTTGAGTTTGCCCAGCAGTTCCCTATCCTGGCTCCCTTTTTGATTTCCTACCCATTGGGATGTTCTGATCTTGAGCTTGGAAGAAGTGGCCCTTGAATGTTAACCAAGTATCTTGGGTGCCTTTACCTACTAGTATGCTGTCCCAGGGGATTTCACCTAGCAATTGCTTGAAAAAACCCAAGTTGGCCCTGCTGAAGTTCAGGGTCATGATCCTGCTTGATATTCTGTTCCTACCACACAAGGTCCTGAACTCCACCATCTCATGTTCGCTGCAGCTGAGGCTGCCCTCCACCTTCACCACTTCAACCAGACCCTCTCTGTTAGTGAGTATAAGACCCAGCAGCACTCTCCTCCTAGTTGGCTCATCCACCATTTGCATCAAGAAGTTATCATCAATGCACTGGAGGAACCTCCTGGACTGGAGCATTATCTTATCTTTTTCTCCTATCAGCTTTCTCCCATCAGCATTCTAATGTCAGGCCTTGACTTCATGCGCAAGAGGAAGATTTAAGTGTAGTATAGACTAAGCTGACTATAGATGGTAAATAGTCTCTAAGCATTTATCTGAAATTAGTGAGTATATTGAAACTAACAAAAAACAGAGAAGAGGAAGAAAGTTCACAAACTAAGCCCCTGGCAGTCCACTTGCCTTATTTTTTTAGACCACCCCAGGTAGCACTCTCTAAGACAATGCCTGAACAAAGATCTGAAAAATAATTTTTGATCCCAAAAACCAGAACTGATCCTACCATTTGGCCACTTTCATTTTGAGCAGTCCTTTACCACCTGGGACTTTTCACCCTCCAGGATCACTGCTTTCTCATGTGATTTCTGGGGTTTCAAACAGATTTGTGCTATAAAAACACTCATCTGGCTGACCAAAGTTCAACCATCAAATTGTTTCTGAAACATTCAGCTGAAAAAGCACAGAAACTGACAGCTGCATGGTAGGGTCAAGGAGCTACAGCTCGGGGCCCAGAGGGCTAAATGCAATGTACCATGGATGCAGCCACTGTACTCTAGAAGTAGTCAGCCTTAGGCACCATAGCTAGCAGACAGTCTCCACCAGGTGCCCTTAGAGAGGAAGGAATGTAATCAGCCCATATTTTTCTTTAATATCAATATAGTTTAATCCATGTATCCAGTTAGAAGTGCATCTTTGGTTATGAAAACTATCAAATGATCCAGCAATGGATAATATTTAAGAATTTTGTACTTTCTAAGAATTATTGGAAAAGTGAGCAGCACAGTGCAGAAATTTAGGACTGAAGACAATTAACAAACCAGAAAGATTAAAAGCAGAAGGTTTAAATGCCATTGCTATGTCAATTCCAGTAAGCTCAATGTGCCTGGGACAGTTTGTGCCACAGGGGCCAAACAGCATGAAATGGCCTACAATATTTTATACATGTTTTACCTCACCAGACAGGCAAACTGTCTGTTAAGATCTGTGGCCTGCAACAATCCATGATAGGTGTTGAGGAAATGTTTAGCACAGGACCAGCCTGCTGGTTTCCAGCATAGGTTATTGAGACCTAGGTTCTGGAAGGATCAAGAATCTCCTCCTCCAAGTTGAAGAACGCTTCATCCCGGAGAGCAGGTACTAAAGCAAGAGTGAACAACAAGATCCAAACAAAACTCAGGAATGAAACATACAAGAGGTGGAAGCAGGGACAAGCGACCTGGAAGGAATATAGTGACGTGACACTGTCCAAGCATGCAGGAATGCAGAAAGGAAAGTCAAAACCCACACAGAGTTGAATCTGGCAAGGATCTGAAGGACAATCAGATTAGGGAACAATTAAACAAATTAGACGTTAAAAAGTCTGTTATGTGAGGTTATGTGAAAATAAAGTGTCTGCTCCTTTAAGGATATCCAGTTAAGGACCTTTTTCACTGCAAAAAAGGGGATAATAAGAAAAGGAGGAAACCATAAACAAGAACATACAGAGACACAAGCCTAACTGACAAATGATAGAGGAGGCACTGATGAGAACCAAACCTGCTCAGTTACAATACTTGATGAGGGCATGTGGGAGTGTAAGAATTTTTATTCCAGTGAGGTTATCTGATCAAGGATCTTGACAACTAGGAAACTGAAGGAAAAGGGAGAACAGAAACAAACTATACAAAACATTGACCTGACCAAACACACATAGAGACAATGACATTACAAGAACCTCACCAGTCAGGCTCACAGAAGCTACAAGCACCACTCTGAGGAACATCAACCTTGACTTTGTAGCTGATAAGATTGTAAACACTGGAAGACCCTGAGAGGGGTTGGTGCAGGCACCGATAGAGCTGTACAAATTCATGGGGGGACATTCAGGGCAAGGGAGTGAGGAAAAGGGAAAAAAGGGCAAAACTAAAGGGGGGTAAACAGAAAGTGTTATAAAAGGGATAGGTTGTGTGTAAAATGAGCCTTGTGCCCATTCACCATGGCCTGTCCTGTTTTACTAAATCCTTCATTAATGATGTCTCTGCATCTCTGCATAATCTCACTCCCTATCCTGTGTGTGTCAGTGCTGCAAGGGCTGAGTGCCAGCTACTGGGGGTACCATTACAAGGGGACTAGATGTCAGCTCCTGGGGTCAGACCAGGGTTGGTGGCTCATCCCTGGCCTGTTGTGTCAGCTACTGGAGCCAGCAGAGTCTTTAACCTCCAGCCACTGGGCTAGGAGCAGTGTGTGTTCTGAAAACCAACTACTGGGTGGCAACGGGTGTGAGTGAGGTGAGTAAGGGGCTCAGCGCCGGTGGCTGGAGCAGGGCCGTGGGTCACAGCCCTGTGTGCCAGGTGCTGGCTGCTGAGGGCCAGTGTCTGTACCTTTCCCACACCGGGTGTATGTGGGCTGTGTGTGTGGATTCACTGGCAAACTCCAAGCTGGATCAGTTGTTAAGTAGGAGGCCTCACGTCTGGGCAGGGGTGTCAGGAAGGTGGAGGGTCTGTGTTGGTATCTGGGGGACCCTTGAGTATGGGGTGCCTGTGGGATGACTGTGTGAGTGCTGCATGTGTGCAGCAAGCACCCAGCTGGACCAGTCAGTGTCTGGGATATGTGCTCAGCTTCACCCCTGGCTGAACCTGCAAACTGCCAAGTGCAGGTGTATCCAGCAGCTTCAGTGGCTGGGCAGGAGGAAGTCCTGAGCTCGCCAGAGCTTCTTGAGGAGCCATGCTCATAACATGCTTTCTCAAATGGGACCTGATGGACTGCACCCATGGGTGCCGATGGAGCTGGCTGATATAATTGCAAGGTCATTCTCAATCATCTTTGAAATGTTATGGAGATCAGGGGAGATGCCTGAGGACTGAAGAAAGCAAATGTCCCTGTAATCTTCAAAAAAGGGAAGAAGGAGGATCCAGGGAGCTGCAAACTGGTCAAGCTTACCTTGACCTTTGTAAAGGTGACAGAACAAAGAATAATGGAAACCATTTTCAGACACATGAAAAGAAGTGATGGGAGTAGCTGGTATCATTTTATGAAGTGCAATAATGTGCAACAAACCTGACCACCTTCTCCAATTAGATGACTGGCTTAGTGGATGAGAGGAGAGCAAGGATTGTTGTCTACCTTGATTTTAGTATGGTTTTCAAGACTATCTCTCATAATATTCAAAATTAATGAAGTATGGATACTGAGGTCCACTGACAATTGTCTCATATACTAGAACCAAAAGATTATGGTCATCCCTATAGGCATCTATAGGCAAGTCACCAGTTGTGTACCCCAGGCAAAAGCATTTGACATGCTTGTTATTTTTGGGACACTGCATTATCAACAAGTTTGCAGATGATGCAAAGCTCGGAGAACTGGTTGATAACCAGAGGATTATGCTGCTGTTGAGGGAGAATTCAGCAGGCTAGAGAACTGGGCAAAATGGACTCTAATGCATTTTGAAAAAAGCATATGCAAAGTCTGAAACCTGAGGATAAGTAACTCCACAGCAGTGCATGATGGGGACTGACCACCTGTTAAGTAGGTCTGCAGAAAGTCCTGCAAGTCCTGGTGGACAAGTTGACCACAACCCAGCAATGCACCTTGCAATAAAGAAGACCAACAGCATTTTGGGCTTCATTAGGAGGAATGTTGCCACCAGGCTGAATGTCAACCTCTCTGCTTAGCACTAGTGAGACAAATCTGGAATGCTATGTCCAGTTCCGGGCTTCTGAGTACAAGAAAGATGTGAACTTACTGGGATAAGTTAAGGAAACGGCCACAAAAATGGGCCACAGAGATGCTCCAGAGGGCTGGAGCATCTGAAATAGGAAAGAGGCTGAGGAATCTGAGATTCTTCAGCTGGGAAAAGAGAAGGCTCAGGGGGATCCTGTCAATGTGTATTAACACCTGATGGGGGCAGGGAGTAAAGAAGACAAAACCAAGCTCCTCTTAGAGGTATGGAGCGACAGGACAAGAGGCAATGGGTACAAATTAAAATACAGGTAATTCCACTCAAACATAAGAAAAACTTCATTTTTCACTCTGGGGCTGGTCAAACACTTGAACAGACTGCCCAGGTAAGTTGTCGAGTCCCTCATTGTAGGGATGTTCAAAATGTGATTGGACACGGCACTGAGAAACTTACTCTATCTGACCCTGCTTTGAGAAGGGTCTTAGGCTAAGTGATCTCAAGAGGCACCTTCCTACATCAGCCATTCTGTGATTCTGAAATGCTGTGATTCTGTGACTACTTATAAGTATTTGTTGAGTTACTACAATAGATAAAGCCAATATGACTGGCTATTCATAATAGCTAATGCCTGTGTATAAATCATTCCACTTTATAAACAGCTAAAAAAAGATAATTAAAAAAATATTAGATTACTCACTAATGAAGATTAATCACTCTGTTTTTACTTGCTGTTAATTGAAGTGATAAGGGATTAAGGCAATGGTGAACAAAAATAATAAATTCATCATATGTAGTTCATGATTCTTAATTAAAAAAAAATAATTAATCTAACAAATAAGAAAGAAAACATGAAATCAACAACAGTGATCCCACCATGATAACCCTTTCCTTTTTCAGCATTTCTGGCTTGTAAATTGACTTCAGATTTTACATATGTATTTTTCAGTGTATGATCTGACACATTCTGACAGTTATTCCTCTTCCACTCCTAGTTCATGCAAGTAATGAACAGCAAGCTTTAGAAATAATAACTTCCAGGTTTTTGCACATGAAATAGAATAAAAAGAAAAAAGAAAAGGAAAGAAAAATACTTTTATACATTGAGAGGTAGAATAAAGATTTAAATTATTTGTGAAATGTTCTAAATATTAAATGAAAACTTTTTGTTGTAGGCAATGATATAAAATATAATATCAAAAAGAAGATGAGAATAGAAAATTAAAATATTCTTATCTGAAATGACAGCAAAATCAAGCAACTTAATACAGTTAGGGATGAAACATTATCTGTTCCTGAAAAAAATTGCAATTGAAATTTCAAGTATA